>VYXF01009253.1:778660-840230 GCA_013397295.1 Polioptila caerulea | reverse complement strand
GTAGAGTTGATGTTTGGGGATTTATTTAGCATCACAGGAGAACAAACATGCATTCCTGAAATAAGTAAAAAATGTGATTTACTTAGTACAAAGTGGAGGGGGAAAAAAGGGAGAATAAAGAAAAGCAAAGCTCTTTCATTTCTGCTAGATAATAAGCAGCTTGATTTTATGGAATGTTACACTACCTTGAAACTCTGCAATGACAGTCCAGTATTGGAAAATTAAATTCACCACACTGGCTGAGACCCAGCAGAGTTATTGGTTCCTCTGTACCAATGGCTGGAATGAAGGAGTAAGAGGGTGTGCAGAGACAGAAAAAACTCACAGTAAAATAACATATGTGCTCCTCTGAAGAATATTCTCTGCTCCAACAAACCAAGCAGAAACAACCTAATTCACAACCAGAACATAACAACTGAACTTGCACTGCCTATCTAAAGAAAAGTCCAAGTTATAGTCCAGATATTCTTCCAGCAGAGGAAGAGACAAGAGTTGTAGAATATTCTGTGATATATCCAAGATTTTGTGCAAATTATGAAACCTAATGTTCTTCTTGAGGTTCCTTCTGCCTTAAAATACATAGCTATCCTGGGAACATTTGTTCCTGCTACTTTTAATGTTGACTCATGCTGGTTTGAATAAAATTCAGACTCCATGTGCAGTTGCCAATGGGATGAGAAGTTGTATTGTTCTGAAAAACATGAACAACATCAACAAAACTATTTGTGTGTCTTACTGAAGAAGCAGCTTTTAATTTCTCTGTTTTTATGTGGTTGTGTAATAAAAACGATGTTGAAGGCTAAAAAAGAATACATTTAAAGAACAGCCCACTGGCGTAATTTAGTCACTGAGCAGAGATCTGTGAAGAGAGGCAAGGAAACTGCCCCCTGAATGAGTCCCTGTGCTCTGACTCCTTTTCTTCCCTGGTTCCTGGTGGTCTTGCACAGAGCAGTTACATGATGGTCACTGATTGCTGCTCCTGTACCAGGTGCCAGCAGAATGTCCCCACTCCTTGCCTTAATATCTCTCTTTCCAAATGAATCCAGGGGTGGCTTTTCAAATCATTACCCAGCTTGGAGGAGCCCCTTTAATGGTGCTTTTTCTCCCCGTCTTCCTTTAAAAGGAGGCTTTGTTGAATTCCACAGAGCAGTGTCCAAGGCTGAGCTGACCTTCAGGCAATGCCTGGCTGCATTTTCTCTCCTGTTTTTTCCCCTGACAGCTTCTGGCCCTCACAGCCTCTGCACTGCCGGCTCTTGGCACAAAGGAGTCCTCCCACTGCTCCTTCTTCAGCCACTTTTGGTGTTCCAGGATCCCAGCCTTCCACTCTTCCCCACTCTGCTTATCTCCACCTGTTTCTCTGGGAAAAATTCTTCCTCTTGCTGTTTTCTTTGCACCTCTCCACCCGAGCCTTCCCACTGCTGTTCCTCATCCCATCAAACTCCCAAACCTCGTCCACTGCACGGCTGAGGCCACTGCTAATCACACCCCACTTCTTTCCCAAATCCATCCCCCTCCTCACCAGCCATACATTTCACAAGGGGGTCTGAATGACAGGGGCAGGGACAGCAAATGTTGCATTTACATCCAGAATTAAAATACCACCACCATATGGCACAATCAGATGAGCATGAAGGGAGATGTGCCAGGGCAGTGCCTTTGCTCTCCCAGAATATGCCACCAGTGATGCAGACAGGCTATTCCTGTGCTGGCAATGCTTGTGTAGGGTGGGAACACACAGGAGAGCTGAAGGCAGTAGATTTGTTGATGGTTTTAGATATACCTGTCAAGCACCCTGCCTTCCTGGCCCCAGGATTCCACAGGAGAAACAGGGCATAATAAACCTGATTGATTTGTGTTTGTCACTCATCCAAGTGGCTTTCACTTTGGTGTCCCTCAATCTTGCTTTTTTTTCATTTTCCTTTGGAGCCACTGAAATCTCACCTTCCAGAGAATCCAAGCTGTTGGACTTGTCATCTGGTTCAAAATGTCTGCACAGCATGAACAAAATTTACTGTCCTCTGTGCAACCTGCTTTGGTGCCTCTAATAGAAAACACAGCAATCCCTCTTTTATGCTCTGCTAGGAAACAATCTGCCTTTTTTTTTTTTTTTTCAGGAAAGGAAAAGTTTTTGATAGAATTTTTGCTAGCTTTATATAAACCAGAAAATCCTCAAAATCCAGCATGCAGCCAACAGTACTCCCAGTGAATTTAAATCTTTGAATGTCTTTTCTGTAGTTTCTTCTTAGATTCAATCCTTCAAATTGCCAGGGCTAAAATGTGGCAGAGCAATTACATGACTCGTGGAGCACTGTGTTCAGTTGAAATGTTAATGTCATCAGCACTAATTTGTTTTTGTCTTTCCTCACCCTAAAATTCGTTGTGGTTGAAATGTATCACTAGTTTGTCATCTTGTGTCCCTTAATCTGCAAAACAATCTCATTCCTTAATAAAATCTTTCAAACATGACATGTTTTTCAGACATTTCGAGGCCCTCTCTTTAAAGAAGAAATAGATTTCTTCTTACTCTCTTTATTTTTTCTTGTTTGGGGTTTTTTGGGGTTTTTTTGTTACATTTTTTCTATAAGCTCTGTCTCTTGCTGCTGCCAGCCAGAAAGGCCCCACTGAGAGACCCAGGGTCACTGGCAGCTGAAGACAGGCACTGCACAAGTAGTTAGGATGAAAGAATATCCCACTGGGCTTAACTTAGAGTTTCTTGGCTCTGGTGACTTGAAATAAATGTCTCCTCTCTGTCTGGAGCCACCAGCTGAATTCTCTCCCTCGTGGAGCACATTGCAGCCAGACTTACACAGGTGAAGAGGATGAAAACCTTCCTCATTTGCTTTATCTATAGTGGTACATTGACTTCCCTCTCTTAGGGACAGGGTGAAGATTTTTACTGGCTTCTGCAGAGCCTTGAATTTCACATAAATATTTTAGGAAATTTCACCTCAATGATTTGTTGTTGAGAGATTTAGGGATATGCAAAGTGTTATTCAGAATGGGCTTTAGGTTTTAAAATACTTCATATAGGATTTGATGTTCTGGGATTTCCCACCTCATAATTACAGAGGAGAGAGACTGAAGGGAAGAGATCTTGTGCTTGGAGTCTTTAGACTGAAGTCTAGGTTACCTTTCAGGTTTTAGCTCTGATTTCCCTTGTGTTCTTCTGCATGTTGATTAAACCTTTCAGTCCCTATCCTTACAAATGGGATTAAAACACATCCAAGCTTTATTTGGAAGTTACAGAAACCTCACTGATGAGTGGCTACTCTGCTAGCTTATAAAAATAAGAACAAAAATACAAACTTATCAGCAAAAAGAAGCATCCTGAATGTGTGCCACATGGGACACTGGCAAACATCTGGGAACAGACCACAAAACTTTAATCTTTCAGAGTAATTTTCTGAACTGCCTAGTCAGCTCAGTCTCTTATGGTTGGGAAGAAATAAGCAAAAACTCTTTATAAAAGTCTTCACAAAAATACATCATGCTTTTAGCTAAAAGCTATCTCTGACCTCCTACATTGTCCATCTGTGAACCAAGCTTGGCTTATGTGCCCTAAAGTCTAAAGATATTGAAAAAGAAAGGAAGAGGGACTGCAGATAACCTGCTTAATTCTCTCACTTACAAAATGAAAATGTCCTCTGCACCTTGCTTTAACCTTCTATCTTTAACAGATGTTCAACAGGGAATACACTCAATTCAGTTTGACTTTAGCTATTATTAATGGTATCTTGGATAAAATCATTCACCAAGCAACCAAAGAGTTACTGGACTTTGGCTCTCCCTAGTAATAAAGTAGAAAGCCATCATGGAGATCTGCTGCTGAAACAGGAATGGACAGATTGTCTGATGTTCCTCTGAGCTGACAGGGCTTGAGCAGGGATGCAATCCTGTGTGATGGATCCAGCTGGACAGGAGATATCACAAGCCACAGCCACAGAGTGCAATATCAATATGAAGTTTTTTCCATGGCATGAGTGAGGGTGCTCAGAAGCCAGCTGTCAAAGCAGAAAACTGCAAAAGGTTTCTCAACACGAATCCTTAATATTTAGGAATCAACAGTCACACAAGAAATTCATTTCTGTTCACTCACTCTGGGTCTGAAAGAAGGAATAAGCAAAAAAAAACCTCTCTCTGTCCTTTGGGTCCTGATGAAAAGTGTTCTTTCTTAACAAAAACCTCAAAACTCTATCTGCTTCAAACAGAAATCTCAGATTGTCTGAAACATCAAGGCAGCAGTCAAAATGAGATCCCTGGGAGAGACAATGCACGAGGTCAGAATGCTGCAGCCTCACAATTTCCACAGTGGAAATAAACAGAGCATCAGGCTATGTACTGCACCAAAAAGGGCAGAATTAAGGGCTGGATTAGTCCCTGGCCTTCAGAATCATTCACAATTCACCTGAAGTTAAATTGATTGCATATAGATAGGGAGAGGATAGAGACACATGCCTTGAGTCTTTAGCTCCTTACTAGATTACCAAGTGCATCTGGTTTAAAAATGTGCTGGGACATCCCTGGCCCCTAAAATCATGCTGCAATTTTTCCCCACTGGTTTCCTAAAGATCTCGGAGGAGTCTTGGCTTTTGTCATTTCTGTTTTCCCTTTAAATGATGAAGGACTGAAACAGTAAATTCAGACTTTTGTGAATTTGGTACTGATTTTGTTTTAGTTACAGTGCTTGTCTCTCTTCTTGGCAGTCGCTGTCCTTGCCTCGCTACCTATCCACCTCACTCACTAGACAAAAACTGCAGATACACAGACCTTTGATCTTCCCTCTGTTCCAAGCAGCAGCAACACACTCTTCACTATTTAGATCATTATAGGAAGATCACTGAGAAGAACAGGGGATTAAAATGAACTATTGCAAAGCAAACATTTTCCTTACTGTTATAAACTCCGCTCTGCCTGTGAGCTGGGGATGCCCCAGGAGGGATGCAGCCCCAGGAGAGCAGCAGCAAAAAATAAACTTTCCCCTCTCTGGAGAGTGATTCTTTCTGTCAAGTGCTCTCTTGGCTGAAGAGCGTGTCTGTGGTGATAAATCACCTCACTGAGACAGACAGCTGACTGTCTGAGGGGATGCTGTGACCTCAGGGCACACACTGGGAGGTCAGACTGGGCTGGAGATCCTGCCATGCTCCTGTGTCCTGGAGATGCTGGGAGCATCCCTTTGAGAGGGCCACAGCTGGTGCTGCACCTGGGCTTGTGCCATTTCCACTCTGGGAAATGCTCCTCAGAGGGGCTGTGGGACAGGAGGGCAGACTGCACACACCTCTGAGCATGTGGTACTGAAATATACCCACAGATATGTGCAACCAAGTGAAATTCTGCTGCTGCTGCTGCTGCAAGAGCTCCTGCTTGTCCAACAGGCAGTCCCTGGTAGGAGCCAGTGTTTTCAGCTCTAGGATACAGCACTGGCAGGTGCTGGTCTGCGCCTCTGAGTACATCACTCGTTAAAATTGATCCTCACGATGAAAACCTGAGCTCTAGGGAAGATTTTAGTATAAACTGCAGCTACACACTGATCAGAGATAAGTGGAACACGGGACCTTCTAAAGCTGAGTTGCAGAAATGGCAACCGATGGCTCGTCTAGAGTGCAATAACGCTGATGTTGGGTCCCTGGAAATCATAGTTCAGACACAGATACTGCATTCCATAAAATCTTGAAGGAGTAGAGGCTTGTAGGGACTTCCAGCGACTTCATAGTCCAGCTGTCCTTGCTCAGAGCAGCATCATCCAAGCCCAGTGTCCAGCCAGCCTATGGAGGATTCCACAGCCTCTCTGGGCAGCTGCTCCAGAGCTCAATAACAATTTAATCACAGCCTACAAAGTTCAGAACAACTACCCTCCTCACTTCATTTCCTGTCCTTACCTTTGATTTCATGTTCTGCCAGATCAATATAAACATCATTTGGGTCCTCTGCATTCACCTTCTGTTCCTGGAAGTCAAGGAACTGTTTTGTGATCTCCCTTTGTTTAGAAGAGAACACCCTTTGGCAAACACCTGTTGGGCCAATACATAGAGTCAATATAGTGTAGTCTTCACCTTAAAACACAAATGTTGGAAGAATATGCTCTGAAATAAAGTAGACTCTGAGAGCCTGTGGTGAATTAATTCCAGTTAAAAATACACAAATACACATACATGCAGGTAGATTACATGGGGAATAGAAAGAATAACATAAGAAAAATGCCTAACACACACATGAATCTTACATGTATTAAACTTCACTTGCAAAAGGGGTCCCTAGAAGCCCAGTGGATTATTTTGACTTGTAAAGTTACACATCAAAGTATTTCCAAGACTGAATTCATAACTTTGCCATTATAAGGTCAGACCATCACTCTGAGTTATTTTATACTTTATTGTGGGGAAAGTTTTTCTTTCTTTCTTGCCACAATAGCCAAAAGTGTAAAGAATTGTTCTGTCCCTCTAAGCCAGCTTTTATCCACATCTGGCTTTTATTGTTCCTTTCCAAGTTTGCTAAACTGTTGCAAATCTTTTGAAAAATGCATACAAATTCACTGCAGACAATTACATGTGACAAATCAAAAAAACATCTTTGTCACCTCTGGGCTCCACTGAATTGCTCTGTATGTGTCTGTCCAAATTCTTCTAATGAGATTTTGGGGCTGTGGGTATTCTGTGACCAGTGATTCAGTTCACTTCAATAGCCATCAGATGGCTGTGAGTATCCTCTGTTCTGTGCTGAACCTGGCTAAAATTTGAGATGATGAATAAGGGCTATAAATCCCTGCACTTTCCTTGAACATTAAATTCATTAAAAGACAAAAAATCAGTTGAGCAATGATGTATGTTGCCAATGTACCAAATCTATCAGGCATTTGACTGCTCTCGACTGTAAAGATAGACTGAGATCAATTTTCTTCCTGTCAGCAGCTCAAGCAGATGATTCTCATGCCTTCAGTTCCATTCAGAGAACTCTGCTTTGGGTTTGTTAATTCTGATAAAATCTGCTCTAATTTTGTGAATTCTGATATGCTTAATCTTTGTGAAATACCCCTGAAGGATTGCAGAGAACCACAATTTGACTGAGATCAAAGCTCCGGCAGACATCCAAGTTCAGTTTGATTTGAAGTGACAAACTGTAGACCCTAAGACTTGATTGTGGGTGCAGCCTTTTGGGATGCTGCACGGGCTTCAGATACAAATCCTCTTCATGCTTTGATCACACTGCAAACTGTTGCATGAAAATAAATAAACTGTCTCCAATAAAGTGTTGTATTAAACTTGCATTTTGTAAAATGATAAACAATAGTACTATCAGGCATTTGACTGCTTTCACAGGAAGCTGCTTTCTAGTACCAGCTCTGTGAGCACTCACCATGGGCACAAATGTCACTTGTGAGTTGTACTGTAGCCCTTTGGTAAAGTCCTGGACACTCCAAAATATGTCAGCAAGGGAAACCACGTGCAATTAATCTGTTTGCCTTCTCTGGAGGATTAACAGATCCCGAGCTGCTGGAACTATGACCACTGTCTCTAATTCAACTGAGCAATACCAGTTTACTCCTGCTAAGGCTGTGACCTTGTGTAAACTGTTACAGGGCACAAATCAAAGCCCTAAGAGCATCAATATGTTCTTCCAGGCAATCTGGATCATCTTAGGCTGCACAATTAAATAGGTCAACCTCAGCAGCTTGATAAAAGACTTCAAAAAGATTGTGTCATTATGGCTTTGATGTTTTGCAGACCTGAACTGCATTTGTAAGTGAATGCTCTGGAAGCATTAGCTGAAGAGTGCCTATAATAGCAAGTAGGAAAAACAGAAAGAGAGTCCATAATAATACCCCCTTGCCTTCAAATGGAAATGCTTTCTCATTTAGATAGGAAATTGCACTCATAAACCTCAGCTAAGTATGACCTTATTCTTCTTAGTGTCTATCACTGTGGATAACTATTGTATAGAAAAGGGTTTTAGATCTGCAGGCCTTTAGAGTCAGAAGTGAAACTTATTATTGTATCCATTGCTCATAAACTAGCATATAGATTTTATGCTGTAAAAAAAGCTAAGTCAGTGCTCTTTGAGCGGCAAAAATATATGTTTGAAGAAAAGGAAATTTTTACATGCTGACATAGAATGTAATAATTCTATAATAATCAGAGAAAACAGGCAGATGCCACGTGGAACTAGTTTAAGTTAAGGTTAAGTTGAGAATCTTAGTGAAGATATAAATATAAAGCTGGAGAGGGACTTTTTACTAGGGCATATAGTGCCAAGACAAGGTGGAATGGCTGCCAATGCCTGAGGGCAGGGCTGGGTGGGATACTGGGCAGGAATTGTTCCCTGTTCAGGTGGGCAGGCCCTGGCACAGGGTGCCCAGAGCAGCTGGGGCTGCCCCTGGATCCCTGGCAGTGGCCAAGGCCAGGCTGGACATTGGGGCTGGGAGCAGCCTGGGCCAGTGGGAGGGGTCCCTGCCATGGCAGGGGGTGGAAGTGTGATCTTTAGGATCCCATCCAACTCAAACCACTCTGTGAATGTATGATTCTGTGATTCAAGCATTTCTGTAAGGGGCTCGTGGTTCCTGCAATTTACCATTTCAGCAGACTGTGCAAATAATTTAGTGTCTCTCATTTCAGTGTGATTGGCAATTAAAGTGATATAGGATATTTTCATGGCAAAAATTATGGAAAGATGTATCACTCCTACAGTCATGAGCAGCCACAAATCATTTGGCATTCCCTTTGTAAGTTAAAAAGATAATCGCCCACCGTCTTCTTCAAAATACATTTGAGACTTGATTTCTGGTTCCAAGAGGAAACTGAAGTAAGAAACACAAATTCCTTTGGCCAATACTCACAGGATCTTTGCAGCCCAGCAGCATCCCCCTGTTTCCAGGGCAAGGGGACACTTTTGACACCCTGGGATCATTTGGAGTAGGTTGGGTCTTTCTCTCACCTTGTCCCAGATTTTTTTATCTGCATGGAGGAGCAAGGAGTTGGGCTTAATTTACTGAGTTTAACAAAAGCAGATAGGAAATCTTGGGAAATGTGAAGACTCATTCTTTATTTTGCCTATCTGTCCTGTTTCTGTGGTTTGCCACAGTAAAATTGTTGCTTGAGATTGTCTTGAAATCCTTTGTGCTTACACATGGCTGGGCAAAGGCAGGTTGAGTTCAATGACTGCTAGATTTCACCCTGGTAATTCATTCTGGATCCTTCCATTTGGGAGCATTCCTTTCTTGTAGTTCAGCTCTTCACACAGTAAAAACCAAACAACTTTTTTGCTTAGCCATAAACTAGATCTCAAATCTTCAGTGCAATGGGCCCTGCAGGGATATTTCCACCCTTAAAGCAACATGAGCAACTGCAGAATTCTAGATTAGAAATTATTAGCCACTAGGGGAGGTTTAAAATCCTACTTCAGTGACACAAGCTTGCTTTGTAAGACTCACATGCTAATTTATATAATTATAGATAACCCCCTCCACTAGGACATGGCATTCTACCATGAAAATATAATATTTCTTACCCAATTTTACTATATATATATATGTACATCTCCTAAGCATCTATCCCTTTATTGTCAGCAATTTATAAAAGTATAAAATAGCAGAGTTTTTAGCCTGTACATAACTTACAAAGAAATTTGGATCAATACGGAAATATGGAAAGCACTTGAATATTCAGATTATGAATTGTATGTATTGGAAATGTGGTTAGCCAGCTGCAAGGCTTCAGAGTTATCAATTTCAATATGAAACAGTTTATGCCCTTTTCCAGGCAATTTTAGACAAATAACAAAACTGGCAGTAATTGGTTGTAAGTAGCATAAAACTTATTTTAAAGGCAATTACACCCATCAGCATGGTGTCTCCAAAAATCATCTGTGACCTCCTTGAAACTTGGTTGTTAAAATGATTCCTCCCACTGCAAACAGATACACTCATTTCTCTCTGTCCTTTGTGGCCTTGTTTACTTCAGGAATATTTGCTGAATTTATAATGGTGCTGACTTACTCCCACCATATTGATGGCATCAATTTTTGCAAAATCAATAGCAAGTTATTTAAAACGTGTAGCTCTCATCCACTACTACCTAGTTCTTTATATTATTTTAATGGTGACTTAGAGATTCCTTAATTGGACCTCATCTTCCTGCCCAACAGACAGGGATAAATCATGGGAATCACTGCACCAGACTTGTGCAGCACCACTCATAAATGTCAGTGGTAGCTGCCACAGGTTCCATCACTGACAAACTTCCAGGGGCTGGCCCTGCACAGAGCCCATTGCTCTGCCCACTGACCTGGTTTTACTGGGCAGTTTTTTTTTGGGATGTGCTTCAGCTCTCCCTGGGGAGACTTGCACTTCCCCAGGTTCCAATGTGCTGGAGGACAGTGACAGGAAAGGGAGCAGATTTGCCCTGTGAAAGAACATAACCAGTACAAACAGGCCTGTGAGACACAGAATCATCATAATTTCAACTCAAGCCTTTTATAAAACAAATAAACCTTCTGGAGTTCTTTACTCATTTGAAGTTCTTCATTAAGTCCACAGAAGTGAAAAGCCTCTGTCTTGAGACTCAAAATGGCTCATTTGGAGAAAGATCTGTGTAGGACCTCCCATGTACGATCCTGCCAAAGAACACAGACAAAGTTTTACAGTCAAAGAAAACATCAGAATTTATTAAGATACAGATATTGAGAAGAAAAAGCAGAAATTAATGCTTGTAAGTAACTCTTCCTCAGTTAATTCTGTCTCTACAGGTGCATCCTTACCTCCTAGATTTCAGATTAACCAATGGTTTACCAATTGTGGGAACTCCAAACCATCCCCTTTAACCCTCTCTAAGTTTTTCTCTGTCCTTTCTGTGACCTGGTACCTGCTCTCTGCTCTTTTCAGTCTCTCTGCTTGGTCTAGAAGCTCACAGTTCCTTGTTGTGACCCTCCCCATATCTCCTCCTGCCTTCCTCCCAGTGGAGTCTCTGGAATTCTCCCTGCTTTGGATATTCAGTTGCCAGCAGCAAACAAAACATCTCCTTGTTCTTCCAGAGGGCCCAGTCCCGGTCACTGAGGAACAGAACACAAAGGAAGGACAAATGAATATGACATGTTCAATCCAGCATATCCCTAAATAAGCAATCAGTTCAAATATGAACCCTTGCTCAAAGCAGCGCCACCAAAATCCTCCTTGATTTAGAAGGGAAGGTGAAACAGCAGCAATAGCACCTCTGTGCATCTCAGAGCACTTCACAGCAGCAGGTAGAAGATATCTCCCTTTCATTCAGACTGAACTAACAAAGTTTACTGAGATACTGCTAAAATAACCCCCTTGTGCTATAGGTACACACAGGCTGAGTGTTTCAAAGGCAAAGCAGAAGAGATCTCCACAGAAGAGTCTCAAAAGGAGAGAGCAAGAGCAAGTCCTAAATGTGATGTGGTGCAGACACCAAGATATGTCAAAGAATTTCAATTCACATGGCCCAGGAAGCCTGTACATAAAATTTTGGTGCTAATTGTAATATATCAAATTCTTTTTGCTACATCACACTGCTTCTGGTTCTCCACGCTCGTGATGAACTTAGTTAATTATGTTACAAATAGCATTGAGAAGTATTCAGAATAGCATGTAAAAAATACAGTAATTTGGGATTCTAGTCATTAAGGAATCTCTACCCTTAGTGATTGCTGTCATCATGGATGATCTAACAGCCATTTGAGCTCTGTATTTGCTGAGACTAATCATAACTCTTCAGGGAGAATTTATACACTGTCTAGCAACTCTGGACCTTTTGACTCTGCCCAGAGGCAATTAGGCTCTTTATAATGGCATCAGGAGAATCCCAGGAAGATTCTTTTCCCTGTGTCTCTCTATGCCATCTCTCTCTGCATCTCCTCTTTCATTTAAGTATATGCTAAGAGAGAAGATATAATCACATTGACTGTGAAAATAGAAATAATTCTCCTGAATAGTAGACCTCCCATCTCTTCCAATAATGTGACAGAAGCAGAGGGGCATGGATAGTCTGTGGCTATCCTGGAAGCCAGGATTAAGCTACTTTTGCTCCTTTGACATATCCTGTACAATCCTTCTACAGGACTTCTGAATTCACACACACACACAATAATCAGAGTACAAATGCATTTGCTTCTATTCCCTAATGTTACATCCATCATATCACAAAAAAATCCAACATATTATTTTATATAAAGCCATAAACATGATTAACTGGGGCATTAATTCTCCTGCAGACAATGAGCAAGCTTTCAGCTTCACAATTAGTCCCACTGACTCAGAGATTGTGGAAGGAATGAGATTTCCATAGACAGACTGAGAGTTTTATTCCTGTGTTACTTTGTGGTTATACCTGCCCCCAAATCAAGGGCCTGGCTCATGCAGTACTAACCCAGGATGAAATCCTGCTGGATTTCAAAGTCATTTTGCTGGTGCTCAGACTGCAGGAGTGTCAGGGTAGCTAAATCTACCCTGACATGTTAAATGAAAGACTTCTGAGTCTGTTACAAACACGTTTTCCCATCAGAGTAAGAAGGAAATGTCAGGACCATTTTATTGGATGCCACACACTTAAGCAATCTGGGGTTGGTTTCCAGAATTTCTACATTTGCTGTGTTCAGGTGGGCAAGGAGCTTCCCTGGAACTCTGCACTGCCACTACTTCCCTCTCACTCCTGCTGCAATTTCTCTCTTCTGAGACAAAACTTTCTGTCAAGACACAGATGTTTTATAACATCTCCTGTTTCTTACTACAGAACAAGAGCTGAAGGTCTGAAAACATTCTAAGAACACAATAATGCTCACTTTATTAGCTGGAACGTTGTGCTTTATACATACTTTAAAGGAAGTTCATTTTTAATACTAACACTAATTTATCTTGTTTGGTCATCTTTCAATTTCAAACAATTTTTCCACTTTTTTCTTCATCATGTCTTCTGTATATAAATGATCTGTAGAGTACAAATGAACATTAACATCATGAGCTAGCATTATTTTAAAATCAATATGGGAAAATATAGCATCAAGCAGACACTTTTAAAGACTGAATCCTCTGGTATAATTAGCACAGCCCTGCATTAGCCCTGGGCAAGTAAAATGAGATAGATGACCTAGAGAGAGGGGGATTTTTTTTTAAGTGTGCACTGGAATATATTAATGCCAGATTATTCTTGCCTAGCACCTCTCCTGCATCTTTGAGGAAAAGATACAACAGAGAGAAAACTCTTTGGAAATAATTGCAATACTATATAGGACAGGTATTAAAGAAAAAACCCATAGATTTGTATTAAAGCCCTGCAGGATTTTTGTGATGTTTTGGACACCTGAATAGCAATTACTTCAACCACTGCATCATTGTCATGGCTCACTTATCCCTGGCTTCAGAGACCACAGGGGGCAAAAGCAGGAGCTGCAAGTCTCTTCAGCCTTGCATGTTTCTAGTATTAAACAGTCTAGGAACAAGTGGAAATATTGGATAGACATAGATATAGACATAGACATATGGAGATATAGATATATAGATATAGATATAGATGATATAGATATAGATAGATGATATAGATATAGATATAGATATAGATAGATGATATAGATAGATATAGATATAGATATAGATATAGATATAGATATAGATATAGATAGATAGATATAGATAGATATATTCTATCCTTATGTTCTGCCAGCTATATTCTTACTTGGTGGAAGGTTTTAAAACTATTTTGCCACATTGAAATTGTCATTAAAACTCACAAGGACAGAGCTCACCTGTGATATTGCTTACTTTAACTGAGCCACATTTACAGTTACATGATAAAGCAGATGCATAGCTGATGCAAGGATTAAAAGATGAAACTCTGCTCTATCCAGTTTAAATGCCTCCTCTATTGTGATGTTAAATACATATATTCAATTTTTTTACCTGTAGTTTGACCTACAGACTCACAAATTGTTTTGTTTCGAGATATGTGTAGAGAGGTGTCTTTTTAAGGTGAACAGAGTTTAATGTGAGGAAATGACAAAGATATCTAAATATAAAGTCCTTCTTGTAGCTTGGCACTGACCTCAGTGAAACTTTTTGGATAAGGAATGCTGGAAGTGACAAGTACATGAGCAGGAGTCTTTGTTTACCTCCAAGGCAGTACAGTCATTCACAGCCTGAAGAAGTTTCTCTGCTGATAATGTTGCAACTTTGTGTTGTATTTAATCCCCACCTTAATAAGGCTCTGAAAAAAATCCTGTATAAAGACCTTGCTGGGGAAGACAGCCAATATCACATCATTCAAAGGGTAGCCAAGAAGGAAAGTGGGCAGTGATGGTGAAGAGACAGTAATTGGTTTCCCCTGTACCTGTCAGAAAGCTGCTCAGTTACTATATATTTAAAACCCTCTTCAAGTATAAACCAGATCACAGGGGACATCCACACCTGAATGTTATCCACAACTTTGTACAGAACAGAGAATACAAGTATTAATTTCACAAAGCTGGCAGGGAATGGAATTACCAAGGCAATCCTATCCAATCTAGATTATTAAATTAGCATATCTAGAAACTTCAGGAAGGCAAATGTATTTTACAAAGTGGTACAGAGGCTGGGGAGGTGACTCCCTCCATCCTTACCTGTCTCTCTTATCTCCATTTGCAGTACCATTTACAGAGAGGCTTTACCCTGCTTTCAGTGTTTGATATTTAGGGTCAGGAGTGCAATATTGCTGCAATGTGGCAGCACCAGTGCAGCACTGCAAAGCTGCCTTGGCAAGGGCTGAGCTCTTACAGGCACTGGCAATCTCACCCACACGTGTGAACTTTCCAGAATTCATCTCCCTTTGAACTAAGGGAAGTTGGACCAAATAATAAAATTTGGTTTTGATTCCTCTCTCAGCAACAAACTGATAAAACCCATATGGACCCACCAAGCCTGAGGAGTTACATTCCCTGTACTGTTTATTTTTTAGCATAATAATTTTACATTTATCTTTTCCTCTGGATCCCTGCAGAAATGAAATTAACATTTTTAACTGCATGTTTTACCTTCTCCATAATAAAAGAGAAGAGTTATGGCTAAGCTTTTGAGCATCAAAATCAAATGCAGTATTGGTAAAGTAATTTCTGTGAAATTTGTAAACCATATATTGCCTGGAAGAGTCTGCTGTTGATAGTAATTTTGGATCAAGTCCTTTATAGCTGCTTATTCTAACTTGGCGTTTCCAGCCTGTTAAAATGTCATATGGATAAAGAAGTAAATTTTGACAGCTGTGACAGGATTATCATTGCCAAGGAAATCCTGGTACTCATATGTTTCAGTACATCTATTTTGCTTTGTCTCTGGCCTTGCATGAACTAAAAATTGCCTTCTGAGACAAGAAGAGAAACATAACAAAAGAAAGAACCGAGATATTGTTATTCTTTTGATGTTTGAAATTATAGGAATAAGAAGAAATCTTTTAGGGTCGTTATTTAATGCATTGTTCAGATTTTGAGGGAACACTGGCTCCTCTCTTCAAGCTCATGGCCAATATGGATTTTATGTGGGCATGCTGAGTTACAGGGGTGGTTTGCCCAAGTGTGTGTTAGAGGAGAAACACTGCAAGGTTCCTGTGGCATCAGCCACTCAATCTGTCCAGCCATGTGCAAAAGGGACGTGGAAAACCCCAAATGGTACTTGCAGCATCCTGAACTCTGGGACCTGAGGAATTGCCATGATGGATCCATCCAGTTCCAATATCCTATCTCTGATGTACCCAAACCCACAGAAACTGCAAGGAGACAGTGGACAAAGGTAACTCAATGCACTGATTCTGCTTCTCTTCCAACAATACAGCACTGAAATAGCAGGAAAGACAAAGAGTGGCAATAACTGTTATTGGTGCTGCCATTCATATTCTGCCTACCAGGGTTCACCCCTGAAGATTTCCTGATATAAAGAGCATGTAAGTTACAGCAATTGAAATGCTGATTTATGGGCCTGAAATACCATTCCCAGAAACACAATCTCCCAGTAAGTACCAGTTCTAGAAGCTGTGGTAGTACAGATGTAATTCCTCTGAGCAACTGGAAAAGGGGATATAGAGGCAATAAAGTGGTAATAAATATTTGATTCAAGGTTACCAAATGCTTAGCTTTAGTCTTAATTCATGACAAGGCTGTGTTTAGAAATATGCAACATCTTAGGAATGTTCTTTCCCACCCAGCTATTTCATTGTATGCAGCCATATATTTTTGGAGCTAGCAAGATTGCTGTGGATTTGTCATGACAACTTTCTGTGCTGTGTTTATAATGACACAACTAAATGGACTCTTCTTTTGACTCTCTGACTTCCAAAACTACCACATACATGTATCTGCAAGGTCTCCAAATCTTGATTCATGTCTCAGATTTTATCTTTACAATTTTACTAATTCACCTCTTCTTAAGCTGCTATAATTTATACAGTAACAGAGTGGGGTACAGCTCAGTACCCACCATCAAGTCTTATCTTTCTACAAAACGGTAAAAAGGCCTTCCTTTCCAAAACCAGTCGCTGTGTGCCCACCCACTGGTGGTATCTGTTTCTTCTGACTGAAAGATACACAGTACCAACAATTTTGTGAGACATGCACGTCTCTAACCGTGTTATAATGGTACAAAAATAGTCATTGACCATTGTGTTCTCTTTGGCCAATCACATAAAACACCACAGAGGATATTCTGCTGCCTTTTGCTTCTTTGAAAATCCTATGTGGGTGAGCCTTGTGTTTCAATGTACAATTTACAAGCACTGGAATGCTAATGTTAACACCACTTTGCAGCGCACTCCCCTGAGCCATGTGCTGTTACATCAGAGATGCCTTTCCTGATGGTTTACTGAGCCACTTCATAGCCTGTTCTTGCCTTCACCCTTTCCCTCTTCCCCCTCTTTCCTGCATAAGATCAGAACAGACACGATGCTCACACCCTCCCATTTCACAAGCACAGCCTGAAGAGCAGCCAGCACCAACAAAAAGGCCACCAGCACCTGGCCACTTGTGAAATACATGCCCTTGTCAAGCATGAAGAAGAAGCAGCATTTGCCCCTTCTTTTGTTAGAACAGCCTCTCTTTGTTCCCTAGCTAATGAAAATGTTACAGCTGACAGTCAGAACTTATTAAAAAAAAAAAAAATCAGAGAAAAGCCTTCAAGGGAAGGGTGGCTACAGAAGTTCCTTTATGCATGAGGTGACCAAGGGTCAAAGCTGTCAAGGTATTTGGGTACCCAAAGCTAGATGGTGTGTTAGACATTCAGAATACTTGAGTGCTTCTCTAAAACTCTAAAACCAACAATCCTAGTGTGCCAAATTCCTAAATGCATGAAAAATCTGGTCCCCAACAGGCCAACAGCCTCATGTGGGCCTGATTGTACATACAATGCAACAAAAGTTGTATTGTGACATACATTATCTGTCTCCCTTTAATTGCACATGAAGCCTTGCAACTGCTTTCAGCATCCATTTCACACTTGCAGGCTTTCCTTCACACTTGTGCTGCTGGTGGGGCTGTCATGCTCAGTCAATTTGCATTTGTGAATGTGGGGTTTTGCACAGGCAATCAGGTGCACTCAACACCAATTATGTTTTGCAAGGGTGATGCCAAATGCTAATTGGCTTAGCTTGGAAAAGAACTCAACCAACCTCCTACACTTTCCCTTTTCACCTGTCCTGTAGAAATGCAGAGTACAACACTTCAGTGAGCCTACAGTGGGCTTGTACCACCTCCATGGGATGGCAGCTCTGCTCAAGACTGTTTTCCCTCTCTCTTCAATATTTTCTCCTTTTGATTTTTGACATTGTTTGCATCATGTAAAAATGATATTCACTGGATAGTGAAACTGGTGTGTGCTACACAAAATGCCTCAGGCTGTTTGAAAGATTTTCCAGCTGAAACATTGACAATATTCTGCCAGTGGTCCTTTAAATGCTTGAGTAATATACAAACACAGATTAAAATCCTTGAGAAAACCATAATTATATATTTATAGACAATTTGTCTCTTCAAAGATTTTATTACCCACACACCTCCACTTAATCCTGGTGTTTTTACAACAGCCAAGTTCATGATGCTGCAGCTACGGTTTTGTCAGCACTTTAATTATTGACTTGTTTGTACCAGGACTACAAAGTGTCTTACTGAACTAGCTGCTCAAGCTTCAGCTCTTTTAGTGGATCCTCAGATAAACCCCTGTCTGTACCTTGTGAGCTTCCAGCTCTGCTAGGAATAAGCTTAACACCTAAAGACCACTTTGAAACCCCTCTTACCTGGTGTTGGAGACAACCCCTGAAGAATCAACAGTAAATTCTTTTACAATGCTCATTACAGCCATAAATTACCCACCACTGACTTTGTTTCCATAGACACAAGAAAAGTTTTTGCTTTGATAGCAGACACAATATTTTCAATGGTAGCATCTAAACAAGTTTTGCCCATAATTTTTGAGTATTTTGTACTCTTTAAATCATACTTTCCCATTGTGTGCTTATAAAACATTATTTTAAGAATATATAATTAATTACTAGAAAGACAGGAGGAATTCAGAAGTTCTCCTAGTTGATCTAATTATTTACTGTAAAGTTTTAAGTCAAATGTAATTAACCAGTAGCTGCTCTGATTAAATTTTAAGATATTTAAGGGTCAAGCTACTTCTATATTAGTCAAAATGCTCCCTGCATTGCAGCATGAAGAGGTTTCTGAATCTCAGAAAGGATTTTTGAAGTCTTACATGAGCAGCACCATGGCACCCAGGGACTCTGGAGGGTGAGAGGGAAGGTGGGAGAAGCCAGAACTCCTCAAGACCCCTCAGTGAGTGACTCTGCAGGGCCCACTGGAGCTTCCAGATAAACAACACATTTCCTATGTGCATCAAAGTGCCTGAGCTGGGGGGAACTAATTCCAGTTTCAGTGTTTTTCATTGTTTCTGCTAGAATTATCAGTCAGGCCTAGGTTAGACCATGGATTTTATATTTTTGGCATTTTTGTTCACTTTTGTGGTTGTCTCTTGTGGTGTGACGCAGTTTTTACGTGGTTTGGGCAGTTCATGGGGGATCAGATTTAGAGATGTGAATCAGCCTCAAAACACAGGGAAAGTCCTCTCAGAACTGAAAAATGTCTGAATGAATGTGCTGTGAATGTGCCCTTCAGGTGGAACTAAGGAGCTTTTCTACTTTTGTTTGTACCCTAATACCTTATTTTGCAAAAAACCTCGGCAAGTCAGTATCCCCCAGCCCTCCTTTCCACATGATAACAGTTTTGTTAGAAAACAGGGAAAATATACTGCAGTGGCATTTTAACTTCTTTTTCTTGTCCTCTCTTGTTGGCTAATTATTTCTTTGAGGTTAAATGAGCTAATTATGCCTATATCAGAGCTCTTTGAGAAGCAAGAATCACTTTCTGCTGTTGATAATTAAATGAATTGAGCTTGATTCTTGATTTGGGATACAGTTCTAGGCATTTTTCTTCCTTGTACACAGTATAAAGTAATAAAAATAATTGCAAGTTATGTTTTGTTGGTGACAGAATGGAGGCAGCATTTCAACTCCGGTGTAAAAGGTTCTGTAAATTGATTTAAATTAATAAGGATTAGAAGAAGGAGAAAAGAAGGGGAATTGTACACCTTCTACTAATTCTTGAACAGCTTTAACAATCTTACAAGAGTTAGAGGATCCATCAAAATTTCACATGATATTTAGGAGAATATTACGTGAATTCCTTTCACAACTGTCATGTGACTATGCTGTAGATATTTTTTTTCTTCCTTTAATTTCACTCATCAAGTCCTGTGCATGTTTTTCCCTGTGATACTCGACAGTGGAACTCCAAGGAGCTGCAAGCTCTTATGCAGAGGTCAGGTGTGCTGCAGACAGTTCCTATTCTTCTCACTCTGGAAATAGTGCCCTCTTTGATCCGAGAGATATTGTCTGCCAGCATAAAAAAGTGTTTCAGTCTTCGTGCTAGATGTGCTCTGACTGTCTCCTGACCAGAGGATCTCACCTGTACCCAGCTGCACAAATTATATTTAGCACAGAAAGGGAGAAGGGTCTACAGCAGGGCTTAAGCTCTAACCTCTAAATTCAGAAAGAGCTGAGAGCTGCAACAAAACATGCAGCTTTCATTCCAAGGGCTTCTCTGAGCTGGTATCAAGCAGCCAAATGCTGAAAGCTTCATTTAACGAGTGTGTATCATTCCTATCTCCTAGGCTACTTTAAAACACATCTTTATTTCAACCAGCCTTGTTGGCATTATCAACACTGTGGACAGAGGAGGGTGAATGCCAATGTGGACACTGTGCACTGGCACATCTGGAGGATGATCTGAGTGACTGATGTCTCAGTGTGAGGGTGGAATCAAAGTCTGCAGCCACTGCTGGGAATGGGGAGATGGATGGGCTGTGGATTCACCCAGCTGCAATTCAATCTTTGCTACGGAGGGAAAACAAACCTGGAGCACAACAGGGATAAGTCTTCCCTGAACGAAGGCGTTTGGGGAAATAAGAGCTCTGGAGGGAGGAGCAGAGTCTTGGGATAACCTTTTTGGCTGGTGACAGTAAGGAATAAATTCTGTCTGGGATGGAGGCTCTGGCCAGGCTCTGTGGTGAGCCCAAGCACAGCTTTGCTCGCTGCTGCTTTGAGACACCTCAACTCTCCCCACATCTGCAGCCACCCCGTGCAGAGACTCTGATCCACTGGCTTTGTCTTTTTAATGCTTATGTCTTCCTGCAAGAGTGATTTAACTATTTCCAAGCCTAGTTTAAGCTACTAAATCTCTCCTCTCCTCATTTCAGCTCCAAATCTGAATATACAGAAACACACACCTGACATATGCACTTGATATACCCGACTGGGAGAGTTTGTGCTGCAGGGATCACAAGGAAGTCTCCAGCAATAAACCTCTGGCTCTCTAGGAATGCAACTTTTGTACAAATTTACTTTCTTTCTTTCTTCCAAGTGTCAAAAACAACCTGAAAGCAAATAAATTTTTCATTCTTATGCTGCCAAGGAATTATTTAATATCCAGCTTGAATCTTCCAGGTGCCACAACAATGCCATATGTCTGTGAATTGGCAAAGGTCCCTTCAGTCTAGGCTGGGTTTTGGTAACAGTATTGACTATCTCGAGCTGTTGTACAATAAGATTCATACTGTATATTTTTAGTCTGGGTGGGAATATGTTCCTTTTTGACTTTTAAAATCCTTAAGATTCTCTTTAACATCTGACATCAGCTTTAAGGCAATTAATGCTTCATTTGCAGTTTCTTCTCCTGCATTTACATTTCTCAACTGTAGAACTACAGAGAAATGTGCTTGTCTAGATTACAGCTCTGTCAGCCAGGACAATTTCAAACAACAAAAAAAAGCCTGTGACCCTTTCACTGGGGTGTGCTGTCATGTTAGTGTTTGCCTCTCTTCAGGAAATAACACATGTGGAATATATAAATGTTTATATTGGCAAAGGGTATTAGGAAAATAATGATTTTAAAAATGTGAGCTGCAGAAGGGTGGTTTTCATGCAAGAGTTCTTCAAAATCCTAATAGCAAAAGCTTATGGAATAGAAGAGAAAATAAATATTTCTTTTGTATGCTCAAATCTAGGATTGCAGATAGACTCTTTATATAGTTACATTTCCACCTCTATTAAAAAAATCAAACTTATTTGCATGACAAAGATATTTTCCTTCTGCTAAATTATTCTAATGGGACTTGGTAGAGATAAAAGTAAACTGTTAAAATATTCTGCATGGCTAAGTCTGCTATCTGCAGGTAATATTCATTCACTAAGATAACATTTTTAGGGTTTGGAACCTAGCTTCTTGAGGGTAAAAATAAGCCTTTATCTGTCCTTCAGGATTATTAACAGTAAGTGATTTCCACATTAACATCAATAGCAATAATGAAGATGTCCTTTTCCATTCATCCTGGGCAACTTTGAGTGAGAACTGTTATTTGGCTAGGCTTCACTCTTTAATAGAGTACAAAGATAATTGGGTATTGAAAATTCCATCTAAATCAACCAAATAAATCTTTCGGTTACCAAATTAATAATTTCATTGATGCCATCAGCCTTCAATTTTCACTCCATTAAATTCCTAAATTCATCTGAGAATGGCACAGCAAACAAATTAAAATGAGTTTCTTATAAAAATGAGAATGATAAGATTATGCCTTCTAAAAAAGCAATTTAACTCCAATAAATTATTTTTAAATTATTAAATGAGGCATTGCATTAACTATAAAAGAGGAGCATAAAAGGGCACCAGCCTATGGAAAATAAGACATGTATGGACCTCTATAACCTTGGACAATTATATCTGTAATAATTGGCTCATAAAACTTTATGGCAACTTGTACAATATTCCTTTTTCCCTAAGATAGCTTTGTGATCAGCAGGATGATTAGACAGGGAGGAACAGAGCCTTTTTCCCCCCAGGAGCACATGGCTAAATGTTTCCAAATAGCCTCTTGTTGCTTTGCTCAACACAGAGCATCAGAGCAGAGTGTTACCTGCTCTGGGTGCAATATTAAATCACATTTAAACTACATCATGCTGCAGTAAGGCATCTTAGTGTCAGGAGGAATTCAGGATACAAGACAAGCAAATTCCATGACTGCTTTCTTTAGAATATGTGCTCAGTGCATTGAAGGTTTGAACCTTTAAATGTCAGGTTCAATATGTTGTCTCCCTTTTCAGTTCTTCTTCCATCAACTTCATAGAAGGCTGAAATTCTGAGGAATGAGCAAAAACAAAACAGCAAGAGACTGAAGTAACATCTTGATAGCAAAGCAGTGTGAATAAGAGATGTATTTTTATATTTATTCCAAAAAAAGGGATGGACACTGCCTCCTGCTCATGGGGGAGAACCATCAGCAGTGCACAAAAACTCAAAGGTATGGAGCTGAAGAAGTGTTCACACATGTCCTTGGCCTGGAGGTCTGTCCAGGTGAAGCTGAGGGCTGTTCAGTGCCAAGCACAGGCAGCTCCTCCTCCCAGGCAGGTCTGGCTCATTCCCAGAGCCCTGCTTTGCCCGCAGGGATGGGCGCTGTGGATAAACATCGCCCACTCTGCTGGAAATCCCGATGCTGTCAAAGGCAGGCCAGCTTTCCTCTGATCCCAGGGAAGCACCAGGGCTTAGAGAAGGGAGCTGTGATGAAGCCAGATGGACTCCTTGTTTTCAGGAGATAACAGGCACAGGGAGCCACTCTAAACCACGACTCCTAATGAAAGCCTTGTGGGCACACATTAAACCCTTCCCAAAGATCTTCTGCTCGCTTCCTCCCACTACAATGAACCAGCCTTCCCTCAATCCAGAGATGAACCCCTGCTGATTCCAGTAATTCTTGCTTCTATAAGCTAAATCCTTTTGTGGTTTTCCTTCATTCTTCATTCTGCACATTCCAGCTAAATTTAAAATGAAACAGGTACCAAACCAAGCAACATTAAAGAACCAGAGGCATGAACTCTATCCAACAATGTGAGTTCTGTTTGAATTAATGCACTACGGGGTTTAGATATCCCCGATTTCTTCACCTTTGATTTCCCAGTGATGTCCAGAATAAATAATTGCCTTATTAAAGGACTTCTGAAGCCAATAGAGCAAGGTAAAAAACACTGAAGTCACCAATTCAGTCTTTGATTCTGTCTGACAGAAAATTAAAAATGAATGAGCAAAAAATTAATAATAAATGTATTCATGGCCTTATTGGGATTCATGACTCTCTTGCCAACATTAAATAAGTTCAACCAATTGTTCTTCTTAAAGTGAAATAGCATCAGGAAACCAACTGTTCAAGCAGTATCAGTATTTTCCTTTGGTATAGCAAATTTGTAAAAAGACCCAAATAACATAACACAACACTGCCTCAATTATAAAATTCTTAAAGTTAAGACCCACCACATCTGCCAAAAGACTGGGGGCATTTTATGTCCAAAGCTATAAAATTAATAAAAATAACAAACCCTTTTCAAATATCAGCTCAAACACATGGGGTTTGACAAAGTTACAGAACTGTGGCAGAACAAGACGAAGTCTGGTCATGGAAGATGTCAGGAAATAACTAAAGGACACCCATAGCAGGATGCTGCTTTCATAAGTAGTTACAACAATGCAGATTTACAGTGCAGTGTGGGGATCCTCAGGAGTCACAGGAACACTCAGGATGGAAGGGCTCTTCTCCTCCTTAGGTTTGCAGTCCAGCTTCAGGAGGGTCAGCTGAGATTTCAGCAGCTTGCTCTGGCTTTTATTCACTCAGGTGCTGAAAACTCCCAGGGCGAAGACAAGGCCTTGTGTTGTGACCTTTAATTGTCAATCAGGTGGAAAGATACCCGTGTGGGTCAGTTCTGAGTTCTTGGTTGCATTTCTGAGTGCCCTGAGCCACTGTGAACAGCCTGGTCCTGTCACAGCTAAGCACCAGAAGGATCTGAAATTCCTCTGAGCCCAGCACCCTCCTACTGACTGTGACCAGCACCAGATCCTCAAGCAAGGGTCAGTACAACTGTGGCAGGTATCCTTCAGCTTGTCCCATCCTGCAGGCAGCTGAAGCTGTTCAGTTCTCCTGGCAGTGGTTTTTTCACCCCTTCTCTGATCAGTCTCTCCACAATTACATACAACAGTCCCCAAACAATGAAAGTCTTACAATGAAAAACATATCCTTTAAATTATCAAAATCTGAGAGGAGAAAGCTTTACCATTTTCAATGCATATCTGGGATAGTGAAGCAAAATGAGACTGAGGAACTTGTAAAAGATAGCAGACAATGAAAGGTCAGTGGCACTGGGTACAGTTGTGAATGATGTCAGTGTGACATTCATCAGGAAAGCACAAATTCCATTTAGCTCAGGGACTGAAGTAAGAGCTTGTTCACTAAGAGTCATCCTGCTGTGGCTCAGTGCAGTCCTAGAGCAGTCCTTGCCCTGCATGGATGCACAAAATGTTCTCAGCAGAGCGCTGTGGGACATTGTGTCTGCCCTGCTTTGAGTTGCACAGCTCTGCAGAGAGGCAGCAGGACCCCATGCACCAAGCAGCTCTCCTGCAGTGGAACTTTCCAGAGCCATTAGCCCTGGGTTCAGCTAAAGGATAAAGTTAGTTTCCTTCCTAGTGCTGTGTTTTGGAGTCAGCAGGAGGGTAGTGTGGATGACACATGAATGTTTCAGTTGTTGCTCACCCCAAGTCAAGGATGTCTCAGTTTCCCACTGTCTGTCAGTGAGGAGGGGCACAAGACCCAGGAGGGATCAGCCAGGACAGCTGACCCAAACTGGCCACAGGGATATTGCAGACCCCAGAACCTCATGCCCAGTACACAAACTGGGGAGTCTGGAGGGAGGGGCAGGGGCACGGGCTGGTTGTGGGTCAGTGGGTGTGAGCAATTCCATCATGAATGCCTTGGTTTTAGTTGGCTTTCACTCCTCTCTCTCTTTTACCTTTTAGCATTATTATCATCATGTTTCACTTTATGTCATTGATTAAATTATCCCAACCTGTGATTTGACCTCCCTGATTCTCCCCATGCCACCAGGCCTGTGTGAGTGTGGGTGGCTCTGTGATGCTGGGTCGTGGGCTGGGGTTAGACCATGACAGAATTCCCAGCTTCAGTCCATCCCTGCACAGGGCTCAGGAGATATTATCCAGCAGTTCTTCCCACAGTACTCAAGAGCAAAACAATTTTGCTGCCTTAAGGATGGGATGACAAGCTGCACACCAGAAAAACACTGATTTATGGGGCTGAAATGAGTAAATTTAAATTAAGATCTGTAAATGATGGGCAGGAATGTCTAATATAACAAGCCTTTTAATGTCATGCATGTTCCCATGTTTTAATTAATAAGTAACATTATCTGCTATTATGCTTTCAATGCACTTGTTTGGTTAGGGTTGACATTTTATATCACTGTATTTACTGATTAGATCCAGAGTCAAAGGAAAAGGAATATAAATTAGTTTTTCTAATTACTGCAAGGCTATATCCACTGCCAGTCTATTTCCAAAGTAATCTCTGTGGCTCATTCCCTGGAAACCGACTTGCAAAAGACAAGACTAAAACAATTCTAAATCTTTGATTGGGGAAAAAAGAAGAAAAAAGGCAAAAAAATCCTGGCGAAGTCTGCAGCTGCACAGCTGGTGAGAAAACTGATTGTCCTGACTGCAGCACCAAAGCCTCCACTCCACATCACAGGGTACCCAGATCAAGTGTTCTATTAATGCACAAGAGCCTGTTATGGCCCTGCTCATTCAGGAAAATCAAGGAATATCTGCCCTGGTGTCAAAGTAAATTATAGTGCCGGAAATAAATGCAATGCTAAATTAGCAGCCAAGAAATAAGGTAAGAAATGTATCTCTCCAAAAAAAGAAAAACCCCAACAAATGCTTTCTGCAGCTCAGAGTAACAATAAAGAAATACTTGTATACAAAAAAAACCGGAACTAATCTTTGCTTTATCTTTTGAGATAAGTAGATTCCTTATCTTTATATATGTGGAGTTTCTGTCTTTTTATTTTGAAAATTGATTTTGTATTTGGCTGTTGGATCAAATTGATTAACAAGATAATTCCAATAACTTCGGTGGCTTATTCACAGGGATAAATTTAAAGCTCATGCAAATATATCTGTAGGTTTCAATTGGTTTTGGATCAGAACTTGTATGTAAATTCACAAAATGATACAGAATGTGTCTCGTTGGGGCACATTAGCTTAAATATTCTTGTCAAAACCATAACCCATCTTCAATCCATAAAATTAAATAAAAGCTCATAAACTTATAAATATGTTTATTAGTCTTTCAGAGACAGGCACAGACTAGTAAACATTTCAAAGTCTGCATCTCTCTAGCCCCAAGGGTGCCTTCTTTAAAGAAGTCATTGATTTTTGTCATCAAAAAACAAGTATTCAAGTAACAGTCTCAAACACAAGCTGATGGTAAAGTACCCAGGATTCCCAAAGGTGCCATCTGTAAAAGGATCATTGATTTTGACCTTTTGGGTGGATTTGTCTTTTTTTCCTAGTGTTTTATTATGTACATCAATAACAGGGAAGGCAAAGACAAAATGAGAGAGAGAAAATATAACTTTTAAAAGATGTGTGCTTGGACTTCTGCCAAGAAAATATTTTTGTATTCAAGCATTCCACTGTTACCAGCTCCTAATCAAGAACAAAACCAAAACAAAACCTAAGCCCAAAATACTCCTGAAAAATGTGATTGTTTAGACCAATAGCTGGGCTAAAAAAATATTCTAATTATTTGTTTTTGTCAAATTCCTTAGGACTTAGCATCGCTCATGTGTGGCTTTAGTAAACATATCCATATCCATTACCCTTTCCCCATATGAAAGCACAGATCTTGATTTAGGAGGGGGAAGCTGGGATCAGATCCAATTGTCAGCTATTATTAAAAAGAATCTCTAGAAGCAGCAGTAAAATCAGCCCACAATCCCACAGTAGGAGGAACACTGAATTTGCCCTATGCATATTGTGTAAATATTTATTTTTCTGTTAATCCCAATTAGTATGAATTTAAAATATGGAGTTGCCTGGCTCCCCTACATCTCAAACAGGGTTAGGAAAAGCTGATATTCTGTCTGTGCACCAGTGGAAATACTGTGTGGTGTCTAGGCTGCAGGAAGAAGGGCAGCAATGTTAAAAAAATAAATCTGCCTAATCTCCAGCACTCCAGATGAACAAAGCAAAGGAGGCACATCATTCCAATGAAAGTGGGCACGGGCCAGAATATTTGGAGAGTATTTCATATGTAAGATGTTGAAAATAGCAGTTCACATCCAGCAGAGCTGCTTATTTCAGCTCCAGACTGGTAAAATTCTGCTCAGAGTGTGACAGGACTGCCTTTATCTTCCCCCAGCAAGGCAGCCTGAGAAACAGCGGAGGAAGAGGCAGAGAAAAGTCCTTTTGCTGGTGCCAGAGAGGGTCTGGCAAGGCCCAGACCAGCAGGTGAAGCCATGGCCTCCAGCCCTGGTCAATAATAACAAGGGAGCACCTTCAGATGCCAAACCCTCCCTCTGCATCAGCAGCCTGAGCCCAGTCAAAACACTTTAGGCTGCATTTCTGCTGCCACCTGTACACCACATATTGTCTGTCTTAATGAGCTTTGCACAGAAAGGCCGTGTAACCTTCATTTCCAAGCCTAATCTCAGCCATGTCAATATTCTGCCACAGCTATGCACATGAATCCAGGGCCATGTTGAGCAAAGGCAAAGAGGGAGTGCACCCTCCAAACGTGGAGTCAGGAAAATAAAAGGCATGTGATTTGTCCCATTAAAGGAGTTGCATCTGTTTCTCACTCTCCCAGCATATGCTGCATGTGAAAAATGAGGAGTGTGAGCTGCAGCCACAGAGCTCTGTGCTCCAGCTGTGAAGGTTTATACTTGTATCCCTTTTCAGCTCCTACAATGCATTTAACTAAGGGCAATTTTGCACATTAGCAGGAATTCTTCGTAACAAAACAATCCTTTCAGTGAAAATGAAGAGGCTTTGAAAATGATTGCAAAGTGGATTAGGATCACTTATGGTAGATAGCTGTTGACAAGATATTGCTTGTGATTACCATGAGCATACATTGATAGGTGCCAGAAAGGAAGCTCGTCACTGAAATGGTAGAGACATTTCAACATATGTTCTAAGAAAACATTTAATGTCAAAGAATTTCTGTCATTTCAACAAGAAACATCCCCTTGGCTACCTACCAGAGGATGTTCAAAAAATCCCCAGTGCCGAGCTGAGAGCCAGTCACCCACAGGATTCTAATCCATCTTGGGAGAGAAGCAATTGCACCCTCATGCTCAGTATTTGCACACAGCCCCTTCCCTGTGCAACAGATATTCAGGGATAAAACTGCTGTGGTGAATATGCTGAATATAAAACATCTATTGCTTTTACTGTTTCACTCTTTGTAAATGGGTTTTATATTATGAGGTTCTCACCCTCCCCCGTGAATATTTAGCTAATGCTCATGGGATCTGCAACAAAGGCTGAAGAAAGTTTAATGCAACATTTGTTCCCATATCATTTACAAATTTTGAAAATTGTTCCTCTAGGAAGACAATAGCTCCACTGTCCTTTCTCACTGCTGCCTGCCCTCCAGTTTAAATGAACATAAAAAAATCAACTGTTTCACAAGTCTCTTAGTCCCTCTATATATTCAATTGAATATATATTCTACATAATCAGGTGAGCAGAAAAGAGAACTAACTTGGATTTACCTGTTTCTACCTCTGCAGGAAAGTGTCCCTGCCACCACTGCACAGGTNTATTCTACATAATCAGGTGAGCAGAAAAAAGAACTAACTTGGATTTACCTACCTCTGGATTTACTTGGATTTCTACCTCTGCAGGAAAGTGTCCCTGCCACCACTGCACAGGTAAAGGAATATAATAAAACATCTTATTTGGGGATGGGCTCGGTTTGATATTGGCATTTTCAATTCCTTTATCTCATTTATTTTTAGCATGAGATGATCTGTCTTTGTCAGATAATTCCCACAGCTGCCTTTCAGGGAAGCAGCCAACAGCAGGAAGTCAGAAAAGGATGAAAACAGTCTCAGAGGAGAAGTCTTTATGCAATCCACTGTCCCTCAGCATCCTTCTGCAGCCCCACTCCAACTCCAGTGCTCGGCTTTGGCTGTCTCCAAACCATAAGTATGGGCTAAGCCCAGGAGTATCAGAAATCACCCAGACACAAAAGTTCACAGGGGACAATTATTCCTGCAGTTTAACCCCTCCTTTGTGCTAGCTTAGGCTCTGGGGTTGTTATCCACTTGCACTTTGCTCTCTTTGACTCTGGGCCTCTATTTCTCTTGCTGCCCTCCTCCAGGCCCCTTCCATTGAGGTTCCACCAGTCTGGAGGGTTGGTGTGCTGGGCACTGCCGCTCCCTGTGCTCACTCTCTCACACAAGCACTCTTATCTTCTCTTCCATCTCCATCTACTTGACCCTCACTCTTTTTCTTCTTGTTTGTTTTGGGCTTTTCTTTTCCCCCTTTTGTTCCCCAGAGAGCCATGGCTGTTTAAGGGGACGATGAGGGCAGGAGCAGGTTTTGCTGTCACTCAGCTGTGGAGCACTCACTGAACTTCAGTCAGCGCTGCTGAAGGAGCTGAAGGACGCAAAGAGATGAGCCAGGCCTGGACAATAAAGGAATTCTGAGGCTTTGTAGAGAGAAACATCCCATACATTGTCCTTACACACTTCTGTCGTGCACTAGCACAGCCTGCCAGGCTCTGATAACAAAACAACCACTCCCAGACTGTGCCAGAGCCCAAAACACGCCGGTGCTTTCAGAAGGGAACAACATGGAAACGAAGATCAGTGGCAGGGCCTGGGCCCAAGACAGGATTAGTGGAGTGCTCAAATAGCTCTGCACAACCTCAGGCCCACAACCCAATGTTATTTTGGAAAACCCTGAGCTACAACACCAGCGAGGGTAAGCCAGGGGAGCCTGTTCCCTCCTGGCATGGCCACTCCTCTGCTTGGGATGTGTCATTGTGCCTGCACACATGAAAAGGAGATTTGGGGTTCAACTAATACAAACACTTAAGTTGGCAATATGAATTTGCCTTTAGATTTCTAGCTTATAGAATTGCATGTTGAATTTTAACCTTTACTTCAAAAACATCTGCTGCAGCACAAAGAACACAGAGAAAAAGGCAAACCTCTGGTTCTTCTTGTGATAAGAGAAAGAGCTGTAAGGATGACAAGAGTGAAGAATGCAAGAAACCTCGATAAGAGATTCTTCAGGCTCTGAAGCAGGCCAGAACTGGTGGATCTACTAGATAAGCACCAAGGGACCAAAGCACACACACAAAAGAGGAAGTTCAGAAGTTCCATCTGAGGCAGACATATGGCCTTGGGCCTTGAGGGACCCCCAAAGACCCCTGTGCGACCACCACAGTGACCAACGCAGGATCAGAAGGGCCTGGATTTAATTACCATATGAAATGAGGGAAGGAGGGACCAGGGGATGAACAGGAATGAAAAGGTTGTGCAATCTGATGTATGTGTAACACCTTTGTAAATAAATGTACAGCTCGATCGTGGCTCGGTGCACAAGACTTTGAGAATTATCTCGCTTGTGCCAGGTGCTCAGTACATACTCATGACTTCAATGAGTTGTGGAGTCTTTTATTGCACATATCATGGTCAGAGCCAGGAGACACTGCCCAGTTGGGACCTGCTGGTGCTGTCCCCAGCTCTGCTGCATGTGGCACTGCCCGGGACCCCTCGGCGCCCTGGCAGCAGCCAGGAGGGGAGCGCACGCTTGCCAGCTCTTGCAGGGTTAGAGGATTGCCTTGCACAGCCAGCACAGTTTGCAGAGCATTGAACTACAAATGCAGAAGGAATAATGCTTCTTTTATCTCTTTCAGCCCATCATTAGTAATAAAATTTGTTTGTCTCCATTTTAGGGCAGGTTCAATAGTATTGCACATTTAGAGTGAGCTATAACTGGAGCAATTAACTAAATTCAACTTCCTGATGATGATAATAACAATAGCACAGAACTGATATGCAGAAAGTGAATCCAACACACAATTTGGTCTGATGAAAGACTCTGATAACACAGTGGTGGTGTTAATAACAAGCTTATTTGTGAAAGGTGTGTGTTTTGAAATATCAGGGGACAGCCTTTTATCTCCCTTATTTATATCCCAGAGATTCAATAATAGACTTGCTATCAATACATGTTCACAATGGCCTACATCTCAGAATTATAGCTGAAGGTATTCCACAGTGGACAAAAATACACATAACACCACACTTTGGTTTTGACTCATCATTAGTTAGCAAAGAAGTTAGGAAGCAATGTTAAATCCCTATCAATGTATATCTCCATATATGTATATATATATATATGTGTGTGTGTGTGTGTGTGTAGTGTTACGTTTAATTGTCTCTCACGGGCAGGCAATTTAATGTTGCTTTTTTTCCATCTCAAGAAAAGCAAGACCAAGATGGAAATACTCTCTAAAGAAGCTTTTGGGCAACTGACAGGTTGTTTAATAATAGGGGATAGTGATTGCAATAATGCTTGAAAATATCCTCTTATGGATTGTTTTCTGTCTCAACAGTTACCAGGGATGTACTGTGTGTGGGTAGACCCTGCCCTTTCCAGAATAATCAGAGTGGGAAGTGGGTAACTGAGAGTGCAGTCAGCTCCAGCAGCAGCACTCCTGTTTGCATGGTCCTGGAAAAATCAATAAGATGCACAAAGCCTGTGTCTCTTTAGAAAGTTAAGGGCTACCATCACTACCCATCCATGTAGTGTTCGGCTTGCTGCACTTGGAACACAAAAACCCCACTTAATCTTTTTTCCCTGAAGTTTAAACATAATGTGTTTTGACTCTTGGCTGGGAGAGGATAAAAACAAGCATGTAGGCACTCCATAGATAATGAAATACTCTCAGACACTCTGGTGGGTCACATTATTGATGTCATAGATTAAGAATTCATTCTTTCAAAATATTTCCAGTTGGTACACTTTTAATGGCCATAAGACAATAATATCTTGTTGAATATGCGCCTGTAGTGAGTTTAAAATCTAAGAGTCAAGCCTTTGTTCTTTCTTCCAGGCACAGCCTGAACTGTGCTGCCTCATCTTAGCTCTTTCCTGATGAAAAAGCTCCGTCTCCTGTCATTTTAAAAGACGACAATAGAAATGGGAGGCTGGAAAACAAAGGCAGACAAAATGCATTAACAAGAATGCCTGCAAAACAGTTGTTAAAATGAAAAGCTTTTTCCATAATTGAGGAGTCCTGGCTGGTATTTCCAGCGAGGAAATAAAAGAGAGGGCAAGTGCAGAGACAAAGGAAGAAGATCTTCATTAGGAGTATTGTCTAGCGCATGGTTCCTCTAAACAAGAACTTTCTAAAGGATTGACATTTCCATTAAAAGGGCAGGCAGTTTGCTATGCAATGACATTCAGTTTTAAAGGCTCAGCTTAGAAGCAATTTAGAGCATGAACAACAGTTTCCAAAGCCACCTTCTCAGTGCTTGGTTGACTCTTGATGTGATGTCACCACGTCCACAGGAACAATAAGGAAATGCCATTAATACCAATAAAAGCCCTGGGCAGAAGGAGGATTTGTTATTTATCTCCCATCCATTTATGCTGCCTAGCAAGTCGGGGTGGGTGTGGATGGCACTGACACACTTTAGGCTTCCACACACTGACACAGAGGATGCTGATGGCAGGACTCTGGCCACTGTGCAGTGGAAAATGGTACTGCAAGCAGCAGACAGAAAATTATCCTTCATCTAGCCCTTGCCCTCTAGGAAAAGTGCACAGGCATGGACTCTAAAGGCACCCATCCTTAAATGTGTGTTTCCCTGTTCCCACTCCACACGTGGGATGCCACTCTGAATCTGTTAGCACCACTGAGAGTCTTTTAAGGGTTTTCATCATACTTAAAAGTCAGGACAGGGGAGCTCTAAATTAGGTCCCCAATCAACTTTTTAAGTAAGACTTAATAAGCCTACTGACTTTTCAGGAGTCATTTAGTGCCACTTCCCTTCCCTGTCTTGCTGTGATACTCAGTAGCACTTGAGAAGTGACTGTTCTTGCTTAAACATCAAACTGGAAGCTGATTTAGGTCTCTTCTCCTTCCCACTCTAGCAATTCACACTCACAAGGCTGAAGACAGTAGGGGGAAAAAAAAAAACCTCACCCAAAAATAAATAAAATGAAGAATTACCTGAAGAGGGAGGAAAAACCCATTTCGCTAAATGTAAGAAAAACCCCAGCTTTTTACCAACTGTACATAGTTCCTCTTTGTCACACCTAATCTTTGAAACAATGGAATTTCTCAATATTGTTAAGGAAATAGTAATATAGAACTATCGACTTCCTTTTATATTTACTTTTATCTTAAGCCTAATGGGAAAATGGCTGGAGTTCTACAATCCTTTATAAGTTTCTTGAATTATCTTGTGAGCAGCTTGCTGCAGTTCTTTTTATTAACCTCCAGACCTTACTATTTAACCACAAATAGATTTAGGTCATGCATATTGAATTGTTTTGATAACAGTCTAGTGTTTAATAATAAACGTTTCTCCAGAAAATTAAACAGTTCCAAGGCTGTGCTCTGCAAATGTGGTTTTGGAAAGAGCACCATATGACAACTCAGATGGGCAAAGAAACCACAGGACATTAGCAGTGCTCTGTGCAGACTCTTTCTGAGCTGAATAATTACTTAGGGGTAATTATGACAGAGATAACAGAAAATAAAGAAATAATAAAGTATCAAACAGCCAATGCCAAGCAGCTGGCTAATAAAAGGCTATCACCAAGTCAAATGAATACTTGACTTACAAGTAGTTTAGGACCCTGAGAGACCTCCTTTTCTATCTCTAGTAAGCCTTTCTCACAACTTTGATCATCTGATGTCCTTTGTGGAACTTTATTGTGTAAAGACGATGTAATATTTATTGTTTACAAACCAGCCCATCTCAGGTTTGGTTTTTTTCTTCCTTTCTATTTACCTCAACATCCTTTTTTTTTTTTTTTTTTTTAAATTTATGTATCTATCCACTGAAATATTTATGCAAGTTGGGTCCAGAGGGAAGCAATCTTGTTTTTGCAGATTGTAGTTGGTGCTTTGAGACAACTCTGCAGAGTAAGTAAACACAGAATAAGAGAATTGGTTTTGTGCGTGCTTTCCTCGGGCACACGCTCCCCACTCCCTGGAATATTTGGAATTTGGTATTACAGAAGGGCTCTGAAGCAGCACTGCTGGAACCAACAGCAGCGAAACATTTGAAACGTGCTGGAGATTTTTCCAGATATTTCTGTTTTTGTTCTTTATCAAAGTTGATAGAAACAAGATTTTTCTCAAATGTAATAAATGGATGAGGTTATCTGCTGCACTGATCTGAAGGTCAACCACTTCCTTTGATATGCTATTCACAGTACTTGATTAGAAATGTGCCGTGTTTGAATGCAGGAAAGAAGAAGGGCTTGCAAAGATTAAAGCCTAAAGATGGGTTCCTGCACAGTAAACACAGGCAGAAACCCAAGTGTGTTCATGAGGAGTGAATTTTATGGAACTATAACACTCAGCTGGCCTTTTTGCCACACCTTTGTCAGTGGGATCCTCTCTTGTTTGTGCAAACCACCAGTGCAGCATCTGACCTGAAAAGAATTGATGGAGCTTTCTGCAGTTCTGGATCATCAGCAGCTCACTTCTCACACTCCAGATTCCTCTCTGTCCTTCCCAAGGACAGCAGTGGCATCACCAAATCCAGAACTGGGCACTGGTGGGGGGGCTCCCAGTGTGATCTGCAGCCTCTGAGGGCAGGCAGGGGGACACAGTCTGGTCTGTCCCCTTGGAACTGTCAGACAAACAGCAAACCTCAGAGCACCACTGTCAGCCTGGTCATTTCTTGGAATGGTGAGATGGATGAAATAAATGTATTACAGAGGCAGACACTGGAAGAACAATGAGGTTGTTCTCCTCTTGCACAGACTTTCAATAACTGAAATTTGGGCTCTAAATTTGCAAGTATCAATTACAGTTTGTGTGTTAACATAAATATCCTTGCTAATATGGACTGTCTTGATTGAAACCCTCACTAAACTGCATCTGTGGATTTTTCTTGACCTTGCAGAAACTGTAAGCTGTAAATAATAACATCCTCTCTAACTATTTTAAGCAGCAATATTAGTGCTTTTCTTGTTTGGTTTTGTTTTGTTTTTCAATCTCTTCCTCATCCCTTCTCAAGTATTTTCCTCTTGTTTCTTTCTCAAAACTGGCTCCAGCCATCAACCATCTCTGCTGCTGGCTAATTCTCCCATGCTTGATTCGTGTTCTCTGCTTATGATCCACCAGCTCCTTTACCTTCCCATCTTTAGTCAAATGTTGGATTACTTCCTTTCCAACAAAATCAAAACCATTCCTTTGCTTTCTTTCTCCACTACCCTTGGGATTTTTCACTCCTTCCCATCAATCAGATTACTGTCTATTCACCTTTCTTCTAACATATGTTAAGTGCTGTGAAGTTTTGTCATTTGTTCATCCACGGATTTATAAATTATCCAGTACTTCTTTTTCTTACTGATGGCAAAACCACTGGAAAATGCTTCATTTGTTTTCCATCTCAATTCAGTAGCCTCCATCTCTTCTCTCATTTTTATGATGTCCACACAATACCCTTTTAATTCACACAAATGGATGGATATGGCAGGCATTCAAGCAGCCTCCCTGGGAGTTTCTAACTCTCTCCTATGGCCAGAAGAACAAAAGCAGGCAGCTGTTGAAAAGGTCATCAGGAAATAGAAGCTGCAAAAATAGCCCCATCATTTAACCCATGCTAGTCTTACCTTGCAGCCCCCTCTCTATCTACACCTGGGGCACACCTCATCCAGCCACAAGTTTTATTGCCTTCATGATATGGACAAGCACTCCCTGACTGCAACACTCCTGTCTTGTGAGAAGTTGCCTGACATTTACACCCTTACTCTCTAATTATTGGAGGAATTCCCACTGTGTGACTTTTTCCATTCACTTTAAGCCTTAATTGCCCCAGCTTTGAAACCACTGAGTCACAAATGCTCTTGTCCCTGTACTCAGATATATTCCTTATGCTCATGCTTGGCAGAATTTGTTAGAAAAAACTCCAACAGGTTAAGGTCTTTTGTGCACAGTCATCTTTTTTTTATATCTGAAGATTTCATCTACAGCTTGGCCCAGCACCTCAGCTGGTATGAACTTGTTTCACACTTCAATCCACATACTGGGGCTTTTCCCCCAGTTTAAAACTATCATAAATAATAAAACCTTCTTCCAAACAACAACAACAAAAAAAACCCAAAAACAAACAAAAAAACTAGAGAAAAAAATAAAGTCAACAATACAGAGAAGCAGTAATGAATGTCAGTTTACATGCTACAATATTGTACCTTGCCATATGTTCAAGTAGCTTTCCTTGGAGAATTCCATCTCTCTCACACGGCCAGAAGAATGAGAACAACAAACTGTTGAAAAGGTCATCAAGAAATACAAACATCACAGATGGCATAGGTGAAAACACTGCAAAAAAGCAGAGTAAAGAAAGAATGTGTAGGAGGCTCTTTCTCTAATTGGCGGGACTGAGCTAGAAAGTGCACTTGTACACCACCTTTATTAATATTAAAATGGCTGTTGCAGGGGTACCTTCTCATGTACTTGCCAACTGGGCCTTTTTCTAACAGAGGGAGGAAAGAGCTTCTCCTGTCACTGACATTCTATGCTGAATGTTCCTCCTTTTCAGCAGGTTTTAAGGAAAACTGAGTAATAGAGTGATTGCAGAGGGGCACCCTGGGGTCCTGAAGTTCTCTCTTCACAGAAATTTGCCTTAGAATTCCAGGTTTTAGAGTACATGTCCTATCTAAGCAGGAATAAACACATTTCTTGTCTCACTGTGTCCAGGGACCCTCCACTGCCTGCTGTCTTAAAGAAACTCATGAGCAGTCTCAGAGCTTCACCACTTTCCTCAGAGACCCTCAGGGATCAGGTGACTTTTCTTACATAATGCAAGGTCATGGAATCACATTTCACCACAGTCAAGAAGGTGTGTGGAGAAAATATTCTTGTGCAATAGAAGATATTCTTGTGCACTAAAGCAAAAGGTGAGTGCAGACAAAGAGTAGCTGGCTAAAATTCCAACTGAAACTTACCCACACAATGTTTTCTGTAAATCTCTCTCAACTATGTAAAGTCGTTTTTATTTTTTTTTTTTCAGAGAGCATTTAGCCTCGGAAAAATAAAAAAATAAAACTAAAAAACCAAACCCAAACTCCCCCAAACCTCCCAAACAAAATCCAGATAAAACCTAAGCAAAACCGCTCTAAGAACATATTGCTATAACAGAGCAGGTACAGGGTACTATCAAAAATTCAACAGTTCTGTGTTCTGATTGTAGTTTTCTTGTACATTGTGTACATATGTACTTTGTACATACTCATACATTGTGATAGCTAAGACAGACTCATAAAAAAGTAAATGTAGAGACTCAGCACTAAGCAATTGAAGAGCAACTTTCCCATTTACCACCATGACTAAATGGTAGAGCAAGAGCATGTAAGAGTATGGACAGAGCAGATACACAAGAGCAATTCTCCACAGTTTTTTTCCATGAGTCAGACTTGACACAACAGTTTGTTTTAGGTGTTCATTTGAACCATTTGTTCAGCATTAATATTATAACACCAGAATTGGGGAGATACCAGCAGCGGTCTTGCATACTTATCTTCAAGTTCACAGAATTTTTTCCAGGAAGATAGCTGAACCAGGAAACCCTGGGAAGTACTGTTCCTAGCAAGGAGCTCAGAACACAGAGGGATGTGTTATAACCTTGGGCATGACTCCCCTTCATTGGAAACTCGTAATGGAGGTATCAGCACTTCTATGTGCAGGGCTCTGCTGTGCAAAGAGAAGGAAACAATGTCCTTGGAAGAAAGAAAAGAATCACAGCATCACCTAAGGACAGACCAAGATCATTCAGGCTGCATAATCCAGAAGTGGATGGCAATGACTCCTCACACTGGGAAGGAGAATTGCTTAGCCCAGAGATATTTGCTATTTGCAGGAACTAATCACAACAAAATTGTGATAATTTAACAACCATTCTTTTAGGAAAGCTGTTTAATGCTAATAGGCTCCTCATCAGGATTGTTTTCTTTAAACTGAAAGCCTAAGAAAGGCATAGGCCAAAAGGAAAACCATAAATAAGCTTAAAAATCAGCCTGATTGTGCAGCAAACCAGGAAGCTTAAGATAAACCTTTCAAGAAAGCATATGTAGTCTAACCTTAAGAGCTTGACTGCACAAGGGAATTACTGAGTATAACTTATGACATGACTGTAACACTCACTGGCATTCCCTCACTAAATTCCTAGGTGGGAATACGAAGAGTTTGGACTTAGCACAGCCTGTGCAGTATGTCAGGACTGCTGACAGAGTTTTCCTGTCCTGCCCTGTGTCTCAGTCCCCTGTGAAGGACTTGCCAGAAGCAGTGAGGTTTGACAGCCCACGCAGCAGCTCCTGCCTGGCTGCAGGGTGGAAGTCACCAGCCCCTGTGGCAGCACCTTTGGAAAGCTCCTCAAAGCCACCACAGGGGCTGTGTGTGCAATGGGAACAGCTGAGCCCAGCCTGCTACAGCCCTGGGCACAGGAACTCAGGCAGCCCCTGCACTTTTGGCTGTGGTTATCAACTATTTGCTAAGTGGATTAAGTAAAGGGTATTCTAACTGTGAAATCAGAACACCCCTTTAAGAGTTAAATAAGAGCAATCAGAAGCAAAGGTATTGCAGAAGAGTATTAGAGGGTATAAATTCTTTTTAGCTTAAAATATGCAGAATACCAGAGAGAAAAAGAGAGTTTATACTGCCCACATCAAAAGAGAAACAGAAACCAACTGGAAATACATTTTCCTAGTGACTAAATCAAGTTTGCCACAACATTCATGTGAACTTTCTGGACAGTAGGTGAGGTTTGGGTCACTGCTCTGGAAGGCCAGTGCTTGCAGAAGTAAAAAAAAAATATTTTTTTAATCTAAAAAAGTGGGGTCTTTCTAACTTCAAGCTCCCTGCCTGAACTTCTGGAACTTGAAAGAGAAAGAACATTTTCTCACATTCCCTTTCATTTCTTTCTCCCCTTTTATTATTAATGAGTGGTTTCAGAAATGTGATCACACTTTATGTACTTTCTCTGTCTTCACCTTTACACACCTTCACAGGAGCTTTCTATCAGAGCATGACAATTCATTTAGCACCATCATTAATTGTTTACTGCACCCCTGACAGAGAGTTTTTCAAGGGACCACTGTAGTTCCTTAGCTGCACCAGAACGTGAGAGCAAATCTTGGTTATAAATAGGACTGACCATCCTGGGGACCACAGGTCAGGCAGCATCTCAAAGACCAGAGCAGTGGGTTGGGCTGGGTTTGGAACAGTTTGTAATGATCCAAGGGCTGGAGCTTCTCCTGTGAGGAAAAGCTGAGAGAGTTGGGGTTGTTCAGCATGAAGAAGATTGTAGGGAGACCCAACTGTGGCTTTTCAGTGCCTGAAAGGAACCTGCAAGGGAGCTGGGGAGGGACTGGGGACGAGGGCTGGAGGGCCAGGAGCCAGGGAATGGCTGCCAGTGGCCGAGGGCAGGGCTGGGTGGGATATTGGGCAGGAATTGTTCCCTGTTCAGGTGGGCAGGCCCTGGCACAGGGTGCCCAGAGCAGCTGTGGCTGCCCCTGGATCCCTGGCAGTGGCCAAGGCCAGGCTGGACATTGGGGCTGGAGCAGCCTGGGACAGTGGGAGGGGTCCCTGCCCATGGAAATGGGGGGGACTGGATGAGCCCTAAGGTCCTTTCTAAACCATTCTGTGATTCTGTGATTCTTTGAACAAGTGAAAACATAAAGTGTTCTTTTCCTTGGAGGCTCAGAGGGAGTTAGGAGGGGCAGAAAGGCAAAAAAAGCCACAGAACTAACCTTGGTCAGAGACATCCTCCCAACACAGACTGACAGTTGCCTCAGATCTGGGCCAGTGCAAAAATTTACACTTTGTGTCCCAGCTGCAGGGTGCCAAGGAGGGTTCTGAGGTGGTCATCTATGGTGAGGATGTGAGACACAGATATTATTGGCTTCAATTGCCACAAATCTCTGCTGTGCAGGAGGTCCTGTGCATATCCAGAGACCTGGCCTTCCTCTCAGTGAGCTGGAATTGTACCTAGAATTTAGGCTTCAAGTGGATGTTATTTTCATTTTTAGGATCAACCCAGTCCATCTAGAAAAGGTGGATAGACCCCAGTACAGCTGGCAGGGAAGGAACAGAGGAAGGGAAAGGATCTATGTGAATGTTAATTTTTCCTGGGAAGAAAGTGGCAGGAATGACCAAATTTACATGCAAAGTGAAGGACAAAGTTTGAAAAATGAAATGTTAATTTAAGACCTTTTGGCCCACCTACAAACCTCCACATTTGCCATTTGTTTGTACTGCCTTGCAACTCTGACCATTTTTCTGGAAAAAAGCTTATTTTCTTGGTTTATTTAGTCATTACTCAGACTGAGCTTTTTCCCTCTGGCCAATGCAAGAGGATGCCAGCCCTGGCTCTGCTGGCAGTGATACTCAGTGTGCTCCCCTTCCTGGGAGAAAAGCTGCTTCCACCCATTGCTTCCAAAGAGCTTTTGACCTTTTGCTGGGGCATTGCCTACATGGTCCAGCACTAATTTATACAATACAGTTGCAATTACAGAAACCAAAACTGGGTTAAGGCTGAAGATTCTCATCATTAATCTGATCTCCAGCGTTTCTAAACACAGAGAGGAGATTTAATGAAAGCTTCCAGGCTCCGACTCAAGTGGTTTTTTTCTTGTTGGTTCCTGAAATGTTGAGAGTTTGATAAAACAATCTGAAAGACAGTCAGGAAACTGCAGTGAAATGTTCAGCCTTGGTGACATGGGTGGGACTGGAAAATGGAACCAGAGTGATAGAAGGTTTTAGACATGCACCTAAAATTCCCTGGGAATTTTGTGATGTATTTAAAAACTCCCAAAACTCCACATAAACAATTCAGAAGTGAATAAAGAGCTGACAACTAGTTTTGTTTCTTTGATCTACACAAAGATTATTATTTTGATAGCTATTATTTTGATATTGATGTCTAGATAAAAAATCAAGGCAAATTTCTGGAAAATATGAAGTTGAGATTCATTAAATTGGAGAAGGAAATCACAGAGGGCTGTCTCACAAGCCTCACATCTGGTACAGACCATTGCAGATTTTTAACAACTTCTAGATCTCTAACCCAACCCCAAAAACTCTCTGCCATAACTGAAGATATCAAAACCAAATTATTTAAATGACCTTTGATTAACATGCACTTGCACTTTTACTTAATTTCCCTTAATTAATAGTTTGAACAAGCTCATATTCCAGACTCTGCAAGGCCTCATTCCAAATGGGAACAGAAAAGGGTCCCCAGAGAAGTTAAACAGCCTAAGAGTGATGAGATGCTATCAGGATACAAGCATATAGGTGCTTGGGGTAGATTTGTGTCCTTTACTCTTTCTTAAAGTGTTGAAAATGTCATGTGCCTTCTATGGATTCTTTAACATCACTTCAGTGACATTGAAAAGTTTTTTAAGCAAAACAGGCACCTCCAACCAAACTGCTGGTTGGCTTGTGGTGCAGAAAAGATCTCCACTCTTTATCAGGAAGCAAAAGAAAACCAAAATAGATGGTGGAGCAGACTGGTTCTAAAAATGGTCTAAAAATGAGGGAAAAGGATGGTTGAGAACATTAGGAATAGCAAACAGTGAGACAGAGTGAGAAATCTTCAGACAACCTCAAACCAAATACAAAATAAATCAGAAGGATATCAAGAAATTAAATATTAGCATGGGGAAATCAAATCACGTGGTGCTGTAAAATACACCAAAAAACATTTCCCAGGTGAGGGAGACAGCTGGATTCATCCTCCTGCTCACTGTGCAGGAGGAAAACAGAGGTACAACACCAGAGTGGGAACACTGCAGGTTCCTGGGCACTGGGTGGGCTTGGCTGCAGCTCAGCCTTGCCAGGGGCCAAAAGATGGCAAATCAGGAGCAGGGGGCTCTTCTTGATCTGCCCCCTCTGGATGTTTGGTGAGTTAAACATGGAACCCTAAGCCAGTGCTGTTGATTTGGGCAAGGACAGAGCCTGACTGGGGTGGCCAGAGTCTCACACCTGCCTTGTTCCACTGTAAACCAGCATGGGGACAAGTGTCAGGCTGGCTTTGGCCACCAAATGCCCCCCACCCAGGGTACTGCTCTATCCTTTCAACAAAGCTTTTAAACTGATTCCTTTGTCCAGTGGGTTTTAGAAATACTTACAAAAATTCTTCAGTTTAGGCATCAGACAACAATGGGACTTAATCAGAGTCCTAAAAATAAGTCTGCTTATTTGAGTTTCCTCAAGAGGCTGAAATGGGGACTTGTGTGCACAAAAAGTCTCACACAGGCATGGTAGGTTTAACCAGCTGTGCTGCTCAGAATGGTCAAAAACCCCCAAAACATGAAGGTTGTACTTGTCTGCCCTCTCCTCATATGGAGACAAGGGAAAGGCTTAGAATGGACAGATTGTTGTAATAAAATGCCCCTTTTTTCACCCCAAAGAGAGCCACAGGGGAAGGTTCAGAGCAGGATGGCAGGATGAGGGGGGAGGAGGGGAAAGCCTCTTTGACACAGAAAAATGTTGTTGCATTTCTCCAATGAAAAAATATTAATACTTCATTTATAGCCATCTGAAAAAAAAAGACACAGCAAAATGTATCCTCAGCAGTAAAAGGCACTGCCCTATTACCCTCCCATTGTACACATTTAAACCAAAGGGCAAATAAATGTTGGCAAACAGAAATGTGATGACTTACAGTACTTTCTTTGCTACAGTAGCTGGGAGGAGAAAAAAAATCCCCCAGAAAGATTAGGAAGCAAACATAAAACTGATCTTGAAATTCCTCTTTGTTGATGCCCCAGGGCAGGTACTTTTTCAACATTATACCCATTTTTGAAAAGTACCTGCCTGTTGGGGCACCTGTGCTCCTGAAAGTTCGTCTGTTTACAGACACAGAAACACTGACTCACTTGGCAAAAAAATATGAATTAACCAACACTGCCCTGATTAAAACAAATATTAGACATAAGGAAAGTATTCTGGAAATCATCTGCTTAAAAATACTCTTTAATTTGCAGGCACCTGAATTTTAACCCCAGGAAAGATTCCTCATTTTGTGAGCTGACTAAACCTCAGATAGGAAAACAGGAAGAGAAGGATTATACTCTCTCCATCTGCAAACTAGATTACTGCTTTGCCTTATAGGTTTCTTTTTTTTTCTTTCCCCTCAATAATTTTGGCATTCACCTGCTAAATCTTTTTCTTTTTTTTTTTTGTGCCAAATATGCACGCTTGAATAATGTCATTTTTAATGGAGATAAGATGTTCTCACTGGCATAATTGTTAATTCTTAGGGAAACTTTCCTAAGATTACCTTACCTGTTACTATTCTAGCCCCTAGCAGGAGAGTATATTTTATTTGAAGTTTACTAATTGTGTTTATTTCAAGCACATTTGGTTCTTAGCAAAGCCACTGAGGTCCTACTTACACTTTATGTTTGCAGGTTTATTGTAAAATGCCAGGCACATTGAGATGAATCAAACTCATCTAAGCATGAATGAAATGTAGTGAGAAAGTCCCTTCTGGCATCATTTCTGGGATTAGTAATTTGTGAAATTGTGGTGATGCAAGGGAACAGCATGAGAAAGCCATTTCCTTCCCCTTTGTCCAGTCTAAATGCAAATCTGAACTTTCTTGGCAGTTCATTTGCATATTAATGCATATAGTATTCCACTCCAGAGATCACTTCAGATTTTCTAAATTAAGTTGGGTGGGTGGGCTGAAGGAAAGAGGTCATTTTTTGTCACACTAGCACAAATATTCTTAGATACTTTAGCAAAAAGGCAGAAAGCAAGCAATTATTTTACTTGCCTTATCTCTATTTCAATTTTCCAACTGGACCACTGAGGAGATGCAGAGGATGAAAAGCAATGGTTACCAGAAGGAAGGAAATGCTTCATGTCACTGAAGAACAAACATGATGAAATTAGGAAAGGGTAAGAGTGCAAACCAGTCTAATTAGCATTTCTTCCTAGTAGCTTGGGAAATGTCAGCCACCAGTTGGTGGCAAAATAAAGATGTAATGTGAGTAATAATGAATTAAATTGTGGCTATTTGCATTGAAATGTTAAGATAATGATCTGAAATTACTATTGTAAATATTCCCCTTGACAGTTGAAAATTGGACTTAAAGCTAATAGTACTTTGGATGAACTTTAAGCCATGAAATCACTTTTAATGCTTTACACTCCTTTTGGCTATGACAGTGAGCTTCAGAAAGTTAATTTACCTCTGTTTTGTTCAAGCTGTTTGGTAATTGATGCATACATCATGGAGATTTTAATGAACAACTACAGGGACTATTTACCCCTCTCACTAAATACAACTGAAACACTTGATTACAACTCCTGAACCAAATAAACCAACAGACTCAAGCACAGCAAATGCTTTTGGCTGGGGGACTGGAGGAGAGGAGACCAGTAAGGATCTGTTTAAATGCAAAGGAAAAGGCAGCAACTGCTGGAACATCTCAGGCTGATCCTGCATTAGCTGGAATTTATGGTTTTGCTGGTAGCATTAGGAGTCGCTTAGGGAGGATTTACGTCTGGATGTCTACAACCAGAACTGTCAGGGTAAGGTTTGCTGGCAAAATGGAAACGCAGCAGATATCTTCAAACATCTGCTGTGCAAATAGCTTTCCAGTAATAGTGCCTTTAAAATGAGGGCTTATTTCCAGACTATAGAGTCTAATTACATTGTAACATTATTTTTGCCATAAGGCGTGTTTTTATTTAAAGACAGATGATGTAAAAGCTTTAAGATCACACAGAATTACGTCATGCCCAGTAAAAGTGCTTTTTTGCAATCAAAAGAATGTTTTTAGCATGACTTTTAAACAGCAAAGAGGCCTCTCTTCATCTGAACTGAGATCTGCCTGGATCTCTTGGATGGCTCTTGTTTTCTGGGAGCTCGCTGGAGGGATCCAGCAGTGGATGCACTTCAATCCTGTGTTTTCAGATGTAGTTTACGAGGCTGATGAGATACAGACGACTGTTTTCAGTACACCAATCCCCCAAATCTGGAATGAACAGACAAAGCTGCCTTTTTGACTTCCCCCAGAAGTCTCCTCCATCCCAAGCCCTGCCCCTTCCCAGCTGCTGCTGCCACAGCTCGTCAGGAACCTTCAGGAGATGGGGTCTGTGGGTCCCTGTCTCCCACCCTCCCAAAATCAAACAGCTGGAGGTTTTCCTGCACTCATTTTGGAGCTAAACTTCCTCCCTTGCTTTTTATGCAGCAGCCACTTGGTTGATCATCCTCCCTTAGGATATAAGAAATACAGGTTTTACAAATATATGAAAAAAAAGAAAAAAAAAGAAAAATAGGGAGCTGGACACTGTTAGTACTTTAAATGGATTTGTAGGGAAGGCCCTGCAGTCTGACCATCTGCAGCTCCAGGTGTTAAGCTCTTTTTCTGGATCTGTGCAGCTTCTGCACAATGTTCCTGCCTAGGTTACCAGAGACCAGATGAAAAATAAACTCTGTTGAATCCTCTTGCATTTCATATACACTCTGTTATATTTAGGGATGTAAGTAAGCAGACATACTGTCATTGTATTTGTTATGAATTATCCTACTGCAAGAACAGTTAAGAAACATTTTATTTCCGGGTCACATTCAAAGTCAAATGAGTCACTACATTTCTAGTCTTTCTGATATCTCATGTTTTGCTTTCATATTTTAGTCTTTCTGTATTATTTTTTTCTGGACAGATAAAACAGATTCTCAGTCTCTACAGAAAAGTCATAATTCAGGTGGCACTAAGGCATTATCAATGGACAAAGATCCCCTCTTTGCTATGTCCAAGGCTGTGCATCCAGTTCTGGATAAATCTGCACAGGCTCCCAGAGCTTGAGGGAGTTAAGAAGAAATTCAAGGTATGCTGGCAAAGTACTGGAAGAATACAATGATATTCCCACTGGTGAGAACCAGTGACCATCCCTGGGCACCTCTCTCAAAATTGTGAAAGCCTAAAAATGGCATACAACATATAGAACAGCATCAGGAAACAAGAAATAATGGTATTGACAGTGTACAAACCTGGAGTCCACTGTAACACATTTGGGCCTTGGCTTCTCCTCAGTCTCAAGGTCCTTCACGGTGGGTGCATTTTCTGATATGCAAATCTCTGTAAAGAATGGATGAATTTGAGACTGCTATAAGTGATCTATCTTGGAGTTATTCAGTGATGGAGCCCAAACCAGATCTATCTGGGGATTTGGTGACATGAAATGCAGGCAGTTGAATGAGGAACTGAGATAAATAAGGTTCTGCCCTGCTGGTCTCCTTTGCTTCTTCTAGACCTTTTCATCACCACTTGCTGCTTCTGGACTCCATCCTGCAGAGGCATGGAAAAGACAAGCCAAGAGGCTGCATATTTGCTTACAGCCCTGATGTGGGGAGTGAAATGCTGCTGTGACAGGCTTGCTGAAGATCTGACTTCTGTCAGCTCTGTGCTTCTAATGACATATTTGATCAGAAAAGCAGAGATGGGGAACACTGTAAATGTGAACACAAGTTTGACCATACGCTCCCTAACGCTTCTGACTTTCCTATTTTGCCTCTTAACATTAACAGCTTTGGACACTGGATTGCCTTGATTTTTAAGGGAGGGGAAGGAGGGGAGGCACGGGGGGAAAGAGGGTTTCTTCTTGTTTACAGTGTTGCTATTTAAACAGTTCCAGTTAAGCTTTGAAAAGCACCTTCCTCTCAGGTCAATAAAGAGGCTGCAGGCCAAGTTCCCATCTGTGCTTAACTTGTGTTTGCTGGCTGGAGACAATTTTCTACCAGGCCTGTTTAGAAAGAAAGCAGTGCAGTGTGATAACTCTGTGCTAACCTGTGTCTGCATGGAGGCTTGGAAACCCTGATAGCCCAGAAGTTTCAGCCACAGCAGTGTGATATATCCTGTATTCTAATTGTGCCCACAGACATGAGGTAAGCACATAAAAACTGAGACACTCAGGTTGCATTCCATATACTAAATAAATCCCAAAGCATTCCAGATAATGGAGTTCTGAGGTGCTCCAGATGAGACAAAGAAAAACATTTTTCAGAAAACTGAACATACTTTCTTCCCCCTTTGCTTCATTCATATCTACGTGCTCCAGCCAAATGAATTGATGACTTCCACTCTCTGTCTTCTCTTTGGGATGGAATGCCAGATATTTCATCAAAACATTCTGAAATTCTGACATTACTATCCCACTAGAGTGGGGCAAATTCTTGCTGTACAAACAGACACTATTCCAGCAGAGAGACCCGCCCCCCACTGGGGGTGCTGAGACAGGAAAAGGAATTTTAATTTACAGAGAAAGCTTCAGCTCTCAGGCCCCTTGGCCCCAAGGCATAAAGTCCAGAGATTTGAGCAATATAGCTGGGCAAACCTGGAAGCTTCCTTGCTCTGTTCATAAGCAGACAGGTTAGAGGTGCCAGTGTGAAAGAACCAGCTCCACCTTCATTCCATCAGGCTGTTCCAGTCGAAAATGAGCACATGAATTTCACCAAATCTCTGCTTGGTAAAGTAAGAGTATCACCAAGGCTGATTAAAATTTTGAAGAAATTCCCAAAGGTTTCAGTCATACACTGAAAAATGCCTCCTCTCTCCTCTTGCCTTCCTCATCCCCCCACACTGTCCCAAACAAAGCAGCCAAGTGGATGCTTAATCTTTGCCTGAGCCAGAGGTCCTGTCCTTCTTCCCCAGAACGGAGAGGAAGGACACTGCAGCCACAGCAGCATCACTATTCCCACAGGAGTGGCCCAGGGTCTCTGAGAACAGGGAAGAACACAGTCCCTAACTGGTGGTGAAAGTGAAACCAGCACAGGGAGAGAATTTGGGGTGACAGCACTGCACAGGAGACCTAAAAGGCAGAGAAAGGTGACACAAGAGAGCACCTCAGCATGTCAGCAGCAAAACACAGAGCTACAGCAGCAGAAACAAAGCAGAAAGAGAGATGACAAGGAGAGCTGATGGGACATTTTGGAAGGCTGAAGACAGGCTGCCTGAAACACTGACCTATTCGATCTATAGGTCAGGCTGCCATATGTAATGAGCTGCTGCAGTGTGTTGTAAAACTGCTGCAAGAAACCACTGCTGGAGCTTCATCTCTTTCCTATTAGGAGAAAAGGTCAGGCACAAGCTCCTTCTGCTGCTCTTGGCTGTTCTGAGTGAAGGCCATGGAAGGAACCCATTACAGACTGAAAGTGAATTGCTCCAGGCTCGTGAGCTCTATTGCCAGTGGGGAGGCACACTGCTAATAAAAATGGTCTGGTAGGAAATAATTTAATTTCTTGGCTGCTCCTACCCTCATTTTCAGATGGAAGTTGATGCTTTAAGAGCTTTAGAATTCAGCTCTGATCAGGAAATGAATTTAGTTGTTTGAAAAGCAGCTGTTTGAAATAGCTTTGTTCCTTCTTTAGTCTCAGTGGAGCTTGAAATCAGGGGCTGATAGAGAGATACAAGTGTACAATCCTCTGATTTTTGGCTGTTTTTTTTTTTCTCTTTCATATAAATTCTAATCAAATGTCCTGTCTCGTTAGGAAGCCATTTCATCAGCCTTGCTTGGGCTTGCTGCAGCAGCACTGCCCATGGCTCTGTGAGCTCAGGTGAGTGCCAGGGAGGCTGGGCTCCACCTGCACTGCTCTGCTGGGGAGTTTAGGAAGCCACTCCATCCCTTCTCCTGTGCTCTTGGGCCCAGTTCCCTTTTAGGCCACAGCTCTTTAGAGAAAAGACTGAGTTTATCTGCAGCTTTACTTTTTAATATGACATTATGTAAAAATAAACAAACATCAGTACTGTCACATCAGGATACTAATCTAATGAAATAAAAAAGAATACTTACATTTTGGTTCCCAAATATTATGTCAGTTGAAGAGGAGGGCAGGGCTTGGATGTTAATGATTCATTAGGATCATTATAACTCCTGGAGATATTCAAACTTCAACTTTTCTTTCACCTTCCCTTAAAAACTTCCTGGCTTCCTTCTACCATATCCTGCCCCCCCTACTCACACAAGCCCCTCACACGTCTCCCAACCACAGCACCCCTGCACCTTCAATCTGGTCACTAATTTCCTGGATCAGGAATCTGAAAGTAAAATATACTTGTTAGCTGCACTTGCTGTGTGTTTGTGAGGGCTGGGAGCCATGGATTGCCAGTGCAAAGGAATGCTGCTGCAATCAGGATGTTGCTTTCAAATCCTGATAGAAATCCATTAATTTTTTTGTCTCATCCCATAGCTGAGATTGATAGATTTGAATGGGCCCCTTTATTGATCTTGTACTTTGCACCAACCTATTTTACTGATCAATTTAAAGGGGTTTATGTACTCTAGAAGATGAAGGTGTACATTCCTTGCACTTTATAAAACCTTCAGAGGCCAAACATTGCCATGAAAAGTGCTTACATTCTTCTGAGATTATTACTGTGAATATGAGAGGGTTTAGGGGATGTGTAAAGGTTTTAATGAGCTGCACATAATAGGACCCTCAGCATCATAAAATAAAATTCTGAAAATCAGACTATATTAAGAAAAAGAAAGCTTAAGCGAGCATATAAAAATATTTTATTATATTTTCTTCATGGCACAGTTGAAGTTATTTGCTCCCAATTTTAGTACAAATAGATTTGTGGAACTAAAGCAGATCACTTAGGCACTTCAGTATAGGCATCCCACAGCTAACCTATTTTCCCAAAGTGACATAAAAAATCAGCAAAAGGAAATCAAGCAGTTTTGTGATATCATGCAGAGGAAGAAGTATTTCTGATATGTTTAACAAAATTAATTAGAATGGGGCTGGAAAAAATCTGCTGCTTAAGAATGGATTCTTAGGTGTTCAAAGTAAATGGTGTTTTTCTTATTTTTCATGCTTAGCATAAGTATTTCCTGTCTTCTTGCTTCCAAAAACATTAATGTCTGCATCAACAGTGGGTGGCAGGAAGAGGAAGAATTTAATCTAAGTCATTTCAGACACGTATTTTACTTCATGTCTAACACTCCATTAAGTGTCAGAGCTTTAAATATAATAGCAAGAAGGTAGTTATTAATCCTGAAAAGTAGAGAATTGGGTCATCCTTTACTTTTGTTAAAAACAGAATGTGATTAAAAAAGCTTGTAGGCTTCTCTTGAAAATTGTTACATTTTTCAGAAAGGTCCAAGTAGATAAAGTAAAATGGAACAAAAGAAAAAAGATTAAGGAAAGAATTTTAAAGATATTTAAACTGCAAGTTAGGAGACCAATGGAAAGCCATTTCATTTCCACCTTTGTCTTAGGCTTTGTTTTTTTATGAAAGGATGTTTAAGTCCTTTCAGTACCTGACTTTGAATCAGAATTCTGGGATTCCATTTCCAACCCTATCACTTTACTCTGCATTCTCGAACCCAGTGCTCCATTTCTGGGCTTAACTTTCCTTCCCACTTTACCAACAATGCAAACTCTGCCTAAACAAAGTAGCTCAGAGCAGGCACCTCCTTGCCTTGTGCTACTGGTGCTGCTGGCAGGGCTGACCCAGAGATGCCCAGAAACAGAGTGGCTCAGGTGTTTGACCAAGCAGTGCACAAGTCACCTCTTTTGTGTGATAAATGATCGATGATAAAGAGTGACAGGTCCCCAATTTCAGCCCCAGATAATGACAGACTCTGCAGTCAGACTCCAGCAAGCTCTTGATGGGTCTGTACAATCTCCCAATTCAGAGCTGTGCCTGTGGGCTCTGTAATAACTGTTCTGGCTGATGTCATTCACATTTTACTTTAGAACACATTATTACACAAGAACAAATAAAACACTAAATATTTTAGCAGCTCCTTCCCGGCATGTTAAACAATAAACATTTTTTCCATTTTGCAGGTGTATGTTGGCTTTTTGGGATATACAATGTAAGTACACATGAACTTTGCTATTTACCACATTCTCATGATTACAGCTTCCAGCAAATGGTAAAGTACAAATAGAACTACAAATAAAACTAAGCATCTTTTGATTTCAAACAGCTGCTCAACAATACAACCCAGGTGCTTACTAAGTTGCAGAATCTTATTTTCTTTTCAGGTGATAAGCTCTCAGCAGAGGAATTTTTGAGAGCTCTGGAAAAAAAGTTGTAATTTTGAAAATTAAACATAGACTACCATTTATAAAGCAAGCCTCTCTCAAACTTCTTTTCTAGCACTCTTTCAATAAAAAGTCATAAAGACAAGACAATCTCCACCAAGGCTAATACTGCATTTCTACTGTGCTCTTTAATTTACAATTTCAGATCCTTTGAATTTTCCCCATCTCCATTATTTTCTTGTCTTTCTACCCTTCCCCACACAAGCTGCTTTCAGTTTCTGTATCCCAGTTTTCTTCCTAAAGGCTGGTAATTTTCCTTTCACTGCAGCTGAAACTTGAAGGAATTCAGTGAGGACTGGAGAGTGGATTTCCAAAAGAGGACCAACACAAAACAACTCAGTCTAGACATACCCTTCTAAAGTCTGATTCCAAGGCTTTACAGCCCTCATGGACTGTCCTTCTCTGAAATTAGCCCCAATTTACCCTCCTTGCCTCCACAACAACCTGTGGCAATGAGCTCCACAATTTCAGTACCGCTGAGCAAATGTGCAGCTGAAAACCACAGACTTCTTACTCATGTAAGAGCCATTTCTGTGCTTGTCAGTTCAGGAATGTGTCCTTAAATGCTTATGGGATATGCACATTAGCCTGACTTTATAATCTAAGACATGCAAATTGGCCTTCAGAACAGTGTAAAACCCATTAAGCCAATGGAGTTTCACATGGACGTATGGTCTGCCCACACGGATTGAATTACAGGTTGAGGGCTATAATTGCAGCAAACAACACATAATTGCTGGAATGACACTCTCTTTGTTACCTCTGAGCGCTGAGAATATTTCCTGTACTAAAAAGGTTATTCATAAAGATGGTACAGCTCCCTTGGAAAAAAAAAATAAATAAATAAAGCTAAGAGCTACATGCAAGATGTAGCCTATTTTTAATGCTTCCATTTGTGAGGAAGTGACAGAGGACTCAAAACTTCAAAATAGTAAAATAAGGTAAAAATGTATGTGCAACTTCAGTAGTGTCTGGTAGTTGCATTGTGCAATTGTACTCATCAAAAGCTACCCTGACAGCTTTTTCATTCCAAGTTAAAGGAAAGTATAATGATTTGTTTATATTTGGAAGTTCTAAGAATCCTGTGTACATATTTCATTTGACTGTATCACAAAAGAATAATTTATTGCAACTACCTAACAAAAAGCTCCCAAACCTGACTGTTTTAATACCTCACTCATTTCCTTCAGAATGTCTTTTTTATATTGTCAAAAGATTTCCTGTGTGCAGCCCTGCAGCTGCAAACCTCTGGGCTGTAACAGCCTCAGAAATGTCAAACACAATGGCAAAGGGAGAAGGGCACGGGGTGAGTTGGTCCCAGGGCTCCTCTGCACCTCCTCTCTGGGTCACTGCCTCAGCTGAACATCCACGTTTCTCACCACAGCCCACACTGCCAGGGATCCTCTGTGCTGTGACACTGAAATTCACAGGGAAAAACCAGCATCCATCCAGTCCTCCCCCTGGCCTCCTCTTTTCCTCCTCTTTCTTAACAAGAACAAAGTATAGGAGCTGTATATGCGTAGAAAGAGTTGCCTTTTGAAAGCTCATTTTTCTTAACCTCCACCATAAGATGCACTTGCTAAGGACTTCTGGGAAAAACAAGAGTTTTAAAGAATGTACCTATGTGTCAGAAAAAGTCTACAGGGCTGATCTAGAAATATATTATTTCTTTTTTTAGTTTAAGGATTACACTGACTATAAGCCAGGGAAGGAGAGGTTCAGTGTCTTTACACTTGCTATGTTATGACATAAATACAGAATATAATGCATGCCTAATATTAGCTTTGATGGTAAAGGAAAATTCTGAGAACTCTAAAGAGGACGATTTGGTCTGCAGAGTTGGTTTTAGCAGGCAGGTGAACAGATCTCTTTCCCTGCAGCCCCCTCATAGCCTGGCTGGGGCACACAGCTCACACAAGGCAGGAAAATATTTTCCTTGCTGGCTTTCTTCTTCTAGAAGAAGGAAGACAAGATTGTAAAACAAGAGTTCAAAGGCGGTTTTCCAGAAGGTCCTCACTGCCCTTCCCAGATCTGGCATCTGTGCCTGTCCCAGCCCTGACTGGGACACTGCAGGGCAGATAAGGACACGGAGGGAGCTTAGAAATCCAACTGAGACACAGACAAGGTGATCGTTTCAAGCACTGAGATTCACATCCAGCTATTGTCTAGTACACCAACCAGGAGTTTGATTTTAATTTCCACATTCGATTGTCTGATATTTTTGCTTAAAAAAAGGCAACCTTAAGGCAAGCTCAACCACTTAGCTAGAGAAATGTCCCTTCAAAAAGCACAGTTCAACCAGCTGCTTTCAGGCAGGATTTTTCCAGGGCTCCAGTGAGGTGGGGAGGGCTGTGCTGAGCCGGAGCCCCCAGCTGTGGCTCTGGCTGCACACAGGGAGCTGTCCCCAAGCTGCAGGGACACAGGCAGGGGCTGCCTGGCTGCCCAGGGTGGCTCCTGCTGCCCACACACCTGAGCTGGCACGCTGGGTTTAGCTGGGTCACAGCAAGGCTTGCCAGCATCTCAGTGTGCACAGCCCCGTGTCCCTGACAGAGGTGTCCTGCTGCACAACAAGGGGCTCTGCGACTCACTGTGACTGGCACGGCAACAATTAATTCTGACATGCAAGGTTTTCTCACAGTGTGTGGGCTCTTTTAAAGCATTGGTAGTGATTTGGAGAATGCAGAGCCATGAAAAAGAGTGCAGCTGTTTCAGTTGCTTTTTAATGGTTAAAAAAAGACAAACAAATTATAAGTCTTAAGTGACAGTCTACGGAGATTAAAGGTAATTTACCTTCCTCAAACCTTAGGTTTTAAAAAATATTAAACAGCAGCTTTGATACCATTCTCTGAAATCAAAGAACAATGGAAGCACCTGGAACCCTGCTGATTAAGAATACTGATTTCCCAGAACAAAAATTAGAGTGTAATTTGAATCAGGCTGCAGGTTTAATAATGCTGACGTGTGAATCTGGCTCTCCTGGGCTGGGCTCAGCAGTTCTGCAGAGCAGCTGAGGGGCACAGAGTGGGGGACACTCGTGGCAGGCAGGAGAGTGCAGAGCAAACATGTGCCCGACTGATACCACTCCTGTGATTAAAAACATTATAACATAAAACAATCATTGCGAGTTTACTTTTAATTTACTTTTTAATCAGCTTTATTTTAATCAGAAAATTGTATCTAGCGAAGCTCGTTAAATGACATCTATAAGGAAAAGAAAGAAAAAGAAGCTCCCAAACCTCACCACTGTGTGGGTAGGGTTTTTTTGGGAAGTTTGAGTGAGTTTATAGCCAATGAGAAAGTTGTAAGCAGAGAAGCCTCATGAAAATGAGGCACTGGACACAGCTCTGCTGTTGGATTAAGGATCAGCCCTGGCTGAGCTGTGAGCAATTGATCACTTCCAATCCTGTGACAATACCCAAAGGAGTCAAGGGAAGGATACTGCCATGCCAATTGATTTGCACCATCTCTTCAGTGAATAAATATTTTTACCCCCTCCATTAGTTACCATCTGCAGGATGAGACCAGTCAGATTCTAAAACTTTATGTCAAAAAGCAGTGAGTGCAGAAGAGCCAGTTCACTATCACTAGCTTTGTTCACAATAAAGGTCATGATAATCCTTCTATTATAAAGATACAAATCTACCAGTTCCCAAATCAAATCAATCAATTGTAAAGAGAATTAGAACTCCTCATTTAGTAATCTAGATGCCCAAATTATAAAAATCAGATATACCTTTAAGCACAATTTAGTTTCACACTGGGTTTCTATTATATGTTGTTGTAAGAAATTAGCAATGTTAATTACATAAGTAAATAATAATTTTGACAATCCAAAAGAAAAAAAAAAACAACAGTATGTTACACCACACAGAACTGCCAAAAATATTTGCTTTCTATTAACATGGCTAAAAAAAAATCAATCAAGCAATCAATCAAGCAATCAATCAAGCTATTACTGAGTTACATGTAACCATATGTATTTTACCAGATTGATTCAGAAATTGTCCTTGAGAAGGCTAATTAGCTGGATTATTGCTTATACTTTCAATGTGGGTTTTTTTTTCAAGATTTCTAAGCTAATCAGGGTTTTTTCACTGATATTAGTTAAAGGCATGCTTTCTTATGCCTGAAATATTTTTACAATTAAAGCATTCAAATGATAATATTTTGGACATAAGAGAATTTACCATTTCTTTCAACCCAAGCATGTTCTGTATTCTGTTTGGTAGGAAATACTGAGCCAGGAATGCAAAGTTAGCAACAATACAGCAGCAGCAAAAGGAATATTAGAAGACATGGCATATGATGGCACAGTGACACAGCCTGTGAGTGCTACAGGAGCTCACTCCAGGTCGTGCTGCCCACTCTGGAAAGCAGCAATAAAAGATGTTTAATTGAGACACAGAATGTGATTTTTTTGTGGCATTCAGGTGAAGAGCCTCAATGATCAGCACTCAGATGATGCTCCAGACAAAGACCTTGCGTTTCATACCCACAAATTAGATTACTGATCCTGGTTCATAAATATTTAGGACATGTTGTCCTTCTGGGGGCTGCACAGCTTTTTATCTGGTGATGTTTCTGTGGCACAGAGGCAGCAGCAAGGCTGTAATCTCATAAAAACACCATCCACCTCTCTGTTTGCCCATGTCTTTTCCCAAGAACTTTTTCCCTTCTTTGCTCCCACCTGCTTCTCTGGCAGAGCAGAAAATGGGACAGTACTGAGGGTACCTTCAATCCTTCTACAAAGTGCACATACAAACTGGGTAACAGAGCTGACACAGAGTTGGAACCCACAAGCAGAAGTTCACCACTCCAACTTGGCTCTGGATATTTAACCTCCTCTATGTGTGTGTATGAATAAATATAAATATAAATATAAATATAAATATAAATATAAATATAAATATAAATATAAATATAAATATGAATATAAATATAAATATAAATATAAATATTTATAGATAGATTGATTTATCATTTTTTAAAAATTAAAATTTTTTTTTAAATTGTATGAATGTTCAGTTTTAAAGGAATCACTAACAGATCCAAGTAGACAACTGATAAATATTGATAGATAATGCAATTAATATAATTAATTAAAAATTAATAGGAAGTTTATTTACGTTTTGGCCAAAGAATGAAGTGTATAAGACATATATTAAATTACTCCAAAGACCCTCATAACCAGTTATGTACAAAAAAAAATTAATTAAATAAAACCCTATTGTTAAATCATTTAAGATTGTAACACTGGCACTCCAGAATACTCTCTGGAACAGTTGCACCCAAAAGCCAAGAGCAAGCAGATTTACATTTTTTAAAGGTATCAAGTGTTTCTTGGAATCCATAGTCTGCTGTTTGCCACTGCTGGATCCAACTCTTACAAAACTGCATGAGAAAGGAGACTCTTTTATGCTCTTGATGCCTGAATTTACTCTTCTTTAAGTGCATTTTAAATGGGAAAGATTAAGCCTTGCCAGTTGTGTCAATGTCCAGTAAATACATATTGAAGAACAAAATTCAAATTCAGCCGACCAAAGGGAACAAGCACTGAAATGATGAAGGAATCTCCACCTCTCATGGAGCTTCATTAACCAGACACTGGAGTGCTGGAAAGTTCTCACATTCTCTGGAGGTCATGGATTGAAAGCTGATTGAATAATGAGGGAAGATGCAAAACAGAGTTAAAAGAAATAAGGAAAATTGGACTTCAGAGGGACCGAGAAATAAATGTTCTGCAGTGGAAGGGAAAAAAGAGGCAGTTTAATCTACAGCAGCAATTAGTTTTGTTCATAATGAAGAAATACATCATATCTGAAATCTGGATCAAAAGATCACTTAGCATCTCTGTGAGTTCAAGTCTAAGTAAGCCTCACAATTTCATGAGGATTTTTAACAAAAAAATAAAACCATCATAAAACCTCAATTGCAGAAGAACCTGACTAAGCACATGAACAGATTTTTGGGGGTTTTTGCTCCTTTTTTACCTAGCCTTCTTTTTCTTCCACATATTACATGGCTCTAACTTATTTCATTGGATTCACCAAAACTCAAGATCTCTTGGAGCAGTATCAAACATCTTGAATATACGGTTCTAAAGATGTCAAAACATATTCTCTTTTCTTATGAACAATTTCAGAGAAAAAAATTAATCATAAACTGCTGTGTAAAAAATGAAAAAAAAAAGTCTTCTATACATAGCTACAGATGAACAGGATGTTTCTTCAGGTAAATTAATTCTGATTACTAAATGGTTACTAAATGGCCAAACCCACTCTTATTGTTTCCTTCCAAATGCATGCACAAGGCTCTGGCCACTGCTGGCACTCTAATTAACATGGTCCATGAACAGAACAAGGCCAGAAGGAAAACAGACTGCAGTTTAAAAAAAGTATCTAAATATAAACTTGCCCCCACCTCAGTTAGATGTGTTAACTAGTTTCTCTTTAAGCTCTTCAAATATCCTTTTTATAACCTTTTTTTTTCTAAAAAAGATTCATTAGTTAAAGTTTTTGACAATACCATACATATAGAGTTCCCCTCTTTGCAATTTCCTCTACAAATTCTTCATTTAGTAGAGAAACCAATTTTTAGCAGCTTGTATTTTGCCATTACAGAATTCCTAAATTCCAACTTGCCTCATTGGAACACCCTGTCTGAAAATAATAGTTAAACTCACAAATAAACAACTCCTCAAATGAGTTTGTATTGGAGTGGAGGAGTGTTTTATTTTAACTGATTTCTACTTGTAATTGAAACCATTTCTCCATAGTAAATCTACTTTTGAGATAATCGTATTGAGGAGGAATAGAGGACTGCAATAATGTTATTCTTCTGGCCTTGAAAGACTATTTAAATCTTTTCTACAACATGATATAGGCCAAATTGGATTGGATGGTGTGTAGGGGGATTACCACGTGGCACCCACACATCATCCCATTAATCACACTCTGACCTTTCAAGCTGTTCAGAACCCTCTCCTCACTCGTTGCTGCCAGATTTTGCAGCAAAGCAGAGCATGAGGAACCAGATGGAACCTGGTGGTTTCTGCTTTTCCCCTACCCAGTGATTTTATCTCCTCAACTATTCTTTAAGGTTTCAAAGATGGCAATTGCACCTCTTCAAAACTGTACACAGGAAGCTTTTGGAAGGTTTCATTTCTTAGGCTTAGAGCCACCCAACTCTTTGCCCTGAGAACTGACTTGAGAGGCTGATATTAGGAATCCTCCAGACTTGTTTCTGTTTGGCACAGAGAGAATTTTGACAAACTGTTTTTCTATTAAAAATGGTTCTGATGACGAGGAGATGAGGGTGAGTGAAGTGAAGAGCTTTAAAAAGTGGAAATGCAGCAGGGAGGGGTGAGCAGAGGGCTCATACCTGCGCAGCTTTGGCAATTCCTCAGCAGTTTTGTGCAGCTGAGCAGCCAGGCTGAAGTGTCCACCCCAGCCTGTGTGGGCTGGGCCCTCCCTGTGCCTCCCCACCCTGCTGAGGAGCTCACCTGGGCAGGTGGATGGGGGCAGCTGCAGGCTGAGCTCTGGGCTCAGGATGGGTCAAAATAAAGAGAAAGGAATTTGGGAGTTTATTCTTTAGCACCAGCTGAGCAAGTTTTCAAGACCATGATTTTGGATTCATGGGGAATTTGAGTATTTGAGTCCCATTTACAAGTCTGCACCTTTCTTTAAATCTGCCCCCAAAGCCATTCACTACTACAGATTTACAATTCCTTGTGTGGATTGGTTTTTTTTTGATCACAACCTCTGCTTAGAGAGACCAGAGAGTTAACTGAGAAAAATTCTCCTTGTGGAAGAGAAATGGGAATGGTGAAACAAAATGGGCAGCCAGCTCTTTTTAATTTACACATAACTAAAATGCTACGTAGTGTCTGATTAGTAAGAAACAAATTCAACCAATTACAAGACATGGTGTAAATGTTCTTTCCCTGATTCCCTCGAGCAGCTTGCTCCCAGTGATTAATTGCAATAGCATTCCACATGTAGACAGACTTAAACCCGTGCATAATCTTAAGAAAAATTGGGTTCTGAGTTGTGAAGAGGTCAAATTACTGTTCAGACTAATGATTCGTTACATATTTGCTCAACTCCAGTTTATTGTGCCATGGCACCTAATGGCAAGGGCCTAAATTTGTATGTTAACAGCAAAAGCAAAGATTTTGAACAGAAACCTGTAGGAAGGAGCATTTCTAGAGCTGCTGTGTGCAGTCCTTTTTTATTTAAATAGGTGGGTCAGTGACCTCCATCACCATCGTGCCTGGGCTCAGTGTTCCACTGTGCAGCACAATCCCTTGATTGAGAAGAGCTATTAGAAAATTCAGCTGGCGGAGAAATCTGACCTGCTGAACACTCTTAGGTACTTTATAATCAAATAAATGATCACATATATTCTCTGCTGACAGCTTATGGCTGTGATTGCAGAACTGCTGGATTTTGTTAATGTGCCTACAGCTCTTTAATTAATTGTTTCTTCACTTTCTGATTTGACTTCTTTAACAAATTTATCTTACTTTAATATTTTTCAGGACTGTAATCAAAGTCAGTACTCCAAATTTCAGTACTGCAAATTTCTCCCACAATGTGTTCAATGTGTTCCCAGAATTCCCTTCATAAGCATTTTTTTAGCATTTATTACTCATACATTGTGTTTGGAACTTTTCTGGTTTGGTTTTGGTCTTGCATGTTGGTTTGGGACTTTATTCTCTTTTTTAAAATTCTGGATTGTCACAGATGAGTTCAGACTTCACCTTTCAATTCACACAGGGTTTCTCAAGTATATATGAATGTAAATGAGGCAATATTAAAGTATCTTCTTCTGATCCTCACATATTGATTGCTTTTCTATCCCTTTATTTGCAACAATATTTCAAAAAGCATATGATTATCAGAACTATGAACCATGAATTTACTTCAAGTTGCTGCTCCCCATTTTGAGTCAGGCAAACTCTATTTAGCCTGACACACAGATTTGCCGTTCCCCTGTTTGTCCTCTTACCCTCACAGCATCAGAGCACACACAAAAAAAGTTAAAAGCTTTGGGATTAAATGGCAGTGTCACCATCTTCCCCAAAAAGTGCTGGAATTGTGAATGAAGCTGAGCTGCACCTTTGAGCTTTATTTACCCTTTAGCTTTGATGCAAGCAGGACAAGCAGAAAGTCTTGCTTTAAAAGACACACGTTTGGCTGCTATAGAGCAAACTGATCAAAGATATATTAAAAGCTCTGTTCTATTCTTGTTAAACATTATGATTTACCACTGGAAGGAGCTAGAGTAATGATGTTGAATCACTGAAGAAACAAGCACAGGGCCAGCAAAACGGTTAAATATTCTGTGAGAAAAGGAAAAAAAAGAGAATCACTATCTTACCTGAGAGAAAGAAGGAGTCAGTTATTTTCTGAGATGCAGAGAGCTGTGGTTTTGATTTAGAAACTCTTATGTATGAAAAATGGGTCGTGTGAAAAGCAAGCCTGATAACTTTAAAATGGAAATTATTTTCTTCTGTTAAAAAAATAAATTATGTGGGTGGAAACATAATTCCAAGGGAAGTTAGCAGGAAGAGAGAGCCACTCAGATAAAACAGATTGTCTGTCTCGCTCGGTGTCGGTACAAGGTCACATGCAGGGACTGTTACCTTGGTGAGAAAGTGATTCACTTTATTAAGCACATTTTTAGGTTGTTTTTTTAAAAGTCAGAATTTTCATTGGTATGATGGAAATTAGTCAATAACTTGACAGGAATAGAAAGTTTTTTTCCCTTCCATTCCCTTCCCTTCCCTTCCCTTCCCTTCCCTTCCCTTCCCTTCCCTTCCC
>VYXF01009253.1:762980-778623 GCA_013397295.1 Polioptila caerulea | reverse complement strand
AGCCCGCCGCCATCGCGGCACTCCCTGGGTGCCGGTGGGCCAGACCCGGGCGCACAGACCGCCCTGCCCTGCCCTGCCCTGCCCTGCCCTGCCCTGCCCACAAGATAAAGAAATGTTCCCATTTCCATTCCAGGGGAAAGCCAAACGGGGGCATGCAAACAGCAGGAAAAGCTGAATGCCCAGCAGGATGTTTAATCTCTATTTTATTGTGAAGTGCAGGAGGTAACAGTTTGGTTTAGGCAGACTAATTTTGACATATAAAATTTTGGATAGAGGATAGTCTTTACTAATGGCTTCAGCACAGAGTGTGGATTTATTCTTACAAAACCTACTTAAGTTCAGGCATTTTCCAAAAAGCAAGTGACAGCAGAAGGCAGAGCTGCCCTGGTCAAATGTGGGCTTTAGAGGAAGCCAAGACTGGAATAGGTGATATTCCTGGGACTGTGTGTGCTTGTTCCAACAACTTCTAAAACTGTAAACAGTAAAACCACTACCAGAACTCACATTAGCTATGCAATTAATCATTTTATATATGCTTAAGATTGTGTGTTTTGTGTTGTTTTGGTTTTTGGTTTTTTTTGGTTTTTTTGGTTTTTTGGGGGTTTTTTTTGTGTTGCTGTTTTTGTTTTCTTTTGTTTTCCCCAGAGAATTGGTGTTGCTATAACCTGATTTGCAGCTATGGTTACAAGAACTGTGTAAGGTCAAGAGCCAAGAAGAGCCATGACCTGCACGTGCCTAACGAGCTCTTTCACATTTGCTTGTGTCTGGTGTTGGGATAGCACAGCTCCTGTCTTTGTTGTCTTACAGCATCCTTAGGCAAAAGTCTCTGACAAAGCATCAATCACCCAGACTGCTTAAAATCCTGCTGGTCTCATTCAAGAACTGGTGATGAGCTACATACCTTTATCCCATCTTAATGTTCATTATTGATGTTGCTGTAAAAGCTGCTTCACTCTGACTGATATGTAGGTGGTGAGAAGAGTTTTATGCTTTGGTGAGGCAAATAGTTATTAAAAGAAGAGAAAAGCCTAGGTGATGCCTTATGATTTAATGAAAACATCTTTCTTTTCAGAGGAATGGTGCAAGGGGTCTAACCCACACACTGCAGCAACAAATTATCTTTGGCTTGACAGGTCTGAAGCAAATCCTCTGCATGGAACCTGCAAGCCATTCCCTGTTTCCTGTTCTGTACTGCTGCTTGCTACCATTGTGCCTTCTTTCTGCACAGCTCTTTGTGTCCTACAGGGCAATCACTATTTTGCAGTCCTGGCCTCATCTGCTGGCACCCAGCACAGGGGGGTCCCCCAAGCACAGAGGGGAGGCAGCCCCAGGGCTCCTCAGGGCTCTGTCCCCACACCAGCCTGGTACCTCTGACACCAGCATCCCCCGATCCACTCCCAGTCCCTCTGTCTTGGCAGTTGCTCAAGCACAACATCTTGATGAAGCTGCTCTTTTAAATCAAGGTGTTTGGGAGCTGGGACTGATAGCCTGCCTTTTCAGAGGACATTCTTGCAAGGGTTGAGATTGCAGTGCAATGGCTCAGGAAAGAAAACTCTCTCGTGTGTCCTTTGGTGTTTCCTTTATTTATTTATTTTGAGTTGATCTTTTTCTGTCACCGTAATTTTACTTTGGGGTAGCTCAAAACCTTCCCCTGGAAAGCTGCACCCAACTTATTTCTGACTGGTCTGGGCATGGAGGGGTGGGAGGGTGTTCAACAGGCCCTTTGTTGAGGTGGGGAGGCCAAGGGTGTTTCTGTAAGCTCCTTTTCTGGTAATCCTCTCCAACATTAGTCTTTATTTAATGGAACAGAAACCCAAAAGCTTTTACTTGTAAGAGTACAATAAAGAACACCTGAAAACTGTTGATTCAAAATTGTATCCATTTTGGATTATGGGATTCATCAAATGACCTGTCAACAACATTGTACTGACAGCAAGGTTGGCCCCATTGCCTCTTCACAATTTACTCTGTCCTGAGTAGCAGTAGCCAGGTGAGAGCCCTGCTGGCTCTCCTGGATTCAAATCCTGCTCACTGTACCATGGATAAAGGCTACAGAAATACAAAATCCTGTAGGAAGCTTCTCTGGGATACTGAGCTTCCTGATAGACCATTAATAAGGCTGTAGGAAAAGCACATTATTCCTTGTCTGAAATTAAAAACAAACAAAGAGACATTTTAGCTAGCCCCAAGCGCAAGATCTAAAATATTTGGGGAAAAAAAAAAAAAAAAAGACAATCATGTTGAAATTATTTGTAAAATTTGTGTTTTGCTTATAAGTAATTGCTAGTCAGGATGGTGTTTCCCACAAAGAGTCCAGAAATTTAAAATTTATGCAGCCTCATCTATTAATGAATAAAAAGTGCACCACAATTTTATTTATATGATAATACCATTTGATGCAGAATTCACCACTGCCTTTTTTCAACATTCATTGAAAGCTAAACAAGCAGCCCTTGGTAGACTGCAGCATTTGGGTTAATCCTGAAGCACAGTTTCAATTCTAAGTGTGAAGGTAAGTGTTGAATGCTGCTGCTGAAAGTGGCATTTTATCCTTGGCCATTTCCTCCTGCAATGCTGCTCCACAACCCACAGCTGGCTTAACCAGCAGAGAGGTCCTGGTGGGAAAGCTGGCTGTGTTCACATCTTTATTCATCCCTGGCTGCCCTGTTGGACTTTGATGACCCCTGTGGGTCCCTCCTAGCTCAGGAGATTCTACAATTCCGTGGCTCCTTGAACGCCAAACTTCCTTCACTCATACAACCACTGCTGAAGAGTCATGACCAACAGCCAGTGTTGCAGGTTTAATCTGAAAAATTAAACTGCAGAGAAACAGAGTGCACTGGAGGAATTTTGGAAATCTTCCATTTCTATTCAAGTATCCAGAAAAAAAGGAGGAAAACCCCCAGAGTTAAAGGAGATGAGTTATCCACCAAGCCAAGATGCAATGTGATTGACTGATGTACACTTGGCAAGAGAGCTAGGAACAGAACATGCCATTTCACCAACTGTCAAGGCAAAGGGAACCATCCCACTTTCAGGTACATGTGGGAGAAAAGGGTATGAATAATGAATTTTCTAGAATCTATTTCCCATGCATTATTGAAAATATTACAAATACCCACATGCTTTTTCCATAACAGCGTTGTGATGCCTTTAACATATTTTGTTGACCTCATTAGTGTAAAGAAGTCATACTGGATGTGTTTTACAGCTTACAGTTATTTTTTTTTTTTTGAAACTCGAGATGACACACAAATATTTTAGGAGATGATTCACTGCAATATAAATTCTTTCTATCACCATTCCAGTATTGGGAGGGAGGTTGTTTCTCTGAAGAAATGAAGTAAAAATAAAGAGCATTTGCTAAATCATATTTTCACAAATGTCTAAGTTTATTAGCACAGCTCATTAGTTTTGTGACTCAGCTTTTATGGTGCTCTGGAAAGCTCTGTTGGTGTTCAGTAATGCATATTATCATGCTAAGGCTCCTCCTTACTACACAGCTACAACATGATGTAAATCCCAAGGAAATTTCACAAATAAGACACATATTTTACCTCATATCAGTGAATGACCCATTTCTCTCAAATTCAACCCAGTCCTTCCCTTAAGAGCCAAATCCCACTGCTGGTGACATCTGACAGGATCGACTCCACTGTGCCAGTGACAACAGAAATTTTGGTGTGTACTCGAGTAGATTTAGGATTTTGTCTTTTTAATTAAAAAAAAAAACCTACTAAAGAAGTATTCTGCAGTGTAAGAAAGAACTAGCAAGTGGATTTTTTATTAATTTACGAATAAAATTGTATCAAACTTGAATCAGCCTATCAAATACTGGATTAATACCTGACATAGGGATATTTAAAATCAGGCTAAATCCAGAGATATGCAAATTTAGCAACTACTTGCAGATGAGGTGAGCAGTGTCCTAGAGTTGTAAAGGGTTTGAGTACAGGCACCATTCATAAAACTTGTAAGGGTGGAGAAATGTTTGTGATAAATTCCCCAGTGCAGAGTTTTTCAGTAATGACATGCACATTCATTCCACTGTAACTTGCCTTCATGCTGCAGAAGGCATCTGAAAGTTGACAATAATGTGAACCTACTGTTGGAAAATAAGAATTGATGTTGTATCCATGAGGTTTCACATAGCCCTGGGATCCCACTGATCCTGGTTTATTGAAGACACTTGATAATTTCTATGGAATCAGTAGGTTCATATGTGTAGTTTGTGTTGAACAATAAACCAGGAATGAAACTGAATTTCGTTATTGGACCCCATTAAGTACAACACATTGATTAGTATTATCTTTTTGTCACAAGGCTTATTGCTTCAGAAACCCTTCTTTTATGAAAACAATCATTCTTGCCTGTAATATGTCTAAAAATTCTTTGACCTTGTGCCTCAGTGACCTCCTTTTATGGTTTTATTGAAAATTGAAGCCCCCCACTATCCATAAGTTCCTTAGTCTGGATTCTGTATCCAGGGAGGTCAGGGATGGAACATCCATGCACAAATTAAAAATTAGATTCATAGGTTTCTTTTCCACTCAGATAAGTATTTCAAAACTAAATAAACTTACCATGGTAAGCAATTTGTAGAATGAAATTCTAGTTTGCTAGAAAGAACTGAGTACTTCCTAGACCTGTTTATTGCCACTAATATTTACCTTCTTGAACAAAGAAACACAGTTATTATTGCTTTCATTATGTCCTCTGCATTCAGCCTCCATTTTGCCCTCTGTGCTTCATTTTAAAATGGACCAAAATAATTGTTTAAATCCAGGAATTCCTGAAATCAGAGAAGTGACAATTGCAGGTCAGACCCCTTGGTCATGTAACCTAAAACCTAACTCAGAGCTGAGCATCAACCAAATGTTCTGATTTATGACCTAAAGCAGGAAAGTTGATGTTTTTTTGGTTCTTAACAAACAAATACATTTTTCCCTTACTAGAGAATTATTGTTGATGATTTGTCTATAATGAGAAGTATATTATAGATATCTGTTATTATCAGGCTTCAGTTGTTCAAGTAATTTTTATTCAAGTCACAATTTCATCACTTTCAGTCCTAATCTCTTAATAAAACCCACAAAGAAACAAATGCCTCAAACCACCCCAAAGTTGTAGTCTGTAAAAGATATTTGGAAAAAAGAAATTGAATACATCTTGTGTTCTTAAACTTTTTCTGACCAAGTTTTAAGTGACTCTGGAGCACTCACAGGTGCAAAGAAAAGCAGTTATAGAAGCTTGACAAGAGGGTGAGAAGATTTCAAGCAAGATTTTGCACCTTATTCTGCCTATTAAAAGCAATCAAGAGTTGTAGAGGTAGAAAATGCAGGAATAGCCTTTTGGAAATATTGACAGTTTCTCTCTTAGGCATCAAATATGCCCTTTACTGGTTTCAGTCATCACATTCTTGAAACCTTAGAGTCAAACCTGTTCATCTGAGTCAGCTATATGTCCTAGCTGTCATAATTAATCCTGCTCCAAGCAGGATGCAGCAGAATATTTAGGGATCAACCAGATTATTCAGGGATCAGCCACGTGGTGCCACAATTAACACCGTGCAGGAGCAGAGAAGAATTGCAGCTCTTCCATACCTGCAGATCCACTGCTGGTCCTCTCCACATCAGGGGGGGTTGCTGTAAATCTTATTGGGAGAATGGATGTCTCCTTCAGTAGATTTTCCTAATTGTAAGAATGTTTTCCTCACTTGTGAGGAAAGGCCACTGGCCTCCTCTGGACTGCTCTAAGGAGCTGTTTCAGGAACATTTTCACCACAGTTCTACTTGAATTACAAGATCACTTCATGTACTGCTGTTGTTACCAGGCTTATTTAGTCATGGGAAATTTCTCTGGGAATATTTTTTTCTCATTACTGTACACACAATTGGCAAAGTCTGTCTGTGCAAGACTTCCAGCTCAATTTTGAAAACCCAAGAGGTTTGAATAATTCAGATAATCTGCGAATAAACATGCTGGCTTTGTGGCACTTATCTGAGTTGCCAAGCCTTTGGAGGTTTTGTCATCAAATTCTCATTTACCAAAGAGTTAGGAGATTTGTTAATGTTATATAATTTATCACTCCACTGTGCTGGATGGTGCTCTAAGAGCTCGGTTTGCTTTTCACAAAATTGCACTGATTTTAAGCCGCAGCAATTTCCAACCTGAATGGCTCTGAGTGAAGAATCAGGCCCTCAGTGTTTCATGTGAATAAAATATCAGAGCTGTGAGTCACAGCAGCAAACTGCTGAGCAGGTCACATCCAAACCTGCAGTTCTGCTGGGCTGCTGTTCCTCCCACTCTTTGTTTCAAGACCTCTTTCCACTGCCAGAGCTCAGTGGTCAGAGCCTGCCTGCAAGTTCAAGTGAAGATTTTCATTGCTTTGCTCATCTGAAAACAAAGGCAGGAGACTGACACAGGTAGAATCACTTTTTTTTTCTTTCTTCATTTTTTTGATCATATTTGGGCAGTTGGTCACAGCCAAATTTTAGAACTCTTCAGACATGTGTTTGTGGCACTAATTTGTGACTACAATTACTTCCCTTCTGTGTGCCAGTGGGGTAAGTAAACATTAAAATGCCAATATAGGTTGCACAACAATCTCCATAACCATGGTTTCTGTACTCCTAGAATATCTGAAAGTGTCTTCAACAAGAGCAAGAAGAACCAAACACACACTTAAACCAATTTTACATTAAATCCTGAAAATCCTGAAGTTTATTATATGTCACAATGCTTATTTTTGAATCAGTGCTCAGTTTCTTACATCCCTAACATTCTGAAAGCTGGTGGTTTGATTGGTTTCAAACAACATTTTTGACCCAGCCAATTAGCCAGCATGAATCCATTTCCTAACACTTTACAGGAAGTACTTTATTTTGTGAGGCAGAGTTATTCAGAGCAGAACCATGGTATTTTAAAAAACTGCTTCAGTTTCAACCCCAGTTATCCCATCCAGATCAACTGGATCTGCTCAGTTTTGCTGAGCAGCTCCCAGACAGTTTTAAACACTCTTTAATTAAAGTCTCCACTAGAACAAAACCCCAGCCAGGGCTCTTCTGGTGACAAGAGTCCAGCCCTGCTCAGGTCTTCTGTTTAAGGAGAGAAAAGGGTAATGCAGAAGCTTTGGAAGAAAGGAATCCTTAGGAAATTGAATTCATTGGTTTCAAGAATCTGGAGTAATACTGAGTATCTGACCATTTTTTTTTACTCACATCTGCTCATAAAATTACCCTCTCTATCCTGAGGTTTAGAGCTAGCTTTGTTAAAATACTCAGTCTCTATTTATAAGGATCTCTAAAAAAATTTTGCTTTTCCTGAATCAAACTGGGGTTTGCCATTCAGGGACACCAAACTGCTCCTCTGACCCAGACCTGTGTCTCCTCTTCCATAGTGCTTTCCTTGCATGATAAAGGGCAAATTTGGAGGAGGCAAATACACTGCAGAGAAGCAGATATGTGCAGATTTATACACCTGTACTTCTATTTTATGCAAGAATGAGTTTCAGTTCTTTTATCCCTCAAGTGTCTCGGCGTGGTGTAGTGAGCAATGCGACTAATCTGCACGAGGCCATTCCTTCCTTCAAGGCTTCTTTCAGACACACCTGGAAAGATTTGAGTCAGGGGAAGGCATGAACTATCCAGGCTGTCCAACCCCTGGAGCCCCAGCTCTGTGACTTTTGCTGTAACACTGACTGAGGCCATGAACCATCTGCTCACCCTTCCCCTCCCACACTCTGCATTCAGCCCCAGCACTTCATGAAAAGGTCACATCTTTCTTCCTGGCTTACCTGAATTTGCAGGTCCATGCTCCATCTCTCTGTTTGGAGCTTCCTTCCTTTGCTTCCCAGTGCTTTTCCCTCTCCACCCAGCCTTAAGGGGTTAACCTCAATGCCCTTCACACTTTAGCATTTGTTGCATTAACCAAAGTACTTGCTTTTACTTTGATGCTGTAGGGTGTAAAGGCACAGAACTGAGGGTTATCTACTAATATGGTGTGTGGAACAGCATTTCAGCTTATGAAACTAAAAATATTAATGCTAGAGTTTATCATGTCTTGCTTCAGACACTGTTTGTCTTGCTTTGCCTTCAACTTCTCTTTAGCTTTTCTGTGGCTGAACACCTTTGGTAATACTCCTCTGACCTAGAGCCCTAAACCTCATAAACTTCCTAAACTGAAGCATACATCTTCCAGGACAACTTCAGGTTCTCCAAAATAGCTCCCTGCATCAGAAACAATCCTTTCTAGATACTCATTTTCCCCCAAGGGCTCTGCTTTATTCATGCATGTGCTTCCCTTTCATATTAGCATGTATTTCCTTCCCTGGAAGAGCCAACAGCTGAAGAAAATTGGAGCTGTGGCTCCTGCCTATTCTAAAATATTAGTCCTTTAACTAACTTTGGAAATCTCTGATTCAGGGAGCCAGCACCTTCACAGGGATACCATACTAGGTTGCTTCCCTCCCATTAGAAATCTTTCTTTCTTGTGGTTTGAAGCTTAATGTATCTGGAATTCCCTGATGAGTGGCTTTCCTTGCCAGAATCATGGCAGCAAGTGAAAGTGGAGAGAAGATTTCCAGACAGGGGTTTAGATTCTTGTCTCCTGTTTGTCAGTGTGAGTGGTCCTGTGCACTGAAAAACAAGAAAGGTTTGATGCTGTGAGGTGGGACTGGGCACTTCCACACTCCAGGGCCCCAAACTCCCTAAGCTCAGACTTTGCTGTTTCACCAGATGTGGCTGAGGTTTGGGATTTTCTGTGCTCAGTCTTTGTTCAACACCATCCCTGGAAAGTTTTAGGACACAATTGCTGTGAGCAGGGGTGGTAGCAGCGGTGCTGAAATGAGGTTTGGAACAGCACAGTGCAGGTCAGGCAGGACCCACAGCTGGGCAGAAAAAGAACTTTCTTGTGCCAAATATTTTCTCAGGCAGACAAATATGGGTTAGGACCAATAGCTGTCTAAAACCTAAACATGAATCAAGGCTGGGATGTCATTATTAAGCAGAATGTTATGAAGAGAGTAACAAATCCTGTCCTGAAACTGTAACACAGATTGGTGGATTTTCTTCTTTTTAATTAGCTGCATGTTATTTATATTTCACAGGGAAAATTTAGCAGGTGCCAAAAGCTGATCACAACTCCTCAATCTAGTCCATTCCTACATGTGCTTTCCTTGAAGTCTCTGTTTTTTGTATCCTTACAGTGTTTATTCAATATTCTCCTCTCTTGAACTCTTTGTCCTGCTTGACTTGCACCAAGATTATCTTCCTGTCCCCCCACTCCCTCCACCACCACCTCATTGTATTTTGGTTTTAAAAAAGAGAAGTAAGTTTTAAATATCTGCCAATCCATTTGTATTCTGTGGTCCTGAGTTTGCTGTTTGTCTCATGTACAGTTTCCTTCACTGGCTCCCAGAAAACCATGAGTGGTTTCCAGCTAAATGAGTGTAATTTATTGTGGTTGGTGGAGAGGTATCATCCTTTGAATTTTTGTTGACATCAGGCTCCTTACAGACTGGAGCTGCTGCTAAAACAGTTAAATATATGTGCATGTTATCTTAGTGAATGAGGGCTTGTCCTGCAAAAAAAGCAAACATAGTTTTTTTAAAAATAAATGTAACTGAGGAATAGGCACTTTTTTTTTCTTATGCTTTTGCAAGCATAAGAAATTAGCTTATATAAAGCAAATTCAGGGTTTTTTTTGCTCATCCAAACAGAACAGGCATAGCAGAGGAACAATGTACCTGGCAGGAGGATCTGTGTCACAGGATCATTTATGTTACCTATTGAGCCACAGTAGAATGACTCTTTGACACTATTTACACAAGTTATTTACTTGCCACTCCTGCAAGGGCAAATTTTTTGCCTGGTCCAGAGCATAATTTGAAATACAATCCCATATTCCTTAAACTGCATCAAAGCTTCCACTGGGTGGCATTTCCAGCCATTTCAGTTTCAAAAGACTCTGACCTGAGCAGTTTTCCTGTCTTTTCTGGAGCAGCTACTCACAAACCAGATAAACCCACAATTAAAACACAGAGCCTGCACACACAGCTCTCCCCAGAGAAGCCATAAAACAACAGATGATGCATCAAGAGACATCAGTCACACTGCTGAATGTGCTGCTGGATGATGTGCTAGGCACAACAGGCATTGACAGTCTGCAAATCTATGTGGAGCAGAATACAGGGGATGGATTTGGGGAAGTGGCACGAGAGGCACCACTTCTCAATCTGACACAATCATCCTGTGCAGGCAAAATGGTTACAGGTTACATTTACATTACAGGAGAAATTAACAGAAAGCAGTTCCTATTTTTTTTTCTAGTTAAATTCTGGGATTTTTCCCATTATATAAAGTACATGGGATAACTAGATTGTTTCCTAGCAGACTCTGAGAAACACTTTGTTGAGTTTTTCTTTTTTACTTTAATCAGGTCTTTTTGAACTTTTTCCATTTTTTAACATTAAGCTACTATTAAAAAAAAAAAACAAACAGTTTAGAAGAACTTCAAAAAACTCACTTCTTTTTTAAAAAATTAATTAATTTCTATACCGTGAAATTTTTTAGCATTGAAATGTGTTAGCAAGCATAAACATAACAATAATATACTGAAATTCTTTCACTAAAGATAGGAATTTCAGAAGTGTTTTTTAGTATCAGATCCTTATTTAAACACCCAAGTAGAAGCAAATCCTTCCTGACAGCCTGCTGCAATTACAGATGCAGTGCAATTGAAGAGCTCCTCTTGTGGAACTCGTCTGGAAAGGTGTTGATAGCCCGTGTGACAAGCAGTGCTCCCTCCAAAGAGGCTCCAGCACAGCTCCAGAGTTATGCTCCCCCTGTCAGAGGAGACACTGAAACATGGCCATTAGCTCCCCGGCACCTTGTGAGATGGATGGGAGCCCAGGCATGGCCTTGTACATCAAATGAAGTTGCAAAGAGGGCTCTGGGATCAGCAGTGTGGTTCCTGACTCGCCCCCCTCTGCGGCTGCTCTGCCGCCCGTGACTGCAGCAGATTCATGACCATGATGGGAAATTAATGCTGACTGATGACAGCTAGCCCACAAATCCCTGCCTCCCTCCCCTCTCTCCTCCCATGAAAAATGCCACTGTGTTCCCATCACTTTGGCCTCCTTTCATTGACTCCTAAATGCTTCAGCACAATCTTCAAAAAGTTAATCTCCTATAAGTGAGGAGATATCTTTATTTGCAAACTTGGTCCTCAAAGAATTTTAGTTGTGCAACTCCAGAGCCTATTTTTCACACATGAGTTTAATGTACCTACCCAAAATCAATTCTGTCTCAGAAAAATACTCTAATTACATTTTACTGCCATGACTGAATGTATTGCTTTTACAGATAACATCATTCACACAGAGCATGTACTTAAATGGAAGAATAATGTCTCCTGGAATAATTGTTATGATATTTGTGGTAAAATACAGGTGACCAGTCTGTAGCTGAAGGAGGTTTTTAAAGCTCATTCTGCATCTTGATCCACCCTAGTCTTTTTTGTCTGAGGTAATAATGGCAGAAATGTGATAGTGATGCACTTAATTATCCATCAGTCATGTCCTTTCTCCTTGTACCACAGTGTGTTTTCTGACAGCAATATAGATGAATTCCAGTGTTTTGTCAGCCTCAAACAATAACACAGAAATGCATTTCAAATGTAAAAGCCATAAGATTTCTTAAACATGACCAGGCTTTGGAATAGGTGTGAAGACTGTTCTTCACAATCAGTTTAGGTTTCATAATTCAGATATTTCTATTCTAGGCATTAACTATTTTTCCTGTGCCTTAAAAGTGATTCTTTAAAACAAGGAACAGAGTTCAAGTGTGCCTAATAAATCAGATTAGCTTGAAGGACAGTGGCTCTCCCCAGAAGAGTGGATCAGTGCTGGCCAATAAAGGCAGACACAAAAAGCTACAGTATTTGTCTAATTTTCAAACTGGTTCAGCCCTTGGTGTCCTTTCTGTTTCGACACAGCAAGTATGTGACAGGACCTGACGTGCATAAATAGGACTGAAGGTGTCTCCAGTTGTGCTAAGAGTCCACGTGGTGCCATTCCTGCCATTCCTCAGGAAGCCAAGGGGACACATTGCCACAGCCCTCTGCTTCACCCTGCCAAAACCAGCCCAAAGAGCATCCCAGCCAGCACAAGTGCATCCCAGCAGGTTTTCTCCTCAGCTTCCAGGGATTTGCAAGAGATTTGCAAGGTTTGTGCTCTGGATCCAAAATACCTTTTGTCCTGCTATACAGGATTAATCTGTATCAATACAGTGGCAGGAGGGACTGCCAGGGACCACGGCAAGGGCCACCTAAGCCTTAGTGGAAACTCTCTGTAACATTGCAGGCTGCTTCTGAACTTGCAGAATAATTGCCACACTCAGACAAGTCTGTGTTCCTTCCTCACAGCTCCATTTTTCCTGCTCTGGGAAGCCTCTCTGTATCCCTGAGCAGATACAGGGGTATCTGTATCTGGACAGTTCCTTGGGAGCCTGTCCTGCCTAACCTGTGCTCTGGGTGCAGCAGAAGCAGGGGATCCTTGACATTGTTAAACATTCCAGAATTGTCATCCTGACAGATGACAGAACTGTGCAGCCTGGACAAAGACAGGCTTTCACAAACTCTGTAGGGAGGGTTCAAGGATTGATGCCCGTGAGTAAAATCATCCTTCTATGAACTGGAGCTTCCCTTCTCATTCGCTGGGATGTGGCAAATGACCCTGTTGACACTTCCAGTCTCTTTCAATACAAATTAGAACATGTTAGCCTAAACTGAAAGCATCTCTTTAAGCCACTTCAACACAATCTGTAAGAATGTGCATGTCTGTGCCCTTTCTTGCTGTTCATGAAGCTTCAACTGTAAATATTACTGATACTGACACATATGTTCTGCAGCTTGTAGGCATCTCCATCCCTCCTCCCCTTTTGGGTTACTGCACTTGAATTCCTTCCATAACTGGTCCTTGCACCTCATTTATGTGTTTAATGAGGGATATTGATTCCCAGTGATATCTCCCCTTCTTTGCATATCAGTGAAATAGAGGGAAATGCCAAACTTTTTCCTCCTTGGATTCTCCCAGAGACAAAATCATTGTGAAAAAGGAAGAGTGTAAATGTGTTACTTCTTTCACATTAGCCATGGCTAATGAACTAATAACTAGGCAATATAAGCCATCTTATTGAAAATACACTTATATCAGAAATATTTGGATATCCTTTACATGGGATTATTTACTGCCAACAGAAACAAAGGGGGCTTGCATCTACTTCAGCATAGAGTCATAGATATCCCTGAGCTTGGAAAAGACCCTCGAGACCATTGAGGGCAGCTGTAAAGCTGCCACTGCCAAGTGCAGCACTCAGCCATGCCCCTGAGCAGCACATCTACAAAACCAGGTCCATGCCAGGAGAGTGGGCAGGGCTGCCAGAGAAAGGGGAGGAAAGGCCACAGCACTGCCCTGCTTTCCACCCTGCTCCCATGCCCCCAAACACCCCCAAAGACCTGGGCTGAGACAGTGTCCCTCTACCACCGAATTTCTGCCTCTCTAGATGGTGCAGCTGTTTTAGAAACCCCAAACTGATAGATTTTGAGAAAGACAAAGAGTGCCCTCCAGGCTCCTGCCAGTGCAATATCAAGTGACTCATCACCCAATAAAAAGAGAAAAGAAAAAAATGAAAGATGCATTTTAAACAACTAATATTTCCTTTACCCACTTTCTTTGATATTTTCTTAAGGGAGAAGAGGCATAGGAATCCCATCATAGCTCTTTTTACTCCCACTGGAAGATCTCAAAACTTTTAGTAAGTTGGCTCGTGCATCCCAGTCAGTTCATGGAAAAGGAATTCAGAGCTTTCATTTTCCTGGGGGAATATACAGGAATATACTCCCCCTGCTCCAGAGCTCGGAGTGTGACCTTGAGGTGTGAACCTGAACCTCCTGCGAAATCCTGGATTCCAGAGCCCCTGTGTCTCTGTTTCACTTCTCTCCTTCCTGGCCTCTCCTACTCATCCTGGAATGGGATGAGTATCTGAATTATTCCTGCAGGATTTAATGAACTTGTTACAGAAGGGAAATAGAATGGCTCCTGTAGCACTCGTGTAAAGAACAATAAGAGGAATAAATATCACAGCAGATGTTGCTTCTCTTCCAAGCAATATTCAGTTCCAAACAATCTTCTTTGCCATTAATGAAGAAAAATACAAATGCAGAATCTGGCAGTTGAGAGGAAGAAACAAAGGAGTGCTGAAAGAGAATTGGTTTGTTCTGAAGGGGCATTTCTATGGCTAGTGCCAGGGGGATTCACACTTCTCAATTTTTGTGTCACAGCTGACTTTCTTTGCTAAAATGTATTCACCTATGGTAGGTGTGGCTGTGAGATACCTGGCTCTGAGCACAGGTTTTTCTCATCTGCTACTCAGAAAGTCACACTTTGATTTGCAGAATGAATCATATAACAGCTTCTTGACTAGGAAGGAGATTCAATAGTCACAGAGAAAAGCCACAGCTGTTGGGGCTAAAAAAAAATCTTAATGTCTTCTGAATGTTTGTCTCTGCTCACTTGCTCTTCTTGTGGTTTTGTTCTATTTTTAACCCTTTTTATGACAAGACAGCATTATTGAATACTGATGAGACAAAACTTAGTTCACTGCTAGGCAATGCATTTTTCAGTCATTTTATGGGAGCCCTCACTCTGCGACCTACAATGATTTGCATACTGTTCCAGGCAGCTCAGGCTGATGGATTACATTCTGCTCATATTCAGGGTGTAAGGGGACAAGGTAAGAGAAGATTGGGAACTGACAAAACTTGCCATGATCAGGTTTTTAAACTTTTGTCGTCGAAGCTTTCCTCTGGCTGTAGATCTTATTTTTGTATGTAAATAACTTCTGTAAAATATCAGGGAAATGTCCTCCACCTAAGGGACTCTCCCTGATGAAGCTGCTGTGATTTCCACAGTGGCTGGGTTGTTGCAGATTCCTTCCAGGGTGCCTCCAGGAGTTCTGGGCCATGCTTTCACCTGCAGTGTGGTGAGCACAGAAATCCTGTGCAGCTCAGCTCCCTTGGATTGCTACAACATCTGTGAGCAGAGTAGCAGCCTGGAAATTAGGTCCCTTGGACCATCCCTGAATGGATTTAGGTGAGCACAGTAGCCTTAATAGTTAATAAAATTACTGAAGGTTGAATTGAGCTCTTTGGAATATCTGTACAAACCCTTCCCCCTGAGATGGCTGCCTGGAACAGAACCGAGTGCCTACCAAAGCCACAAGCCAAAAAAACACAACTCTCCTGTTTCCACATGACTCTGCCCTAAGTCTGCATGTTTCAAAAGGGGAATTAAAATGACTGTGGTGCACAGAGCTTTCCTCAGCAACGCTGCTCATCCCACATGCAATTATTTATTTATGTGTGTATGGTTTCCCCAGAATACCTCCCTTAGAACATTTGAGTTATCAGTTCTGCAAATCAATAAAACACATCTGGTAAGTAAAATTTGGATGGTCTCATGCTGTGATAGCTTTTGTAATACTTCCTGCATTCATTATTAATGGTTCATTATGGAATTAATAATTTAAAATTATCTCTGATAATTTCAACAGTCCCCAGTCTGTTATGGTTTATATATATATAT
>VYXF01009253.1:733874-762740 GCA_013397295.1 Polioptila caerulea | reverse complement strand
ATATGTATATTATTATTATTATCTTTTTTGGGTATAACTTTGTGTTCTGGGACCAATATCCTTCATCTATTTTCAAAGCTTCAGGGACTAATCAAAATACAGTAAAGCTCAGGGAAAATGGATATATAAGTATTACTTAATATAAAGAAAATCTAAGTTGTGTGTGAATCTCATTTAACTTTTTTTCTTTCTTTGAAGCCTCCTACTTTTTTCTGTATCAGTAACTCACTTCTCATATTCACTTTACAGATATAAGGGGACTATCACTTCTGGGGCATGAATAAAGATGAGCTTGAGAATTTTACTCTTTGAATCAAATAATAAATATCCAGCAGATCCTGGAGCTGAAGATGGTGGCATTCTAAACAGGAAAGGGATGGATTTTCACTACCAGTGTCAGCCTATCACTGGAAAGACAGAAAGTTCATTTCTAGGTGAGTTCAACAACCAAATCCGTGGTACCAGTGTCTTTAAAAGAAAGTATTTTGTCTGTCATATATTAAATCTTTTGGACTCCAAGGCAAAAAAGGCAGTAATTGTGTACAAATGTCTATTAGAACCATCTCAGAACACGTGTTCCAGAACAATATTTTGTTCTCAAATCTCGAGGTGACAGAGGCCACCAAGAGGCCTCCAAGAAAGGAAAGTTATCCTGTGCAATAAATGTAGAAGTTAACATAATTTGATCAGAAATAATTTTGTTAATAACCTCAGTAATATCACGTTTTCATTGCTATGATTTCTTATATTTCTCTTATCTACACTTTTTCTTCCATGGTAAAAACGTGCAGAGCAAACATTCTGAATATTACAATGACATGTAGAACTGTATCCATATTCCTTAGTGAGAGAAATATTTTTATCAGAAATAAATAATTTTATTTCAAGTGCTTTTTATACTTTGCATTTTTCAGTTATGTTGCTTTTTGTACAATTTATATATATTTACTTACCTAAAACTGCATTGTGCCAAACAGCAGAAAATATTTAGATTTAAGAATAAGAAAACCTTTAATTATTACATGTGTTAATATTTTAAGTTTATTCTTTATATAAAGACTGGGTGAAGAATAGAACCGAGTTCCAAAGTTGGTGTAGAATCAGTAATGGAGGAGAAGAACTGCTGAGAGTTAAAGTATGCAGGATAGGAGGAAAGGCAGATCTGGATAATCCCAAAGTTTACCGTTTGGGAGGCAGATTTTCTGTCTGCAAAAGGAAGAATGCTAATTTTGTTAAAGTCTGTGTATCACAGATCATCCTTGAGAACACTAGAAATAAATCTCATTTCACTTTTGAAGCTCACACTGAGAAAAATATTCCTTTTCCTTTAGGTTTTTTTTTAGGTTGCAACATTCCTACTAAAGTAACTGAAGCCTTCTGAGGAAAGAGAAGTCCTCCAGCTTTCTGAGCAGGAACTTTTTGTGGGCAATTGTACATTGTTCTATAAAACTCAGCTGGGCTGAGGATTCTGACAAGAATCGCTGGAAAACCTCCAGTGAATTTGGAGTCAGAATCATCAGTCAATATAAAAGATTTATTTTTTTTTTTTTTAAATCCTCAAGTTTAGAAGACACTTCACATTAGAAGTCTCTTCTTTTGGACAGTAAAGTTCTCCATCATTTTGGGCACCTGCTCCAGAAAGAGCTGGCAAACATTGCAATGGAGAAACTGAGAAGGGAGCAATAATTTTGTGTAAAAGCAGCTTTTATAAATCTCCAAGTGTAGGAGAAACTACTCCAATCCTTTAGTCTTGACTCCAGTGTTGTACAGGGCATAGATTTCCCTAGAAACAGTTGTTGCTTTGAGCCCAATAACTGCTGAGTTATTAGAGCTTTTCTCTTAGAGAGTGTTTTAATTATTTGTGCTGTCCTTCTTTGGAGTGTGTCCGACCCTTCAATGTCCTTCTGCAGATACAAGAAACAGGCACAATATTCACAAATGGGTTTTTTCATTTGTCAGGACTGAGAAAATATGATCTTTTTCTCCCAGTCTGGTGCTGTCCTGGCTGTTATGTCCAAGGCTCATGTAAATCCACTCGGTGTTCACTATTTTGCTACAAACTCACATTTTTACAGTCATCAGGATTTCCATGTTCTTAACAGGATCCTTTTTTCCTAGGACAGATAAATGTCCTCTCCTGTAAGCATGACCTATATTCTTTGTCACAGACCTGCAATTTTAGGTTTGAAATACTTAATCTTGTGTGCTTACTACAGGATCCAATGCCTTATTTCAGGGATCTCTCTTCACTATTTTCATTGCACTGGGCTTTGTATCAGTTATTGTCTCTCCAGATATGCAGGTTATCTCAACAGGCACCATCTGCAGCAGCCTGGTTAGATCCTCATTGTCTCTGTTGCATGGAAATATTGATGATATTTTGTGTTTTCCAGTTTTTGCCCAGATACTGTAAGACACAAGATTTTGCCTTCTAGTTGATTTCAAAACATAAAAGCAGGTGACAGACTGAACGTGGCTCAAATATACCTGTTACTACTCTTCAGCATTGGACAGAAACCCCAAAGTGAGACATTTTTCACAGCACCTTTATGGAATCACCTGGCTCAGTGAAAAAATCCCCTCATCTTTCCCTCTGGTTTTCATCAAGTTGTGGATAGTTGCTTTAATAACACGAGCAGTTTGCTCAGTCTGGCTCCATCAAGTGTCAGGGATTAGTCTGATCAAGCTGTGTTGTTTTATGCATTTAGACAGACAATACCCAGCTAATTTAAACACAATGTTTGAGTAAATAAGTACAAAACATTTCCCTGCTTTCTTGTTAGCTGAATTTCAAGCCAAGAATCTGCTTTATTATCTCACCATTGGATGTGTCAAGTTACCAGATAGCTGCATTTTGCAATGATAAGGGTATGAGCAGGAGGTTATTTTGACCCTTACCATCTTTTCAGAGACATCAGTTTAACACTAACATGCATAAGGAGTTTTATAGGTCTTACACTGTATATGTAGCAATGGGCTTTATATGAGTTTGGTATAAATCATGTTTCTTCTGTCCATTTATGCTGTTTGTAATTAAGGGCCTCATTAATGTCGTAGCATATGTTGTTTAGGATGCATAAACAGGAGAATTGAAATGTGTTAGAATCCAATTTAAGGCTCAGGGCTTCAAGCCTGAGGGATTTTCACCAACATTAATGGGAGTCACACATATGAAAGCATTCACTGAGTTACAAAATTCATATTCTTTCCTCAATGCTACCAGTAATTTTTAAGAACTATCTCTAATTTCTATCAAGCCTGGTCACAATGCACTAAACATAACACCTTAGCACAATGCAATAATTGTAGATAAAGTCTTTCTGAAAACAACATGCTAATAAATCTTTCAAAGATTGAAAACCTTCCAAATATGTAACTTAGAGTGTTATAACCCAGCTGGTCCAAAGCTTTCCCTTGAAAGTGCTTTTAGTCAGTTTGGTTGTTTTACATTTCTAGAGAAATGAAATTAGTAAAAAAAAAAATTGGTTGTTCTTTTGGAATGTGCCAATACCTTACAAAAAAGGAAACCATGTATTTTATTTCAGTCAGAGAACAAAATCTACAGAGATTTGACATAGCAGTAAAGAGTATCATGGAAATATTCTGTAGGGGCCAGATTTTCTGTCTGCCCTGAGCTGGGCTGTACTAGCACAGCTGGAGAAGGCAGGGGGTGCAGCATTGCTAGCCAAGTTCTTGAAACACTTTTTTAAACTAAGTGGGATTGTTTGAATTAATAGTTGGTGCTAAAACTTTACATGGAGGGCCACAATTCTCCATAGCATAAATCCTAGATTTATTTATGAATGGCAGTGTAAGAGCAACCAATTTCCTTTGTGAGCCCTTCCTGCTCTGGCTCCACTGGCTCAGCTGGGGCTCAGAGGATGCTCCTGGCTCTTTGGTAACTCAAACTGCTGCCAGAGGAGTGCAGCTGGAAACTGGAATCCTCAGAGGGAGCTAAAAACCAGCCTTTGTGGAAGGGCTCATCTTCCAGACACAGATGTATGCAAGAGGGATCACAGTTCTGTCTCTCAAAGAGTTAATATAATTTGTTTGGTAAGAAACGTGTGAGGGAAGGTAATTCCATACAGCTCAGGAAGCTTTGTGGATGTGATTTATACAAAGATTTAAATTAAGAACAGAGAAGGTCATAAACTTTATATTTGCTTTATATATATGTCATATTTGGTCTCTCAGACTCTGACATGAGATCCTAACCTTGGAATAAATCAAGGTCTGAGTATGGCCAAAAGCTGGTATAAACTGGAGAACGCTCAAGGTCTATCTTGTTATTTGGGGATTGCCAAAATTTAGAGGTCCTGTGCTTCCTAGCAGTCATTTACCCTTCAGGGTGCATCTCTGGAGTCCAAGTAGCAGGACAGGAGCTGAAAAGCAACCTATTACATCTCTATTTTTTCTGTCCCACACACTGTTAGGTGTATCAGATTACGTTATTTGAAATTATTTGCCGTTGACAATACTGCATTCTGAAAGTATATTTATAGAAATGTTATTAAAGAAGTGAATCTTTCACTGCTCAAAGTATTCTGTGATGCTATTTCCCCCTAACAATATCAGAGTGGAGTGTTGGAATAGACAGCTTTATAATAAGATAGAATGTAATTGATATTGCAGACTTGCTTGATAGTGAAAAATGAGACTGTCACCAGCCTCATGGAAAATCATTTTGGTAGAACAACCTTGCAACTGAAAGCAAAGAAATAACCCAAACCAGACAACTGGTGTCTTTTAAAATTAGCTCACACACTACTTTCACATTCCATGCTAGTTTAACACTTAGTTCTTGATTAGACCGTCTTTGATCTCATTTGTCATTATCAAATCACTGGACATACTAATGTTTCTCTGAAAGACCAACAGTCTGAAGTAATAAATAAACCAGATACTTTTCAGGGCAGAATTCAGCCCATCTTCCCTGTTTTTAACAATACTTTATTCTGTACCTGCTCCTATTATTCTTTTTTTGGGCATCACTGTTCACTTGGACTCTGAAGGATTTTTGAATAAATATTTTAGTCTATTTTTATTAATTAATAAAGAATTAATTCAGTGAAAAAAATGTTATAACCACCTTCAAGCATGTGAGTGTTACTAAAAATCTATTTGCAGTAACATATATTGGCTTTATACTCTGAGTAATGGTAAAAGGAATTAAAGGAATTACATTGAAGGTGAATAGACACAACACACGTAGCAAAGTAACCTAAACCAGGAAATCTATTCCAAAATGACCAAAGCAAGCTCCCTGATATGAATATTTCTGCAGCATCAAAGTTAATGCTTTAGCCATCTACATCCATTTTAAGATGGGCTTGAAAAACAAATGAGGAATAAGTGTGCTCCAGAGGAACTTCTGCATTAGTGGGACCCTTCTATGCACATCTGAAAATGGACCTGAGAAATAGATGAAGAATAAATATGCTCTAGAGAAATTCCTGCATTAGCAGACCTAAGTGGTGAACTAAGCCTCTTCCACCTCTCATTTCTGTGATTCCTTGATAGATCTGTAATTAAGCTGTGGATGCCTAAAGTGCTTTCTGATGAAATAAGATACAGCATGACCATTAGTAAGCCAGCCTCTCATAGGCTGGAGATTATTTTAGAATGACATAAAGAAGATCCAAGTCCTGAAAGAATTTTCCTCTTTCTCTTTGAAGTAAACTCTGTAATTTTTAAGTGATATCCAAGACATCTGTTCAAAAGATGGAAGACTGGGACTTAGTAAAAATTAGCATCATACAGATTACAATTCCTTTTTTTTTTGTCAACACTTAAAATTCAACTTTTCCCCAAAGCAAACAGCAGTAGCCAAAATTGCAGTCCAAGATGATAGTATCCTGTAGGCAACGTTTTCAAATATCAGCATCTTTGATTAAACATGTTCCTGTGGAGTTGCCTGACCAGACCTTCTTCCATGGCAGTTGGCCTTGCAAAATCATCTGCCCATTTTTCAAATTCCTGTGAGCTGAGGGGAGCTCAGGATTGCTCCCATTCTGGATCCCAAACACAGCACTGTAGCAGCTCCTGAGAGGAAATGAGCTTTGCCTCTGCTGACACCAGGACACTCCTCCAGAGGAGATTGCAGCCCATGAAACAACCCCACCAAAATCAAAGTAAATATACACGTGTAGCATTTTTCTATATTTCTTTTCCATGCATTCCATTTGGGCCTGGCATTCTGGCTGTGGTGGCATCCTGAGCTGGGCAAATGTCATCCAACATGTCAGGTTCACCCTGATAAACCTGCATGCTGCACGTTTAACAATTCCTCAACAAGAACTGTTGCTGACATTCAGTGTGCTCCTTGACACACTGACTGAAAGCTCATTTAACTTTAAAATGGAGCTAAATATCTAAATATTGACTGAAAAAAAGACAAAGGAGAATCACTGTCTTACTGATTTTTACACCAGCTTCATCTGATTTAAAAAGAGTGAATTTTGTAGGATTTAGTCAGTCATGCAGACAAGTATTATTTGCTGCATAAGGAGCTTTGACAGAACGAAGACATGAACTTTATAAAGCTGCTAAGCACAGAGTGGCAACTTTTCATGGTGTTTTTATTAACAATGAATGGTTTTGAAGCACTCATGACCTGGAATAGCATTGTAATCCTACTACAGCCTTTGCTGCAGCATGCCACTGAAAATAGGCAAACAAAGTCCTGTGTGGCTTTCTGTTCAAATGTGTGGTGATCCTTGAACAAGTTTTTGGCTGGCTTGGCAAAGGATGGGGTGGTGGTGAGACAGAGGGGCAGAGCTGATTTTATTTAAGTGCATTTTCTGGGAACTTGGTGCCATCTGGAACAGGAAATACCAAAGCTGGGCTTGGAGCTGAGATACCTGGCTCAGATCAGGCTCTCTTGCTCTGCTGCTGGCCCCTGCAGCCTTGGAGGAGCTTTCTGGGGCAGATTTTTTGTGTTTTTAAGAGACGTCAGTGGTATTCTGAAAGATGTGCTGGTCACACAAAATTCATCCCTTTTCTACACGAGTGGTTCTATAGAACAGACACCTTCTCATACCCCAAGGATTCTCAAACCACTCTAAAGGGAAAGTGGAAAGAGAGAGAACTCATCACCTGTTTCTTGGAGATGTTTCACTCTGAAAAAGTACATCAAAAAATAAATCAGAAGGAGGGGGGAAAAGGCAGAGAATGCCTTTTAGCTCATAGATTTTAACCACTAAAAACTCCCATTGTCCTGGTCACTGCTGCAGAAGCCAATTCTGTGTACTTTGAGTTGAACAACTGTTGAATAACATTTCAAAATTACTGTTATTCCCAAGACAGAAAAGTTGGTTTTTGAATGCTTTTGCTGTTTATTAATCTCTATTCAAATTATATATTTGGTTCCTCCTCTGAGAAATTTTTCATTCCAGTCAGATTAAGATAAACTGGGCTACAGGGAGTTATGGTCATGGGAGAAAGCAATGCTTTGTCTACATTTTGAAGACTATAGGATGTTTCTCTCTTCCCAAGCTTCCTTATGGCAGGATGTAAAATTGAAAATTAACAACAAACTGCTCATTTGGAATGAGTGGTCCTCCAGGGGTGAAATGTTTATAAATCATATTATAACACAGGGATATTTTGGTTTCTTTTCTGCAGTTGTGAAAAAATGCTGTTTCCCTGATGGTTTTTTTTAAAAAAAATACCTTGCATTGAATTGATGAATTATAGAATTTTTCTCAGATTTAATCACCCCAGATGAGGACACTCACTTGCCTTCTATTCACAAAATCAATAGTTTATGCCATTCAACACATTTGGAGCTGACATTTTGCTACTCAGCCTTTGTAGCATCAAAGACCAGAAGTCTTTTATTAGTATTTTTAGCCCTCCCATCCAATTATCCATACAAAAAGCCATCTTTTTTGTCTGCACATACTCCTCAAGTGCTCTGAGTCTTGTTGCAGTTGGAAAAAAGCCTGCTTAGCACCTCTTAAAACATTTGTTTTCTTCACTTCTCTCAACTATTCCTTTTAATTTTGCATTCTAAGTGTTTAATTATCTCTGGTAGAATTACCACTTCTGTCACAACTTTCACATACTGACAACTCACATATCCTGGATACTGCCTGAATGTATTCCTTGCTTTTAGGTATGTATATATTTCTCAAGGTTTTTATTTTTAATTTAAAAGACACAAAGAATTCTTTTAAAATGACTTAGTTTAATTTTAATATTCAAATAAATAAATGTTGCTCCCACTAAGGAAATTCTGACAAGATCTAGGCAGTTCAGACTTCCACTGAAATATAACAATGTTTCAGGTAGATTAAACCTTGACAAAAAGTTAAATCAAATTATATTCTCTATGCTCAATTTTCTTTGGGGAACCAAAACTCACTGAAGTGTAAAAGTCTAATTAATTATGTAATATGCTAATATTTTTTAAATTAAGAACACCTGTGATTTAACTCTAACATGCTGTGAATGTGTCTGCAATTGACTATGACAAGAAGATTAAGAGAGCTAAAAATAACTTCCAAAAATTCATGAAATAGGCATGGACAGAAAATCCCAAGCCTGACTCAGGCAAAAGGGACATCCCTAATAGCACTGAGGGATAGGGAAGGAGCAAACACATTTATATTTAAACTGTTTTCCCAGATACCGGCTCCCAGCTTCTGGACAAATACTTTTTAAAGGCATTCAGAGGCAAAAATTGCATCATGATCATCATATCAATGGCAATATTTAAACACATTGTTACATGCCAGTTGTGCTTCTAGTCTTTGAACTTGTTTAAGTTCTTGCACTTCCTGGCACAGCTTGAATTCTGCATTGTAGAAAAAGATATTTTTTCCTTTTTTAAACCTCTTGCCTTATCAGTTTTTTGTTGTAAGATCTGGTCTTTACTTGCCTTCTTTTTTGCAATTTGTGTTCTTTTCCATGGCTGAGAACCCTGGTTTGCTCAGCCTCCCTCTCCAGAGTAGCTGTTCCAAGTGTTTCAACACTGTTCATCATTCCTAGGTCTATTTTATGTTTTTTTGAGATATGAACATTGCTTATAATGAGGAAAATGTGGATATACCCTGTGTACAGTGGTGCAATGCTGTTCACTTCCCAGGTACCAGTTCCTTTAATAATTATTCCACTAAGCCTGCCTGGCTTTCCATGGCTCCTCCATTGTTTAATAAACCTGTCACATACCATTCTTAAACTGGCATCAAGCGCCCTCCTTGAGCACACACCTCTTATGGAGGTGTAATCTTTACTTATTCCCTGAGAAATCACTCTGGGATGTGAACTTCCTCCTGGTTTAGTCTTTGATTAAGGTGAGATCTGGTCCATGGCTGTTAAGGATGAAGGGGAATGGCTGCCAGTGGCCGAGGGCAGGGCTGGGTGGGATTTTGGGCAGGAATTGTTCCCTGTTCAGGTGGGCAGGCCCTGGCACAGGGTGCCCAGAGCAGCTGTGGCTGCCCCTGGATCCCTGGCAGTGTCCCAGGCCAGGCTGGACATTGGGGCTGGAGCAGCCTGGGACAGTGGGAGGGGTCCCTGCCATGGCAGGGGGGGGAACAAGATGAGCTTTATCCCTTTCAACTCAAATCATTCTGGGATTCCATGATTCTCTCTGAAATTTTCCCTCAAGCTCCATCTCTGTTGTTTGCTCTCAATAGCAGTGGTGAAATGTTGTGTTCTTTCACTCAAAACCTTCCTGGAGTCAGAACCCCAATCTCAACAGATGCTCTAAGGCATTATTGTGGCCATGGAAGGGCTAGGAACAATCTGTGCTGTGCATAAACACGGCAAGGCAAAAATAAACCAATCTTTTCTGTTACTTATACAGATTCTGAGATGTAGATCCAAGTAACAATGTGCAAACCTCCCTGCAGCTGTGTATGGCTGGATCTGGCTGCAATGTGGTATCACAAGTTTCCATCTCATAGCAAGACATCCAGAATAAAAGTTTCACCCATAATAGCATGTGATAAAATAGTCAATTCTACTCACCCATAGTAATGCATTAGGCATTTCCAGAAGATGAAGACTTTTCCTAGGATCTTATCTGGTAACTTTTGTTTGAGAGGGAATATATTGCTGTGTATCAAATTGAACTCTCACATTTACCAGAGATACATAAAAAATAGAAACATAGGGCATTCTGTACAATCTGAAATGAATGTGCTGCAAGGGTAGCAAGAGAAAGCCCATAATAAGCTGAAACTCTATTTTTCAATATACTTGTGTCATATCATATAATATTTAACCAGGATCTCAAGAGTGAAGGAGGCTTTAATGTGGACTCATAAATCAGTTTCTTGCACCTCATAAGGAAGCCTTGTAAAAATTGAATTGAGCCACACAGTGGATGGTAACACATTACACAGTAAAAAAAAATTAGTTTTGCCTTTTGTTTCCAGTGGTGACATTTTGAGAAGATTCACAATTTCATATCTGATAGGACAGAGAGGATAAAAATCTGTAATTGTGTCCCAGATCTCTCTATGGCACAAACTATAAAAGATGGCAATATAGAGTCTTATCTGCATTGCTGATATTCCAACATGGAAAATCAGGCTCTCAGACATAATAATGTTGTATTCTAAAGTACAGCTGTGGGTAGGGGAACTTGTTCCTGGTAGTGAGGGTGCATTCACTGTGTCTTTATATACTGGGAACTGCTCATGCTAAGTATGATTTGGTATTTTTTAAATTTAAAGGAGTTAAAAATATATTTCAGCAGTTTTAAGTGAAATGATATTGTGATCATAGCACTACCCAAACTGTGTTGTGTTTTGCAAATGCTTAGAGACAAAGCTGACATTACTATACCCACATGAGAGAAAAAGAAGCCCTGAGATGGGCAGAAACTTGCCCAGATATATCCAGGAGAACAACTCCCACCCTAGCAACTCCCAGAAGGAGTCTCTCAGAGAGACCTGAGTTGGTGCAGGGATCATGGACCCAATCCCATAAAGTACTGGCTGTCTCTGAAGGGAACAGAGCTGTGCTTTCCTCCTCTTCTCACAGAATTAAGTACAATCTCCATTAAGTAGAGCCACACTTAAAGATGTATTTTCAAAGATGACAAAAGTTTAAAAAAAGGTAAGGAATCCCTATGCTAAATAAAGAGAAAAGGAAGGTACTGATACATATTTTAAATATTGATATTTATGAGAAGCATTTTCTTATAAATCTCATTTTACTGTGCTTGGTTTTCCATGTTTTTGGGGTGTTTTTTTGGGGGGTGGGGGTGTTAGGGTTTAGTTTAGTTTAGTTTTGTTTTGTTTTTTGTGATTTTTTTTTTTATTATTTGAGCTTGTGAGAACATTTGGCTTGTGCATCAGGGCTCAGGCCCCTGTCTCACTTCATCTCCCTCCCAAAGGAGCCCTGCATACAAAAGAGCTCCAAGATACCAGCAGTAAATCTCAGTTCCACAGGTACTTCTGCATCCAGCACCTTGAGATTCTTCTCTATACGAAGAAGACACTGCTATAAATTCTGCTGCAAGGAAAGACATGAAGATGGACAGAAATGCAATGAAAAACTCATTCTGAGCTACTGGAGAGCTAAACTTTAATGTAATACAGATCAAAAACTAACTGCAGGAGCCTGCTTTTGATTTATTGAACACTATGACTTGTTGCACAACAAGCAATTAGGAATGATAACTGAGAGAAATTAGTTCAATGTAACAGTATTTATAATGGAGATTTGGGGTATTCTCCTGCAGTTTTTGAAAGTGGGCATCTTTCTCCCACCACGGAGTTAAAACTGTCATGCAGGCAATTTCTTTAACAGTGCAATTTATGAACACATCTTTTCTTAAAGCTAATAATAAAAATAGTTCAGGAGGATGATGTCCCTATTAAAAAAAAAAATAAATCAAACAACCAAACCAGAGATGAAATGCGTCTACAATTCTGAAAGCTAGATAAACTCTGCTTCTTTCTTCAGAAAAGTTTGGAAACAAGGAGAAAGCTGTCTGGAAAACAATCCAATGTGAACACAGAGGGAAACTTTCATAAAGAAAAAATCATATCCTATGAGTTGGAATGCACTAAAAAACTCTGAACTCCATGAAGTTTCCTCAGTGTAAAATGATGTTCATGTAGCAAAGAAATCCTGCTTGGAGTAGCAGTACCCACATGATGTCCAACACCTAAGGTATGGCAAAGTCTTTTCCAGGCAGAAAGATGGGACCAGAGCTCCAGGATTATTTGATGAAGGGCTGACTAACAGCACCCTTCACACAGGGTAGAAAATGTGTCTTCGACAGGGACCTTCTTGGTACCAAAATTAAAGCTCGTTAAGGTCAATGGAATAGTTCCAGAGCAATTCAGCACTTCATAACAGCTACCATAGATGTGCTCTGGGAAGTCACAAATTTAAAACCTAATGGGACAAGATTCTAATTTACCAAAGTTGTCATTCCTAACTACTATACCTGGAGCTATTTTATACTTCATTAGCTTTTTCCTAATTTATGAGTAATCTAATATATCAGAATATTCTGCTTTAGGTTTCTTGCAGGCTCTATAGAAAATCCTGGTCTGTCCCTTCATGCCCAAGCATTTACTTTGACTGGCTTATTCAGCATTATCCACATCTAAACTCTCTCAGAATGAAGTGATTTGCTGCTCTGAATGTTAATGTTGTGTATTCTTGAAGCAGAAAATCTGCATTTAGTTGAGCAGTATCAATATGTAGGTACTGGAGCAGAAGGTAGAAGCAGCATGTGCACCCATGGAGAATAGAGAGCTTTTGCAAACAGTGTCACAGTTTTTTGAAAAATACATCTGTTTTGCTCAATTGACACTCCATGATACTGCAATTATGAGCCATATGTGAGTGTGGTAATTTGGGAAGATAAATTAACATTTTAAAATCGAGACTTGGTGATGTTTATATCATTGTGCAGCAGCTTCCATAAAGCTGAAAGGGGGTTCCCTCACTTTTAGGACAGGATCTGTCCAAGCTGGTGTTGGATACATGGAAGGATGTGTCCAGGGGCTGTGCTGGAGCACAAATCCCCCCAAAGGGTGTGGCAGCACAGAGCCTGAGTCCATGGCATGGCCTTTGCTGCTGGTGCAGCTCTGGATCAGGCACTCAGAGGATTTTTTAGACTTTAAGGCACAGTCTTGGCCCCAGGGATGTTAATGTCAAGATTATCCTATTTATTCCCCTCAGGGCACCCTCAGTGAACTCATGTCGGACCTGACAAGTAAAGTAATGAACATTTCAAGTAAATGGCATTATATTAGGTGGATATTAGTCATTTCATAATTATTAAATCTAGGACTGGGAACCAGGGAGTTCTGGCTTCTCTAATACAGTGGTGGAGTAATCCAAAAGTAGACTGCCATAAAGTTGTCATTTGAAAGTAAAATAGAAGGAAGGTAATATATTAATTATGTGTTGTAGGCAAAAAAATAGCTCATATTTGGAACATTAACATTTGACAGATAATTGGCACTTTGTGCACATGTGGACAGATATTCTTAAATAAAATTCTGAACTTTCATGGAGTTTCTCCTTGCTAACTGCACCCAACATGGACTGCCTGTAAATTTTAATAACAATTAGACTAAACAAAAATGACATGTCCCAAATCTTCCAGAGACGTGACACAGAACTGTCAGAAAGGAGGCTGAGCACACATTGTACTTCTGCACAGGAACTGTGGAAGCTGAGAAGATCAGGTCCTGGAAAGAAGAGTTTGTCTAGAAAGATTTGTGAAGAGAAGTGGTCTTGGAAATAAGTTCAGATCTCAGCTGAGGAAGGATCTTGGAGATCAGGGATGGGTGTGAGAGAAATGCCAAGGGGTGACAAGGGAATTGGCCTTAAAACTTGAGACAACTCCAACCCTGGGGAGCAACACAGCTCAGGTGGACAGGACTTTCTGCCCAGCCTCCCTGGCCTGAAATGATCACCTGGCTTTTATTGGACTATACAGACATCCATCCTTAAAGGATGCAATTGCTTTGAAGAGGGAGATGCAAAGAACTAGAGTTCTTTCTAATTGCCTTTTAAATTTGTGTCTAAATTTATGTCTGCAAATATGGCTGGAAAAACCTGCCAGTGTGTCTCAGCATAGGCAGAAAGGTTCCCTACAATCCGTAAAAGCTGAGATATTTGAGTAGTGGCAGGTACTTCACTATCCATCCTCTGTTGCAGTTTTATGACTCAATATTTACTTCAGATTTTGGAGTTGGAACCATGGTAACAACATGTTCATTTCAAGATAAATGGAAAACATAGCATTTATCATGGGTAGGGGATTTAAAATGCAAATTTGTTAAGAAATTCAAGAAATGTAAAGAAATAGTTCCTTTTCAGCCATGAAATGTGATGTGTTAGAGCACTGTATATTTTATTTTTCCTAGGTAACTGTATTCTACCTTCAGTTTGATCTATAGGATTGAAGTCAGGATCTTTGTCTGCACGAAGGACAACGAGAACAGGTCAGAGAGAAATAGGATCTCTACAGCATCACGTGTTGCACTGTGGAAAAGCTTTAAGGATTGAGCTAAGAAAGTTTTGCCTGTTACTTTCCAAATAAGCCTTCTTTTGAACTCTAAATAAAGAATAAATCAGGTATCCAATCCTGTTGCCATACACGAGAAGGAGAAATAATATACTCTGCAATATAGGTCATCAGCATAGATATTTCTATCCTAGGTTGTATTTTGTTTTAAATTCTTGGAAGGGGGGATTGTGTGTGGATCTTTTTCACAATAATGAGACAGTATAATAAGTCTGCATTATGGAGCAGGCAGGTAGAGCATTTAAATTATCATAAATAAGTGCAGAGGATAAAACCATCATTAGAGAAAAATGAGAATAAATCTGGAGTTTATCATCAGTCATTTATTCAGCTGTCATTTATTTTCAAAGAATTGATTGGAACTAATGCCCAAATATGGGAGTCATGCAAATAGTGGCATCATGGGTTAAATCTCTTTGCTCAAACTTTGCTAAAAAAATGGAAAACATCTTAACCTAGGGCTATATTTTCTGCCTTTTCCAACACATTTTTTTCCCAACAGGCAGCCATCTTCCTGTGATTCTGGAATTCCTTCCCACTGTAGTTTTCTGCCAGCTATAAAGGCAGTAAGTTCTTGGATCTGGATGTGACCAGGACTCAGCTTGTGTTGTGTCCGTTCCCTCAGTGAAACACCATCCTCAATTGTATCCTCAAGTGCTGCATCAATTGTAGATTTTAAACTGAAAGCACTGACAAATGAGATTTCCCCAATCAGGATCCCACAGCTGTGGCTCCAGTGCCTAATCTGGTTGAAGCTCAAAGCCAGAGTGGTGGCTTTCCCTGACAGCCACGTATTTTCAAGTATGTTATTAAAATTTGCTGCCCAGCCCCCCCAGCAATCCCCCCTGGGCATCCCTGGCAGCGCTGTCCGAGCGCTCCTGGAGCTGCGGCAGCCTCGGGGCCGAGCCCATTCCTGGGGAGCCTGGGCAGGGCCAGAACCCTCTGGGGAGCAGAACCTTTCCCTGCCCTGGAGCCTGGGCAGGGCCAGAACCCTCTGGGGAGCAGAACCTTTCCCTGCCCTGCAGCCTGGGCAGTGCCAGCACCCTCTGGGGAGCAGAACCTTTCCCTGCCCTCAGCCTGGGCAGTGCCAGCACCCTCTGGGGAGCAGAACCTTTCCCTGCCCTGCAGCCTGGGCAGGGCCAGCACCCTCTGGGGGTGATGCGTTCTGGGGGCTGGCCTGGAACAGATACCAGCCAAGGCAAAAGGAAAAAGTAGATATTTATTAAAGGCCTCACTGGTCACACCCGGGCCACACAAGAGTCCAGACCACACCCAAGATGCCCCAAAATGGTCCCAAAATGGACACCTGATCCAAGGTCCCACACTTTGATAAGTTCTGATCCATCAGCAGATTAGAATCAATTGTCCAACCACAGCTTCAGGTTATGAAGCTCCATCCTCCTGGTTTTTCCTTCTCCCTTCGCTGTTGTTTTTGTTCTTGGGCCTGAAAGCTGTCCTTGGTCCCAAACTAGAGAAGGAATTGTTTTGTCTCCCTACTTTGTGAAAAGAACTCAGCAGCACTGAATATGAACCCTAAAGCTACCCACTAAAACAGCACAGAATCTAAAACATATAAAAGCTAAAACTTGAGGCATCAGGGGGAGCAGAAGCTTTCCCTGCTCTCCAGCCTAACCCTGCTCTGCCCAGCTCCAGCCATGCCCTGGTGCTGTCCTGGCCCAGAGCAGAGCTCAGAGCTGCCCCTCAGGAAGGAGTTCTGCTCTGCTCTGGGGTCTCCCCTTGGTCTCCTCTACTAAAAGTTCATTTGAGGGAGGCTAATCTAACTTCTCCTTTACAATTTGCTTGTGGAAGCCATGTGGAAAACAAAGTGGGGAAATTATTCCTTTAAACCAGACGTGGGTTAACTGGGACAGTATCTAGCTAACAGTAGGCTTTTGTCTATATAATAAAGTAATGATTCAGCAAATACACCAGAACACCAACACCAGAGTCTGAAAAATGCTTCTTTATTCCATTTGCCATCTTTCACATCTCATTGGGCAGCACACACCTGTCTGCCAAGTGTCTATTCACAGTGCAACAAGAGATTTTTCTTTCTGCTACTCCCCAGTCAAAGAAATTCTTTCATGCAATAATAACCTAATAGTTGTTTTACCTTCTGCACACCTTCCTTAACCCTTCAAGGCATAAATGGGAACTGTCTTCCAGCTGGATATTTGATTTTGGATGGATTTGAGCCAAATGGCTGCTCTTGTAGTGATAGGCAGAGAATAGAGGGTTTTTTGTCCTATTTTGTTGTGGACAGCCAGCTGGCAGTGCTTCACACATTGGAATTTCAGTGGACTCCTGGCAGCAGTTTCCCACTTATCCCTCAAAGGAGGGGCACACTGCCTTACCATGTCATTTTTTTATAGTTTATTTCTTGCATAATGAGCAACATTGACAGGGATATTTGCAAATTCTTAAATATTCTGGCATCCCACTGGTGAAATCAGTAGTTTACCATTTCATTTAGAAAGAGCTTCAAACAAGCTATTAATTTTTTACCTTCCAGATTCAATATGTAGAAAACCAAAGGAACCTGGTTATCTTTGTGATCTCCTTTGAGCAGTCAATAAATATTAACAACTGGCCAGTGCAATCCCCCAGGCCGCAGTGATTAGTTCTCCTGAGAGAACTAATTTTTCACCCAAATAATCAATAATTACTTCTCAGGTATCCTAATCCATGGTCCAGGATAAGGATTCAGAGTGTATGTGCACATCATAGCATACATGCAGTAAATATATATTTAATCATATGCTTCTTATGAAAATAAAATCATCAATTCACCAATAGAGTTGTTAAAAGTTCCAGAAAATTGGAGGATCTTTTGACAACTTCATTATAACCACTTATTTCTTTCAATATCTGGTTGTGTCATTTCTTCAGTCACGATTAAAACTACGAGAACAAAAGAAAGAAAGTTGCATTCGTGTTTGTCAGGATGGGCTATGCATGATTCCCAGGCTTTATACAGAACAAACAGGAGGATTTTCATTGTCATGTTACTATGCACGTAATCTCCTAATTGTGCAGTGGTCTGTGGCAGGACCTGAGCTCTGAAATTGTGGCTTGTTGGTCATGGGTTTGTGTGTGTGTGTGTGCTCCTTACCTCACAGGTCAATACATGGACATGGGCCTGTGGGAGGATAAAGAAAAACAAGTGATGCATTTGTCTAATTCCTCACCTAGCAAGGCTTCCTACACAAGTTTATTAATATTTCATTGTTTCTTTAGCAGAGTTCTTTTCACACTTCTCTGTTCTCTCTTATTTACAACTGAGGAACATGGGCTCTTTTATGTTATTCATTAACAGACATTTATTTGACAAATGCTGGTGGTGTATTTTTTTTCATGCAGAACTTCTGTGCTGCAAAAGACACTGCTGGCTACTTTGCTGAAGGGTGTTAATGCAACAGGAGGAATTCTTGAAAGAGTAAATTTCCCATCTGCACCCAGGGCCAGCTGGTTCCATTCACTTTTGAGTAGAAGCAAGCAAATCCCTTCATTGTAGGAAGAAAAGGACATGTTTTAGCCCAGGATCATGGCATTCCCTGGGGTCCTAAATGCTTCCAATGGATTTTAGCTCCTGTCACAAGGCAAAAATATAAGTTATCAGAATTCGAATTCAGGTGATGTTACTGGGCCTGAAAACCAGATTACCTGACTTGTGTATCAGTTCACATCAGTTTTGCATACACATTTTGGAATTTGTTGATATTTGACTTGTTTTATTTCAGCATTGGTGAAGACATTGTAATTTTTTAAGGAGTGTGGCCTTCCCCGTGATACTCAGGGCTACTCTTGGCTCACTCTCAGCTCATCCAGAGTGACCAGAATGGACACAAAGGTTGTGTCCTGAGCACTCAGGTGGGACACACAGCCAGCAATCTGCATGTGGCAGCAGGAAGCAAACACCTCCTAGCAAATATTTTTCTAATTCTAATATTTTTCTTCTAATATTATTCCCTAATTCTTCTTTTTTTTCTATTCAATTTTTTTCCCAAACCCAGTGTTATTAAAATGACTGTTTCATTTCTATGTTAATCTGTAAATTAAGCCATTTTCTTCATAATTCATCTGATTTCATAGTGTTAATTCCTTACACATATCACAAGCCTCCCTTAATCAGAACAAAAGCTCCAACAGCCCTGAACTGTGCATTTCCTAATCGACCAGCAGAACTCTCCTGTACGTGTTCATCTTGTCTAAATGCTAAACTAAACGCAAAACTTCTGTTCCCTGACTTCCAGGAGCTCGGCTGAGCAGTGGGGGTTTCAATTAAAAACCACAGGAAAGGAAAGGAATATGTCAATAAAACCACACACTTGTAAGTACTGCATACTAGTTTGCAAACAAACACAGCAAGCGTCCTCCGAGCATGAGTCTATTACTGTAAATTCAGACTGAATGCTCAGTGCTGAAGGTGACTGTCCCAGCATGATCTTCCTTCATCTCATGTATAGTGAAATGCTCTCTGCCTCTACATTCAATAGCTTGATCCACTCACTCTGCAATGAGACTAAAGGAGGGAAATGCCATGAGGAGAACGCCCGAGCTGAATTAGCAATGTTTTGTTCCATTTCAAAAGCAAAGAACGGCAAAGGAGAGAGTAGAAGGTGACAAAGAGAAAGAGAAAGTAGTGAATTGATTCTGAGGCAATATCCTGTGTGAGACTTTAAGTGTAGACGTCCCTTGAATAGAAATGTAAATGCCATGATTTGCATTATAAAGCTTTGTTAAAAAATAACTGTCACTAGAAGAGATTATATTCATAATTAATTAGTTACAGCCTGGGTGCAGTCACTTTTTAAAAAGGTTGCATTAGGAATCATATATTTTATTGTGAATTGCAAGAATAACGAGGGTGAAAAAATTTCTAAACAATTTGCAATTCATAGAAAAATATATACTCAACTAAAATGCAGTGCACCCTATGGTACATTTAATGCTCTCATACTAAAGAGAGGAACCAGTAAGAGAAAAACAATGTAGTTTACCTAATTAAGTGAGCAAAATATAGCTTAAATTTGCAGAAGGTTAATAACTAATATTAAATATATTGGCTTCACATTATGTTTGAACTGTTAATAAAGTGAACACGCTGGCTGCTCAAGGATTACATTTGTTTCTCAACTAATAAAGAAATGAAAAGGGAAAACCTAGTAAAGTATACAAATATTAAAATGATTTCTTTTCCTCTTGAGCAGTAATTTCTTTATGCAACTCTTTCCTAAACAGGGAAGAAAAAGGCCACAAAGGACAGAAAGAGCATCAGCTTTGAAATTTGATGCTCTGGTTCCTTGACTAGACAGAGGCAGAGCTGCTGATTTAAATAGAGATCTGCAAAGGTGCTCAGCACTGACCTAATTGTGCTGCTTTTAAAAACTCTTGGTATTTATCAATGTTTCCAACAGGAATAGATTGACACAAAAGCTGAATGCTTTTGAATGGTCTGGGTTTCATTTTATTCACCCAAATGTAAAAGTCTAGGGTAATCCAGAGTTACATTTGCCTCTCATCTGAAAACTGCAGTGTGGACATGCTCAATGATTTTTCACTTCCTCAGTTTTTTAAATTGTGAGCTGTCTTGTCCAAATCAATGTAAAAGTCTTTGCAGGACATCTGAAATGTCAACACAGCACATAAATATAAACAGGTGCCTGACAGTCACTGGAAATTAGAGCCCTGCAATGTATGTTTGAAGATTACACAGGCTCAGGAATGTGCTGCCATAATCCAAGGAGTGGTTGCTATTTTATGACTGTGAAGCCTAACTATTTGAAGAAGTGATGTTGGTGATTCTGGGCTAAACCCTATTTAATCTGGTTCCTAAGGATGCTTGGTGCCAGGAGAGGAGAGCCCAGGCTGTCAGGATGGTGAGGAGGGGGCAGAGCACACACCAGGGCTGAGCAGAACGGGAGGGGGGCACAGGGAAACTGAGGGCAGAGCTGCTGCTGTGCCCCAGCCCACAGTGGAGGATCTGATCCCATGGCCAAGCCACCCTGAGCTGAGAACAGCCAGATCATTTAGTCTGAGGTGTCAGAGATAACCACACATGATGGGGGCTGCACCACTCTCCTGTGTCCTCTTCGTTAGAGGAAATGATTTTCCCCAGGATGAGTAAATGCGAACAATCATCTCGATTCAGAGGGAGCCAGGAAGCAGAAAGGGGCTGCAGAGCCTCAATTAATCCCCAACACTCTGCCCTGAGAACTCTTTCTCCACATACCTTCCCAAAAAACTTTGAAGCAACTGCTACTTTATTAATTCTGGGGGGTTTTTTCCTCCCCTCATTTTTTTTTCCCCCCCACTGGATAAATATAAAAAGAAAGGCATGGGGAAGGTCTGGGAGAGAGGATCAAGAAATTAAGGTCTGGGAAAGGAGATGAAAAATTGTTTTAAGGGGAAGACAGCAGAGGTGAAGAAAAAAGGAAGAGGTGGAATGTTCAACATAAATGGGTGGTGGTGTTCTGAAGAATACATTAGTCTGATACTTAGAGGCATGGAAAGTTTCTAAAGCCTGTTTAAAACATGGAATGGTGATCCAACCACAGTTTAATGAGTATTTTATAAAGTTTGGAAGTATAAATTGATTGTATTTTTGGTTTCTGTACATGGAAAATATTTCTAATCTCAAATAGTAATGCGATAACTTCTCATTTTATACAGATACTTCCAGTTTATTTGTCTAGTTTTGGATCACCTCATCTGTTTCTGCCTCTGACCTCAGTATGATCTGCTGTTGATACTCCCTGGTGGAGATGGGTGCTAAAACTTGGCTTTACTACAGGCTGGTTATTGGTGTCCTCATTAGGCTGATTTCGGAGTGCCTGGGTATATGTTTATATATATATATTTATTTATTTGTATATGTTTATATATGAACCCCTAAGGGTGTAAAATGTCAAGAGTTTTCCATTAAACCCAGTGGAAAACCTCCCATTGACTTAAAAAACAGTTGAATTAGGCATTTTGAAATAATATGCAAAAACAGCTGTTTCTGCTCTGTCACCCACTTTCCTTCCCCCCTGACCACTGGTCCTGGAAGGAATTGGGTGTTCTGTGTCATTAGTGACTGCAATCAGCTTCCACTGACTGCTAAACTCCCCAGGAATATCCCATCTCCTGGCAGGTTTCCACCCCTGCTTTACCTGTTCCCTCACTCTGAGAAAGAATAGGCTAAATGTTAACAGTAGACAAAAGGAATAGGCTGAGTGTTAATAATGGACAAGCAGAACAATAAACAAGAAAGGAAACATAAACTGAAGGATTTGCACCCAACGAAAGCTGAATGAATTGGCAGCAAACATGAAGAAAACTGGGAGATTAAAATAAACCCTATGCCATATTCTGAATTTTGCATACCAAGGATAACATCCCTCATTTCCTTTGCAGAGGCCAAAAAAAATTTGAAAATTACAAATACAATGCTGCAGAAGACAACTGTAAAAGATCACACTAAACAAAGAACACAATGTCAACTAATTAATTTTAATTTGATCAACTCACTTTTATGGCTGCTCTTTGCTGTGATTATTCAGCTGATTTCAGGATGACAGTTATGATGAGAGAATGACAATGAATGTTTACCTCTTCTGAGTCCAAAGCACAAAGTGTTTTAACATTCACTGTGCTTTAAATAAGGGGAAGATGCCTGGAGCATCCCAAAATTTAGGTACAGGGTGTTGGGGAGCTCAAAGACCTTGCCTTGTGCTGAGTTATCTAATTGCACATATATTCTATACCTTGTTCTGGTGGGTAAGTGCAGTTCTTTCCTTTTCCACCTTGGAAATCCAAAGCAAAACAGACTTTTAGGTCTTCTTTTTATTCTTTGAAACAGAACCTCCGAATGCTGAGTTTTTTAAGCTGAATCTCTTAAAACTGATATCTATTCCCCTTGAATTCAGGATGGGTAAATTACTGAAAGATCTTTTTCTTGTCGGTGAAATTTCCATTCCCTTTTTCCTGAGTGCAATTACAGTGATGATTAGCAAGTGCAGTACTATGGATAAGCAAATGTTTAATTCATATGAGTGTACCTGGTCAGAGACAGGGATTTCTCTTTCTCTTATTCTTCATAAATGAAATAAAGATTCTATCTTCCTAAGCTCTCTTGCTCTTCCTTATTTTACAAATGAAACACATAATTTAAATAATATCAAAATGACGCAATAAATTTTGAAAACTTTCATTTTATCCTTCTGGCTGAAACTATCCTTTGAATAGTTTCTCATTTTTGTCTAAACACCCTTTGCCACCACTTCATACAATTTCCCTGGCTGTATAACTCAGTGTTGTGTTGCCTTTGTAAAATATGTAAAATGCTCTGAAGCTGTAAATTGTACCATGAGGCCTCACTTTTATTCCTTTGGTTTTATTTCTGATCATTTCCCATTGGCTTCCACCCACTCTGAATAAGATTTCAGCTTTTTCTGCCTGTTGTGCAAAATCCAAAGGAACAGGAATCGGCAGTGTTTGATGCCTGGGCCTACAGACAAATAAATAATAACAATCAGACCCTTTTTGGGCTGTGCAAAAGACCCAAATCCCCCTCTTTCTTCTTTATCTGAGAAGCAGAGCTCTTTAGATTAATCCTGGATTGGAGAGTGTATTAATTATGCTGGTTAGTAGCAAGACACCTTTCTTCCACACACTATATCTGGCACATACTTTAGCAAAAGTTAAGGTTACTTGGTGTAATTACATAACCTTGTTTTGAAATCACTCCAAAGTGTTCTGGGTTCCAAGGTTAAAGCATGTAGGAGTTCCTAATAACTCTAAAAGTAAAAAACTGGGGGATGAAACTGCCTGGCATTGTTCATCTTCTCTGTTTAACTGTTGAGTTGGTTTCTTGGATGAGAAGTTTGCTGCATAAATATTGCCTTAACCATCCACCAGAAACGTACATATAATTTTTTCTAATTTACAGAAAGGTCCAGACTCTGCAATCAACAGAGCAAAGTCTCTGCTACGGAAAACTTTCAATATTCATTCTTCTCTCTGGGTTGGGGCAATTTAGCAGGAGCTCTGTGTTAACACAAAACATTTTCCTGTATTTTGGTGTCCCTCTGGCTCACATTCTGTAGCTGGGAAAGCCAAAATTCCCGTTATCCTCCCCAGGAACAGGCTGGTGTTAGGTCAAAGAGAGACCTGAAAATGAGCTGAAAGTGAAACTGAAAATATGGATATTGGCCAAGCCCCAGCCCAAAGACCACAAAACTACAATATACAAGTAGTCCTATATTTCACTCTGAATTCTGAAGTAAAATAAGAAAACAAAAGTATTGTATGCATTTACATTTTAAATTATGTAATCATGTTATTATCTGAAACTAATACCATGCTGTTAAAATTTAGATAAAGTGTCCTGCAATGCATACAAAATGTTCATTTGTTGAAGGCCATTAAGTTAATTTCCTGGGAACAAGATTAAATGCAAGGCATTTACATAATCATTAGTTGTGAGGTGTAGAATAGATAATTAAATATTCCACCACATTAATTTGTATTTAATTAACTGTGCTTCCATGATCCTTCTGCCTGAATATTAATATTGTGTAAATAAACAATTAGGATGCATGCTTTGCAAAAGCTTTATTGTAAAAAAATGTGATCAAAGAAATTCTATGAAATCTACTTAAGTTAATAAACACTTAAAGGTTCTGGAAAGCAGAGTTGTCAGTCTTGAAAGTTTTGCTGAATGGCTCCAAGTGCTATGATTTCAACACCTTAATTCTTCAAGTTTTCAGTGTGTCAGAGTTGTCATAACAAATATTTAATTATAATATTTCCTCTTCTACATTTCCCAACTTCTCATTTAAATGGGTTAACATGCACAAAATCTAGTAAAGTATACAGAGGGAACTTTACATCATGTTTGGGAAAGACAGTAAAGCTGTAGGAAATTAATGAATATTATATTTTCTAGTAAATAAACACAGTTTCAGAACTCCTAGTTTCAAACTAATGAGGTACAATTCCTAAACACTCAGGCCATATGAGACAAAACCAGCAAACTCCTCTTTTTTCCCCTTTCCTTTGAAAGAATTTGTTCTCACCAGAAGCATTTGCAGCTGTCTACACTGATGAACAACACGCAAAAGGTTGAACTGAAATTCTGAGCATGATTTGTTTCCTGCAAATGTAACTTTTTCATTGTTTTTAGCTTATAAAGATGCTTCTGCTACTGAGTTCTTTGTCTAGCAGGAATAACTCTAGGAATCACCTGTACTCTAATGTACTACTCATGGAGGACCCAGTGGAATTTGAACAAATGGAAAACTGTTGCACACAAATAGAGAGGAGATACCTGTGGAAGCCTAATCTGTCTAGGAGGGGAAAATGACAAAAAAGGAAACTTCCCAAAAGACTTGAATTTTTGGGGACAATGTGTATGACAGAAATTCTCTGCAGATCTGTGAGTTTTTGGTGGCTGTTCCATGAAGGATGGAGAAAAAACTTGTCAGAAAGTTTACTTCTGTAACTGGAAAATTTGTTTTCATTGGCTTTGATTTGCAGGGGATATCTGAAAGTGCAGTTGCAGTCAGTGCAAGTTGAGAGAGCTGTGTACTCTTCACCTTCAGGATTCTTAGAGCAAGTGCTTTGGGGCAAGTTCTCTCTTTTTTGAGATTATTAAAAACTTCACCTCATTAAAAATAAAAATATTTACTCATGTATATAATTAAATAGGGACTTTTGACCCAGACACCTCACTCCCTCCTGCTAGCACAGGAATGCATTCTGTCTTTAGATGGGAATGTTGAGATTATTGATAAACTGTGGATGGGTGAAAGGAAGTCTGACTAATGACAGCTAATCATGCACAGAAAGTCAGCTGGTAATGCAAAATCACCAGCAGTGAATGCAGACTAAGTGAACTCATATTAAAAACTCTGCAGGGTAGTAATGTAATTATGTTACTGCTATTGCATTTAATTAGAGACTGAATTTTTTTAGTGGAAGGTCTTACTGGTTTGTGAAAAGCAAAACCTGCTCCCTGCAAACACAGATCCCAGTCTGAAACAACCAGAATGAGAAGCAAGGATAGTTCCATCTCATTCTTAAACTGGTCTTGTAGAGGAGATCTTTCCTTCCACAACCAAGCACACCTTCCTGCCCCCACTGGGAAACAGATCCAAGCATTACATGACTCCAGGACATACAGGATCACAAAATTATCACAACTCCCAGCAAGCCATTAAGTTCTGGAGGTGACCCCAGGGGTCAGACAGGGTGCATGGCTAGAGGTGCAATAAGAAAACCACTTCTGCAGACAGCTGCTGCATCAGAACCTCCAACCCACTGGGAAACAGCATCCCAATCTTATTTTTCTGTCCCTGTGAGATGGGAATTCCATGTTTTCCTCTTCAAGGCTTATTTCTAAAACAAGAATGCAATCTTATTTTTCCAATATTTAAAACAGGTTAAACCTACTTTGAAGCCAGTGGTTTTCCAAGGTTTTCCAGTAAGTGCAAAAGATATTTAAATATCCTGATTTTCATTAATGCCTTTGAGGTTTGTGATTACAATTGTATCAGATGCAGATGGCACTATTTTTCTTCCCAGATTAATTTCAATAGCAATTTGGGGTGGACTGCTATTCTGAATAAAAAATAGAAATTTTGATAAAAGTTTAGAACATTATAAAGGAGTGTACTGCATAATATAAGCCAATCAATGAAAACTGGTAATGTAGCAAAATAGTGTTTTCTCCATGGCAGGAGAAAGATGCACAAAACACGTAGTCAGTAGTGAAGGCTGAGGTTTTAAACGGTCTGAAAATATCAAGTTGAGGTGATTCATAGATGCCAGACAATCATCCTTCTTTTTGCAGTAGCACAAATAGGGTCATGGAGGTCGGGAGGAAAAAGAATAAAAGAATATCTCCAAATAAATTGAAAGTAGGCAGCTGGCATGGGACAGGAGCAGGCTGTGGTGAAAGTGGAGAACATCAATTAGTGAAGGCACACCATGACAATCATGCTGCTGCCTGGCTAGAATAAAAGTTAGGGAACAGTGGAAACTGGTTAAAACAAACAAACAATAAAAGGATAAGGGTGTTGCTCTACCCACCCATAAAAATCAACGTAGAGGAAGTGCTGCTGATATAAAATATTAGATAAATATATAGATAAATGAAAAAGTAGAAAACCAACTCAAAGCTGGGCTCGGGGGTGGAATGAATGTGCAGTGGCAGCACATTCCTGCCAGCAGTCTGACATTGCTGCCCACTGAGAGGGAGTGGACACCAACCAGCTGCCAGGGTAGCAGCAGCTCATCTCACACCTGTGGGATTATCAGAGTGTTGGCAGGATCCCAATTCCTTTGGGGTGGTACTTGCAGAACTCACACTGTGTAGCCTGAGGATGCAGCTTTTGAGTAGGATCATTTCGTTTAAACATCAACGAATATTAACATTTCTAACTTTGCCATACTTGCTGCAGGCATTACCTGCTGTTGACAGAGACCCATTGCCAACCCAGGAGAGAGCAGCTGTCCTTGATGCTTTTGGATCAATCCTTGAGAGCTGAATGGACACAAACCTGGGGGATGTGTAGACAGACAGCCATGGGCAGGACCAGAGACAGGAAAGTGATGCCTTAGATTTTAGCTTTTATATTTTTTAGATTCTGTGCTGTTTTAGTGAGTAGCTTTAGGTTTCATATTCAGTGCTGCTGAACTCTCTTCACAAAGTAGGGAGACAAAACAATTCCTTCTCTAGCTCCATACCAAGGACAACTTTCAGGCCCAAGAACAAAAACAATGGTGAAGGGAGAAGGAAAAACCAGGAAGATGGAGCTTCATAACCTGAAGCTGTGGTTGATCAATTGATTCTAATCTGCTGATGGACCAGAACTTATCAAAGTGTGGGACCTCATGATCAGGTGTCCATTCTGTGACCATTTTGGGGCATCTTGGGTGTGGTCTGGACTCTTGTGTGGCCCGGGTGTGACCAAGGAGGCCTTTAATAAATATCTACTTTTTCCTTTTGCTCTGTCTAGTCTCTGTTCCAGGCCAGCCCCCAGAAGGCAGCAAAAGAATGCTGAAGTGGTCAGCCCCTGTCTGGGAAAAGGCAGGCCCAAGCATGGCTCTTAACTCTGTGCTTTAGAGTGTGTGGGATCAGGGTCCCTAAATCCTAATTCCATCACTATTACTATTCCATGAATTGCAACAGTTTGACAGACTGATACAGGCATTGAAAATGGCCAGAACTTTGTTAACATCTGCCATGGCTGCACTGTTTGTGGGAATTTTTTTACTGTGAGTGATAAGCAAAGCACTGGGTGAGTTCTAGTCCACCCCTAAAAATGAAGTCCAACCTAAGAATGCTGTTGTGGGGTTTGTGCTTTTAGTTCTGTGCAGTATTAACTCAGAAAATGCTACTGCAAAGTAATGCTGGTGGAGCCCATTCTGGGAGAAGTTTTTATTACAAAATATTAAAGCCTGCAAGGAGAGAACTAAAGACTATTTATCCATAATATACTGTACTATCAAAACTGCTGTTCATTAGAGTCCTCTTTCATAAACATTTCTGTGCAGGATGTTTTGCAAAGACAAAGGAGTGCTCTACATTGATCTGTACATTGATTTCCACTGCTGTGCTGATTCATATAGTTTAATATGTATTTTAAACTTAAGACTATATATTACTACTTCTGAAAATTTACCATATTCTTGGGAGGAACTGAAGCTCTTGAGTCTTGTAATGCAATTATCTTGAGACAAGATGAATCTGTGGTAAGATTATCCCCTAAAAAGATTATCTTCTGACACAGTCATCCTCTGACAAGATTATCTGCAGAGATGATGTTGATAATTAGCTGGGGATGTGGAAGACTGATCTAGGAAATACAACATGAGGGAAAACTAGTCTGAGCACTTAGCTGAGCCTCAGCTCTGTGTGAAAGTTGCTCGTGGGCTAAGTAACTGGTCTGAGCCTTCAGAACTTTCAGTTAATGGGGAAAAAATCATGAGCAGGGTTTTTGCAAACCTTAGAACTGGACATTTCTGCTTTAACCAGTCAGTCCAACATACATTGAAGGATCTTTGACACTCTCCCACAGCATCCCCTGGAAAAGCTGCAGCCCGTGGCTGGGACAGGAGCACTCTGTGCTGGGTTCAGAACTGGCTGATGGCCAGAGAGTGCTGGTGGGCAGTGCTGCATCCAGCTGGGGACAGTCACCAGTGGTGTCCCCCAGGGCTCTGTGCTGGGGCCAGCTCTGGGCAATATTTTTATTGATGACATGGAGGAGGGTATTGAGTCTTTCATTAGTAAATCTGCAGGTGACACTAAGCTGGGGGCATGCGTTGATCTGTTGGAAGGTGGGAGGGCTCTGCAGAGAGACCTGGACAGG
>VYXF01009253.1:719892-730125 GCA_013397295.1 Polioptila caerulea | reverse complement strand
AAAAAAAAAAAAAAAAAATCAAAACCCCCAACAACAACAAACAAACCAAACCAATCCAAACCAGCACAAAAAAATGCAATTAACTGTTCTTTCCCACTAACCATTGGCATTCTCTTGATCACATTTACATTTATAAAACTTTTAACCAAAATGATTTATTCCTTTGAGGTAAAGTTCAAGATTAAAAAGACACTGTTGTACAGTGTCCCCAAGGTCCTTCTGGACTCTGTTACAGTTTTTCTAGAAGATGATATTAGAGTCCCACACAACTTCATCTCCCCCTCTGAAAAACAGGAAATCCCTCTAGAAATGCATCCAGAAGTTTAAAAATGTCTCCTTTTCCTTGTGTGAATATTGCCAAGGGAAATCAAAAGAAAAGGATTGTGGCACTAGTGTTCTGAATCTCATTATATTATTTTAGACCATATTTAATACTACATGGGGAGTTCAGGTTCAGTGGTTCTGCTTAACCTACTCTAATAATGCACAACTATTAGAAATTATTTCTAGGACATGATCTTTTTTGGATTAAACTGGCCCAAAGCCAAGTGTCTTTAAGGCAAATTGCAAGATAAACAAATAAAAGGGGAGTGATTCTCCACAAAATTAGTTCATCACTTGTCTGTGATATTTTTACTCAGAAAATGAACTCTGTTGTACTTCCCCTCCTTTTGTTTCATTGCAATTACCATTCCAACTCTGTTCTAACTCAAAACAGCTTGCCAGGAAAACAGCAAACAAGGCATGACTGTTGTCCCAAAGGAATGCAAGTTTGTGGAAACAGTTTATGTCAAGATTTTACTTTTATAAATGTTGAGCCCTACCTTGCTGCACTAGTACTTTGGAGTGATTTTATTCCTGGATCAAAGAACTGCTCAGCATGAACAAATGTCCAGAGACTGTTTATAAGAAGATCAAAGCTATAAATAAGCAGGGCAAACGTATCAGGTTTAATTGCACCAGGGAGCACAGCTTAGAAAGGCCCGGGAGGCTGAGGGGAGGCAGGCTCAGCATGTGTGGCATCCCCTGCAGCAGCACCCATCCCAGCTGTGCTCTTCCATGGCATTTGGACACCAGGGAAAGCAGAATCCCAGCAGAATGTCCCTCTTTTGATGCCACTCTGAGCAGGTGCTTACACATAATCCCAGTGTTTCCAGTATGCTGATACTCTATCCTGAAAAGAGTTTATGTGCCTTGGAATTTACTTTGCATTTTTGCTTTCCTAAGTTATTGTCAGCCTTTCTCTGCAAGGGTTTATTTTTGACATGGAATAATTTCCCTTTGACTTGGAAATGTGGTTGCACTAAGAAGTTCTGATTACAGTTCCAGGGAGAGGAGAACTCCTGTGGACCCTGCTCTGAAATGTGTGGTCATCAGCAGAGGGAAGTGTTGGGAACAGTGAGAGCTGGGAGTTGCACTGGACACTGGTGAAATCTCAGTCCTGGGCTGGTATTAATAGCAAGAATCCTGGATGCAAGGGATACTTTCAAACAGGAAAATGCCATAGAAGTGTTTAGGTTGGGAAGACCTCTGAGATCCCAGCAGTGCCAAGTCCAGCACTGACCCCTGTCCCTGAGTGCCACATCCACAGGGCTTTTAAATCCCTCCAGGGATGGGGACTCCAGCACTACCCTGGACAGCTCTGCTAATGCTTGACAATCTATCCAGTGAAGAAATTTTCCCTAACATTCAAAATAAAGCTCTTCTGGCACAACCTGAGGCCATTTCCTCCTGTCCTCTCATTGATTACCTGGAAGCAGAGCCTGACCCCCACCTGGCTCCAGCCTGCTTTCTAAAAAAAGATATCACCACTTGAAACCTATTCTGCCACAGGTTCTGCTTGCTAGGATAGCAAAGGCAATGGCACAGAGCCTAAAGGTGACCTTGGTGAATCCCTTTAGAGCACACTTACTTTAGCCATGATAAAACCATAATGTTGGTATGAAGTAGACTTTGCACCCTGCAAAATTTGTTTGAAATTTCAAGCATGTTCTTATTCTCCTTGAAGACAAAGCCCAGGTCTGTTTAAGAATTAATTAGAGATATGAAAGAAAGCCCTCAGATAGTCTGGAGTTAGGCCCGCTCTTAGGAAACACAGAAGACCCAGCTTCCAGACTTTCCTATTTGCCATTTTGAACAGCAATTTACACCCATGTCCATACCTTTATTCACTGTCCTAATTCCCAGGCTGTTAGGAAGTCGATTTTTCCCTAACATCTCAATCTGTAATGGCATCTTTTGGCACAGGTAAGCAGAGATGTAGGGGAAAAATCAAGGCAGATCCCATTCCCTGATTTTACCTGAGAATACTCCCAGCCAGCTCTTCCATGACAATTGTTCAATTGTTTCTTCACCTGTCCCCTTGACTATTACCATGCAGGAACACCACAGCATGGGTTTCAAGTATTTTTAAATGCTCTATAGCTGTGGACTTCATTTGTAAAAAGAAAAAAGAACACAGCAGAAAACAGAGCAGCATTTGAAATGAAGCATTTCCTTTCCTCATCCAGCTGTGTTGATAAAACTAAAACCAGGTGCTGTAAAAGGTTGTGGCTGAGTCGGGGGAACAAAGGTGGGTGGTTGTGGGTTGTAACTTCGTAGGAGTGAACTTGTGATAAAAGAATGTCAAGTAGAAAATGTAGATACAGAGACACTGGAAGAGAAATGAGGGGAGCAGGAGGGAGGAACGGGGACAGGATGCAATGCCAGGCTGGAGTTCCCTCTCTCTGTGGCAGAAGGATGTGTGTATGAGTTCCTGGGTTTCTCTCTTCAATGTAATACGAAGTGATGGTCCTGAAGGCAAAAAAAATAAGAACTAATGAACTCCAGAAGGAGTTCATTTAGGCAGAAGCCTAAAGCTGAGTATGAGCTTTTAGGGAGTGAGTTGGAGTTTCTGTTAGCCTGAGAGCAGCGAGTCTTTCTGTCAGACAGGAGAGGTCATGTGTGAGAAATTCTCAGCTGGATCAGACCTGATTTAAGAGCTGTGATAGAGACTGAAATTCTTCTGACACACACGACATCCACTCTTAAGGAAAAATCAGACTCACAAACCAACAGCCAACAAAATCTCATTTGTGAGGGATTTTTATTACTATCTCAATACTTTTAATCCTCCCTGAGTACAAAGGGAAAACAGCAGCTCCTTACCACAGCTTGAAGCATGGTGATTATATTTTCCTAGATGTGACTTTTTTTAATGTTACTTTTCTTAAGTGCAGACATAAGTGTTGAATTATTGGAATGAGTAGGAATTCTGTGTGGCTGTTCCTTCACCAGCCTCCCTGCAGGTGAAATTTGCTTCTGTGTTTTCTCTATGAAGCACAACAACATTCTGGGCTCTGCTAAGGCTGGGGCTAGGAGCAAACATGATCTGTTTGTAATCACAGATGTTCCAGAGACTGAGGGGTGAATCAGCCCTTGAGTTTTCAGGGCTGTTTGAAGTTTGTATTTGTGTGCTACTGATATAAAAGGTAGGAACAAAGAAGCTACAAAATTAAGTCTAGTCCTTCCCACCATAAATAATCATAGAGTTTACAGGTGCAATTAGCAAACCAGTTGCATATCCTGAATCATTGGTTTTTTTTTACTTCTGGTCCAGATTGGCATCCAGGACTGTGTTGGATCTCCAAAATTCTTTGCCTTGTGCTGATTGTGCTAGGATTTGAATCAGTAAGCAAGCTCATTAAATCAGTCCATTAAGTTTCATGATCTTTAGAAACAACTTTAGTTTGACCACATTCCTTGATTTCTTAGTAGTAGTGTAGGGTGAAATGCTGCTGAAGATTTCTCTTTGTAAATCATGGGAAAGACAATTGTTTTCACTGGCTTAGTGTCTAATAATTGAAATTCTGATGCAATTTAGCTTTATATTTAAACTAAAATAATGTGTGGGAAGTTGGAAATTCAAGCATTCACGTTGGAACTCTGACCTGCACATGATGGGGAAAGGAGAGGTCACCTGAGAGAAGCAGCTGGAACACTGCAGGTGAATGGGGCCTCGTTCCTCCCAGGCTCCACAGCTCACATTGTAAACTGGAAACAGAGGAGCTGGATTTAGAGACTTGTGGTGGGAAAAAAAAACAAAAAAAAAACCAAAAAAACCCTATGTAAGGAGAAAACTTCAATTTAAAGGAAATGAAAGATTATTGATTTTGAGGAGAAGATCATTATAATGTATCAATTTGGTGTATAATTAGAAAAAGTATTTTATTGGTTGTATATAAAACGTAGTAGAATCTACCTAGGCATAATTCTAGCAATAAGAAATGCACTGATAGGTAAAAAAATTCCATTTTATGAGGATGAAGGAGAAAAAAAACGTGTAAGAATGTTCTTTTATACAGACTTTCAGACTTCCTTTTGACGATATGTCCCAGATAATACAAAATAAAGGAATATGGCCAGAGCTGGGAACCTAAAGTTTGAGTTTGGATTCAAATCTGAATTTTTCAAAGTATAGGGAAAACTATCTGAACTGAACAGGAAGGAAGGGAGGCAGGAAGGCAGGAAGGAAGGAGGGCAGGAAGGCAGGAAGGCAGGAAGGCAGGAAGGCAGGAAAAGATTTTTGCATTACTTACTCAAGCTCAAAATTATTGAGGTAGTGACTTTCTTTTTTATGTTATGCCATATATATGTGTGTTATGTTTTACCACCCTTACTTTCAAAGGTGCTGCAATAGGCTTAACAAAAACAACAACCCCAAATAAGTGTAATTCTCTTTTGGAAATAAGTATGTTATAAGGAAAAAAAACCATTAAAGATATGTGATAGGGGAATGACATTTCTGAGGGCAATAAGATTAGGACCCTAATATTAATTGAATGTATTTATTTTCAGTTTTTACTTAGCTCTTAAATTAATAGTCAGATAAAAAAATAATTAAATGAGATTACTTTAAAACTCAGGTTCAACTGTTAAATTCAGGAAATTTTGGCAGACACATGGGCTTTTTTAAAAACATATTTTTATAATCATAAAAAATTGCTTAGGAGAAAACATGATAGTTTCCCTTGGCAGAATTCAAGCTGCCTACCTCAGGGTCCAGTTTCATGGTCTGCTTAAGCTGATGTAGATGCAGGGCTCTTGATGGAAAGAGCAATCCTGATCTCCTGGCCTCCTTCTCTGCTGTTTGCCATAGCCTGGGCAAAAACCAGCCCATGGAGGGGGCTGGGAGGACTTCCCAAGCAGCTCTGATTGGGGCTGACATGCTGCTGACAGCAGAAGTGAGGACAAAGCCTTCAGTCTCAACATTCCACACACACAAAACTTTCTATTTGGACAAAAATAGCTTCCAGAAATATGTTTTGGAAAGAAGCTGTTTTTATATTACTGAAGGCCAGAATCTTAGTGCCCTTTCTACAGTATAAAATGAGACTTTGACTCAACTGATCTGTGTCCTTCCAGTAAATTATTTAAAGCGTTCCATGTGTGGATGTGTTTGTTGTTAATAAAGGGCAGCAGGAGATGCTTCCATCCTGCTCTGATAGAAATCTCCTCAGCTGGGACCTGAATCTCCCATCCCTGCCTTTGCACAGCACTCATGCCCAAGCAAACCGAGTTTCAGCCCTCAGGAAATGTCTGTGGCAGGGTTCTGTGCTGCTCTGGGGAGCCCTGCTCCCAAAGGGAACAGAGCTGGGACGGGCTGGAACCCCAGGAGGGGCTGAGGGAGCTGGGAAGGGGCTGGAGGAGCCCCAGGAGGGGCTGAGGGAGCTGGGAAGGGGCTGGAGGAGCCCCAGGAGGGGCTGAGGGAGCTGGGAAGGGGCTCAGGCTGGAGCAAAGGAGGCTCAGGGGGGCCCTGGTGGCTCTGCACAGCTCCTGCCAGGAGGGGACAGCCGGGGGGGTCGGGCTGTGCCCCCAGGGAACAGGGCCAGGAGCAGAGGGAACGGCCTCAGGCTGGGCCACCTCTGTCCAGCCCTGGCAGTGCTGGAGTCCCCATCCCTGGAGGGATTTAAAAACCTGCCAATTGTGGCACTTGGGGACACTGCTGGGCTTGGCGCTGTTGGGGGAATGGCTGGACTTGATGATCTTGAAAGTCTTTTCCAGCCTAAACAATTAACCAGTAAATGGGTACAGAACCATGTCATAGCACAAACACTTTCACAGGCTGAACGTCAGGGAAGTACCACTCCTTAAACCAAAACAAATGGACAAAAGGCATCAGTGCTGTTCTGCGAGCAGCATCTTCCATCCAGAATCACTCTGGCTTTTGCATACTGAAGTATATTCAAAGTGTTTGTCATTTTAATCAACACAATCAGCATAATTGTTATTTGAACCCACTGGTCTGGATTTCAGAATATTCTTTTCAATATTTAATTGTTCTCTGCTTTACTGAATGGTCTTTCTTTGCTGATTCCCATCTCAGGCAATGATAATTCTGTTTAATGTATGAAGCTGGCTCCTGTTTTATGTCTGAGCTATGAGGAGATGTGGGGTTTCCTGGTGCCCTTCCATTTGTCCAGTAGTTTTCTCAGTGATGTCTGACCAGAGTACAGACTCTGATGCTCTCTGGACAAAATGTTGAGAGCATTAAAGAGGGTTCCTTGTGTCTGAGACTCTGCAGTTCATAAGTGAAGTTGTTCCCACAGAGCAGAGAATATAAATTGCAACAGAAGGCAAAGGATTTCACTGTTGTGTTTGAAAAGGGGAATACCTAAATAATGATGATTTAGTTTGGGTCACATCAGGGGCCCTTGAGACTCTCTGAAGAGGAGAAACTGATTCTTGCTGAAGGAGTGTAACAGTAGCATATTAAAATTTCAAATTCAGCATTGTGTGTGAGGTTTTTAATTCCTATTAGAAGACAGAGGCTCTGTACTGTATTTATGCAGCATTTTCCATGAAGTATTTAACTCATTGAAGTAGCAGTATCAAGAATTCAGAGGCAAACTCTCCAAAGTAAATGTTTGTCTGCCTTTTGATTGCAATCACAAATCTTTTGTCTTCCCATGATATTTGCTAATTATGGCAAAATTTTTTGTCTGTTACCTGCTAATGGAATTTTGCTATGGAAGTTCACATAGAATCACAGTTCTGTGATGGCATATATACACACATCAATGGATGGCAAATGTAATAAATAACAGGGAGAGCTTTTGCTGTTGAAACTTACAAATTCAGAGTCATTTTTTTGGCAACATCCCACTTTTACATTACCTTTAGGTATGGCCAAAGTCCATCTGAGCAGAATGTATGCACCATGTAACAGAAAATATTTTACTTTATCCTAACAATTTTATTTTGCTTTTGAGCCCCTTTTCCTGAAGCCCAGATACCCTTTCCAATTAAGCTTCATGTGCACTCTAATAATGCAAACTCTTGTTCTGTATTTCATAAAAGTAGATCAGGGAATGTGACACTGTTCCTTTGGCAACCATTAAGGGAAGATTAAAAAACAGAGTTTCATCCAGTGAAGTTCCCTACATGGGAAGCCAAATCCTGGGTGCACTGCAAGTCTCCCTCCAGTTTAGGAACAAGCAGGGAGGTGTCCTGGTTTTGGCTGGGATAGAGTTAATTTTCTCCCTCGTATCTGCCACAGTGCTGTGGTGCTGGTTTAGAAAGAAAATCATGTTAATAACGCACTGATGGCTTGGGTGCTGCTGAGTGGTCAAGGACTCTTCAGTTTCCCTGGAGCCTGCTGGCCAGGAGGGGCACAAGGAGCCAGGAGGGATCAAAGCCAAGGCAGCTGATCTGAACTGGCCCCAGGGATATTCCAGACCATCACTCAGGGGGTGGTGAGCAACTCTATTGTCAGCAATTTGTCTTTCTTGGGTTTATTTCTCTTTTTATATTCTTTTTGCTCTTTTGTCTCTCTTTCCATTAAAATTGTTATTATTATATTTCACAGTAAAGATGATTATGTTTTATTTTATTTCCATTATTAAGCTGTTCTTGTCTCAGCCCCCAATCCTTACCTTTGTTTCCCTGCTCTGTTCCCATCCCACGGCAGGGGATGGTGTGACTGTGGTATTTAGCTGCCTGCTGGGGTTAAACCACCACAGCAGGTGAGACATTTAACATATGTGAGTACTCCCTTTGAACTAAATCAGATTATTCACTTGTGTAAAATTGCTCAACTGCCTAAATGTCTGCAGGATCAGGGCCCCAGACTGCAAACAGGAGCACCAAAGCAATATCCTCCCGCTGTGCTGTTCAGCCCTGCTCTCCCATTCCCAGCAATTGAAGGAGTGGGTGGACCATTTTCAATGCCTCTGCTCCATTATCAGAGCCTTAGTGGGAGGACTGGGGTACATAAACACATTTTTTAATTATAAAACATAGTAGCTGGAAACAGTTCTATAGCAAGTAAGATCATAACGTTAAAAAAAAAAAAAAGAAAAAAAAAAGAAAAAAAGAAAAAAATCACTATCCAAAGCTGCAGGGCAGCCTCTGGGGATCAGAGAAATTCTGGTCATTCAATTCCTGCACAATTTCAAATGACAGGGTTTTTAAAGAGGTAACATCATGTAGACCAGGATCATATGTAGGTCTGTATGCAAAAATTTTTTTGAACATGAAGTCATGTTTTAAATTAATAAAAAAGAAAGGAAATAGGTCTGCAAGCCAAATGAAATCCATGTCTTCATTAGCTCCTCCTGCATAACCTTGTGATGTCAGCTGGGTTTTCAGCTCTTAGGAGGTGATTGATAGTGCTTATTAAGTCCTCATTATCTTTCTGAGTGCATCTTTTGACATTCTAAATATCATCTCTATAAGATTTGCTGGGCAATTGAGTTCAGCATTTTTGAGACATTCATGGCAGTAACTTAGAAACAACCATGCTTTAGTCTTGAATTTTTAACATTTGGGGTTTTTCCACGCTAGGGTCCCAAAAGCTGCTCAGATATATCTTCTTGCACATACTAAACATTCTTCCATGATTAGTTTAAAACAAGTTCTTTGTTACAATGAAGATCTCATCTCAGAAATGACATAAAGTTTATTGCTGTTATTCCATTCTGTATTTTCCTCATGTAGCAGGCAGTAACTAATCTAATACTTGCCTCAGAAAATAAGATATTATAAGTAGAGAACATCTCCTTAGGAGCATGCATTCTATAATCCTTTCAGGCTTAGTTATTTTTGAAGTTCATGCCTATATATCTTTGATTTCTACTTAGAGGGTCTGTGACTCTTTTATTATTAGAGTGAAATATGCAAAAAAATATTATTATTTCCTATTCTCAGAAATATGGGCTTTTAAAAAAAGGTTTGCTAGGTGTATTAATTCATTTCAGTCAGTTCTCCCCTCTGCCTAGAATGACTTTCAATGAACGCAGGCATTTCCTAAATACACAAATCATCTTTTAACGCTGCAGTGTAGAAAAGTCTGTCTTTGTGTGGGCAGGTTACTGGGGCTCCTGAAGGAATCTGTCCATAGTGTGAAAAACAAAGTTCACCTTTTTGGTAGGATTTAAAAGGTTTAATAAAAGACAATAAGGACAAGACAAAAAAGAAAAATACACGGCCAGGGTGTCTCTGGTCAAGAGCCAAGAGCACACCTGTGCTAGAGAACCTCCCCTTAAATATGTATATTTGAACTTTTATCTAAGAACTTATTTCCATGTTTCTGGGAGCTGCTTTGCATGGCCACTCCTTGGTCCCACCTTTTTAGAGCATGTCTGTTTCTTGGCTGTGGTTTTAATTAATTCTTCTTATCAGTCTTAATTTGGGCCTTGGTCTGTAATTTCTACAGATGGTCAGTGCTGGGAGCTGGGATATCAGCAGCAGATTGTTCATATCAGCAGCAGGGCTCTGCACTGGGGGTTATCCTGACCAGGCAGTCAGGTCACTCAGAACAAAAACACTTTATCAATTCACTTTACTCCTAAAGAAAACTCTATCTTTAAAAACATTTCCACACCACACATCAAATATCCACCCTATATGGGTGCGAAAAGAAAGAAAGAAAAACGAATACCATAATATGTATTTATAACAACCTTATATGTCCAACACATCCTAATTGGGAAAAGCCGGCTATAATAAGCGTTTATAACAATGGGATCCTGATCAGGGAGGGCACCCAGCTGGAACGAGCGGCACCGGCGGCTGCTGCTCCTCGGTGTTAAATCACCGAGCATCTCTGCCGTGCGAGGGACAGACACACTGCACTGAAATGTGACCTTCAGCCAAAGCCCGAGAGGTGCGGGAGGGGGGCACAGCGCCCGTGTCCCTGCAGGGATGGGCAGGAGGGTGGCACAGCGCCCGTGTCCCTGCCGGGATGTGCAGGAG
>VYXF01009253.1:666333-717887 GCA_013397295.1 Polioptila caerulea | reverse complement strand
TTTTTTTTTTTTTTTCAATGCATCCAGCATGATTAATTGTCTCTTCAATTGTTTTGAACCTTGGAAGTATATGTGAACAATAAGACTGGCATTTGTGCTTTTGCAGGCACTGAAGCACTTCTAAAATGCAAATCATTGATGAACTTAAATTATTTTATCGGATTTATGGATAAAAAGGCAGAGGTTGATTAAATGTTGAGTCTTGGGTGATATTTAATTGGTAACCATTACATTAGGAAATAGACTTGCCATAGTTTGTACCATACAAATGGGATTCAGGCTGCAAACAAGGAATGTTAATAACCTCAGCGAGCATCAATGTGTGGGCAACAGCAGCCTGCTTAGAGGGAAGGAGAAAGATTGTTTCACTAGCATGGAGCTCAAAGTGAAAAGGAATCTTTTTCTGTAGGAAATGTTTCCTTGTCTGTCCCTTTTCTATGAGCTGTGCAGTGTTCTCATGTATAACTTTTGTATTTGTGCTAAATATAAAAGGGGTCACATTAGCCTCCTTAAAACAGAGGTGAGGGAAGGTGTTCCCTGCAGTGAAAGCAGCTGGGACAAGGCTGTGCCCTCAGGTCATGGTTAAAAGTGCCTGATTTAAGAGTTCACAACCTACTCCCATGGTGCTGTGAGTAACTTTAGTTTGCCCTTAATTGTCTTCATTTAAATCTTTGTATAACACTTCTCACAAATGAATCTTGAGGGAAAAAAAATTAAATTAAAAATCACATTAAAAAACCAGAAATATAAAGAAAGGACTGAACTCAAGAAGCAGGTAAAAAAAAATTATCGTATAGAAAGCAGATATAGAAATCCTATAGAAAGAGATGAGTTGCTTTTAACCCATGTGTGGGTTTGGTTTGTTTTGGTTTGGTGTGGTTTGGATTGGTGTGGTTTGGTTTGTTTTGGTTTGGTGTGGTTTGGTTTGGTGTGGCTTGGTTTGTTTTGGTTTGGTGTGGTTTGGTTTGTTTTGGTTTGGTGTGGTTTGGTTTGGTGTGGCTTGGTTTGTTTTGGTTTGGTGTGGTTTGGTTTGTTTTGGTTTGGTGTGGTTTGGTTTGGTGTGGCGTGGTTTGGTTTTGACCACTCCTGTGACGAATTCCAGAAGGATTTGGGGCAGTGAGAAGTGCACATGATCCATGACAACAGCCTGGTCCTGTGGAGTCCTTGTCCCGGGTGGCTCAGAACCGAGTGAGCACCGTGGTGCCACCATGTCCCACACCAGAGTGTGCCACTCGTTTGTCACACCTTGGGCTTGTGGCCAGAAGGCAAAGGAGTGCTTGGAGCCCCTCACATCTGGAAGCTGTCTGAATCCTTGCACTGAAGTCACAGCACAATTAGTGACAGGAAAGGCTCTCACTCAGGTTGTGCTTATTAAGCAGAACTTCAGCCTGGTGGAAGCTGACAGGAGTGCTAGCCTAGCTATTAATGGAATTGAATTTTCATCCATTGTGCTGGGAGAGTAGGGGAGGATGAGTTAGCAACAGTGCTGTGGGTAACAGTGGGCATGCAACTATCAAGATGAGCTCAAGAGAAAGTGCCTGGGAATTTAAATGGTGAGGGACAGAGATTGTGACAGAAAAAAAGTGGGATTTTTCAAGCTGATGTCTCTTCATGTTGGAGAATAAACTGCTCTTTTGGATTCCTTCTTTTCTAAAACCACAGTGGTTAATGCAGAGCCAGCAGTTACCTCACAAAGAGTCAAAGCTCTGCCTGTTGGGCTACTCTGGTTGGTGGTATCAGCTCATGGGGTTCTCATGGCTCAGGGTTAGAGTGAAAACAAGGAGAGATCCAGCCACTGAAACAGGGTTTAATAATGAGCGTGGCAGAGGGCAGGAGAGAGAAGAGGAAGAGGGAAGGAACACAAAGTATTTATCCAGAACAGTGACATTTCCAGGCTTTCCCTAGATAATTCATTTTTCCATTACTGCAAATGGTTATTCTGACTGGAAGAATAACTACAGATGGCTTTTTTAAGAAGCTCAAAAATGTGAAATGAGCAAGTTACACTTTAATGGAATTGAATCACTTCAAAGTATACATTCAAAGCCTGCTGGCGAATTTCTCGTGTGGCTGACTACAAACAGCAAAAATCCTCCATTTGTGGAGGTGTGATTTAGCAGGCCACTTCTCTGTACTGACTGATATTTGTATATTTGTCACTTCAAAGGTGGTGAATTAGAAATATCAAGCGTCATTAAAATCAATGGGAGTTTGCTCTTGACCTTACTGAGGCCAGGATTTTACCCATTATCACTGATCTCTTTGTTCTTCTATTTTGTCACTTTGCTCTGCAGCTGTGAAACTTTTTCTAACTTATGTTTTATCTTCTATGTAGAATTGTAATCAGTACAGGGTTGGCTTCCAGGGGAGCTAATCTGTACTTACCATGTTATTACCAGGCTAAATTACCCTTAATATGCTGACTTTACACTACTTTGAAAAGTCCTGTCACGGAGCACTTCACACAGTATAGCAGGTGTAGATGACAAGATTATGTTGATACACCTCTTACCTATCCTAAAATATAATTTTGAACCATTATCATGTGCAGATTCTGCAGGGTCTCTACAAGATGGGATCAGGATAAGCATTATACAGGAATGTCTGAATGCACCATGTGTTTTAGAGCAGCAGGAATCCTGGGGACAAGTAGCTATTTTCACAGAGCTGATGACAAACAAGCCTAGGGCACCCAAAATATAAATGGCTGTTGGTTTTATTTAAAAAAAAACCCAAACTCTTCCATTGTTGTGAATCAAGCTTTTTCTGTGAAGGTATTGGTTCTTTAGAAAAAAACCCCAAGCAAACCCTAAAATGAAATCACAATCAAACTTTAGTTTCATCTCAGTGCTACAGCTTAAGAGCTGAAAGAGAAAAAGCAAAATTCTCAACTCTTTTAGGACACAAATTGCCTTTCCTGGACAGATCTAACCCCAAAAAGCTTTTTCTTTCAGCTGCTGTTTTCTTCTGGTCTCTCCAAAACCACATCCACTTGTAGTTTGGCTTTTTTCCTGGGAAGAAATCCATCAATATGGCATATTGGTGGTGGAAAACACGATGCAGCAATTTGTGGAGAGTATATTTTCATTTTGTGAGAAAAATCACTGATTCTGTGCAGTGGTAAAAGTTCAGGGTCTTTTAAACCCTCTTTCTGGGTAGTGTTAAGTTCTTATTTCAGTAGGAACTGTAGTAGCTCAAAGTCTTTCCTGTTTAGCTCCATACTGAACCAATGCAATCAAATGTGAAATAGAAAATGAGAAAAGTAATTATTATTACCAATAGCATTTCTTTAAATGTTGCTTTTCAAAAGCACTTTAATTACAATACGCTTTTCATGTTGGTTGAGTTCTTCTGTGTAGGGAATACAATCATTAATTATCATAATTAAGACACCTGAATTCAGCCTGACTGGCATTTCTTCCACCCCGAGTTGTATCGTTGTTTTATCTCTGACAGTTAAGTTTTCAATCAGATGTTATCTACTTTTTCTTAATCATTAAGAAATACTTTACTAATTAGCACATGAAATTCATCCTACATCAGACTGAATTGAATCAAGGTCTATTATCTTGAACAGTAAGACACTTCAGAATTCTCAGTAATAGGGCATGAATATGTGATACAGTTCATACACATTTCATGAACCTCCACGTTGCTGTTATTTTTTCAAGACTCTGCAATTAGTTATGCCATTTTCAGGTCACTTAATTCCCTCTCACTGTTTAACAGTCTGGTAGATTACAAGGCTCTAAAAGCCCAAGTTAACTCTTCCCATGCCACGAGTTTTTTCCATTCCCCAATAAAGATGCTTTTCTGAAACCTTCCCTCACATCCTGAGAAACGATCTGCCATGTACAAAACTTTCCCTGAATATTGTTTATTAAGAAAGGAAATATTTTCAACGATTATGTCAGTTCTAATTTGAATACCATGCATGCAAACCTGTTCCTGCCTGATCCACAGCTATTGTGCCAAAATTTTGCAATTTTCTTCACCTGATCTTCCTCAGATGAGAGGAGATATTGTCATGAGGGAAGGAACCAACCAGCTTGGGACCAATCTAAACCTGATTAAAAGGTTTTAATCCTGTTTCTGTAAACTATTCTAAATGCAAGGGAGGACATGCTCTTGCCCTTTTCTGTTCTCCAAGGCATGGTTCCCTAGTTGTGATCAGTTTTAATTTGCTTTGATTAAGTAAGGGAAAGGATATTGGGTTTTAGATTTACTTACAGGAAGTTATGAAGGCCAGGCTATAGAACTGCACAGAGAGATTAAAATGATTAAGATTTCTCATTTATGTAATAAACCTCACAGTGTAACAGTCTTTATATTCAGACACTTGGCACGAATTTCAGACAAAGTCTTCTGCATGTGGATTTATTTTGAATATGAGAATTTGTATCAGCCTGCATAGATCTACTCTTTCATGGTTCTAAAAGGTGAAGAATTCTCATTTAGGCAAGATAAAAATACAGAAACTTTTTAATCACTAAAAGGTAAAGTAATGTTGTATAAATCCTGGATACTTAGACATTCTCACAAGGCTTCATCTAGGTACACAAAGCTAAGTGAGCACCCTGCCCTTGGCTGGAATTCCTGTGCAACCACACACAAAGTACAATGGATTTAAGAGCTGATTTCTGTCCCAGCAGACCATGCTTGGGTTGTTGTTCTAAGCCATATCTAAATAAATATTCCACAATCTGGTATATGCTGTGAATGGGACACATTTCTGGATGGTGACACCTTTTTGAGGTGGGATGGCCAAGTGCCTTTTAGCTGGATATTTCTTTATTGATCTGATCCAGTCCTGTGCATTTTACCACAGAAAGCCTGAGAACCTCCCAGCGATGCTGTCACTGCTGGGAGGCAAACCTGGTGGTGCAGCACTGGGACAGGGCCTGCAGGAGTGTACAGCCCCTATCTTAGGAGATAGAGGTAAGAAAAACATCTCCAGATTGTTAAGGGTTTGCAGCACAGAGCCATGAATGCCTCTCAAGCCATGTGCCAAGGCCAAACTGGAGCTTCTGAGACATGAGTGCACTTTTGTGGTGTGTGCCTTAAAAGTGTTCATCCCAGCTTCATAGGAGATCAATTATCTGATGATGTTTTTTCAAAACACAGTGTTCCTGACTCACAGAGCTTACTGGAGAAAAATTCTCTCATTTTCTATGAGACTGTACCACAGCTTTATGAATGGAAGGGCTCAAATTGGCAATCTCTGAGTTAAATGGGAAGTGGTTGGTAACAGAACACTTCCCCAAGGGGACTCATGGGTTTAGGAGCCATTTCCTAGCCTGCTGCCTTAGACTCTGAATTTCTTGACCTAAAGGATAGACTGTAACAGGCTTCTGTTTCCCAGGAAAGAACTGTCAAGCTTTAGTGCTTTAAGAATTTAGTTGACAATTTCTTGTTTAAAAGTTAAATTAGTGGCTTGAGTTTTACAGGTGTTCACTCTTTAAAACCCCATTATCTTCAAAGTAATTTTTGATTGAAATGTTTAGAATATCACAGAACTTCTGAGTTTTCCAAAAGAGAGTTTGTCCCAGTCCTAGTTGCATCTCTGAATATTTGAATATTTTGGGTTCAATGAAATTGCACTTATTAGGTCTTGGAAGCATGTGCAGGATTGGGCCCATGTCGATGAGTTCAGAATGTAATTTCCATAATTTTTGTCCTTTAATTTTGTATAAAGATGATTTCTAAAAGTTTATTCTTCTGTAAAAAATGATAGCTGATGCTGTGTTTCCACACCAAATATTCTCTTAGAAGTGTGTCAGCTGTCCAGGTAAGGAATTAGCTCTTCCCTGTTTTTCCTTTTTAACAGAGGGTTACTGAATCAGCTTATAGAAAGCACATTCAGTGAGGAGCAGGAAAAAATACCTCAATCAAAATAGCTGTACTACTGAAAATGAATGATTACTCCTAGGGGAAGGAAGTAGGGTGGGAGAAGAGCTGCATCATACAGTTCAATGGGAAATAAGGTCTGTGTGGAAGCTGGAGAGCAGCATAATATTTCCTTGCACATCCACACGGTGCAAGTATATTTTTGTAGTGCATCATTTCTCTTTAGCTGGTGTGTTCGGTTACTGCTCATCTCCCTGAGGGATCTTTATTAGTATTGAAGGAGTCTTCACCTGGAAATGGAGTAGCCTGAAATTTGACAAGTTGGAAAAATACTTACAGTTTTGTCTGAATGAAAAAATGAAGTATTAAAAAAAAAAGCAGGAGAGGAGGAAGTAAACAAGCATTTCAACAACCTCAAATGGTTACTGTGCCATTTATGGAAAACAACATCATTACAATACATAATTAATTAGTTAATTGCAGAGGTATTTATTATTTTCATATAGGGAATAGTGCTGTAAATAGTCCATTAGTGTTTTTGTATCCATAGAATCCCAGAGCAAGTAAATAACGTTCTGTCAGTTTGTGCTGATTTATCCTGTGAGAGAAAGCCCTGCCGAGGTGCCCTGGAAATGGCTTTCCAAGGAGGCAGGCAGGCACCTCCGGGCCTGGGCACTCAGGGTTTGACACAGAGGAGATGACATTTCACGTGGGATCTAAGGTATGTGTGGAGTTGAGGCATGAAAATAGCTTCCAGCCTACTGTGCTATGGCCCACTGGTGCTTTCACAAAAAGGCTGTGTTTAACGTGGAGTTCAGCAATTTAACGAGCATAAAGTCACTTCTAGAAGCCCCCTGTGTTGACCCAGCAATGAGAACATTACTGGAGTTTATATTATTTATGAAAAACAATGAATAAATTCTTACTATGGTAATGTGTGCTATTCCTTCCCCACATTTTTTTTTTTCATCTTCCTGTTGTCCATTTTTTGTACTTAGCATTTTGCTTTCCATGACTCACTTGTCTCCTGTCTCAGACCAAAATTCTTGTCTTGCAGAAGACTACCTTATAAACTCGTGCATTTTGCCTTTAAAGCTAAATGCTGGAAACAAACATGTTCTAAATGCCAAGGAAGCAGAAGAATGTCTTCCAAAATGCTGTGAATTCCCACAGTGGAAGGGAGATGGAAGCGTGCATCACAGCACAAAGAGCGAAGAAACAGCATCCAGCTTCTGAACTGCAGCACCATGATCCAAACTGGCACTGTTTCCAACTCAGAACTCTCTGTGTGAGGCCAAAGTCTCCTTCTTTGTGCAATCTTTCCTGCAGAACAGCAGCTCCCTCCTGGCAGCATGGGGAGTTGGCAAGGCACAACAAATGGTTTCATGGGGACTTGCTAAGCTGGGAAGTGAGAAGGGCAGAGCAGGCCCGCTATCATTTTCCTTTAATGTTGTTTTGTTTCACTCCTTCCCAGGGGCACAGGCAGCCCCAGTTTGGACTCAGGGGATGAACTGAGCCCATTGTCACCTCCTGCTCCCATGGCTGGTGGCTGCAGGCAGAGCTGTGCCCTGTCTGGGGCCCTTCATCTGCCAGAGTCAGGACAGGGGACTTGTAACACTGGGCTGGTTACAGGTGGAACACTCATCACAGCAGAGCCAGTGGGAATTGAAAGCAAACTGCTGGGCTGCCACTCTCTCCTGAATCTGCACTGTGACTGCAGCCTGTCCACAGGGAGCAGCTGGGACAGGAGCTGAGCTGCAATAGCAATCTCACCCTGTCCTTTCTGCAGGAGCTCGTCTGCGGTCACTCATGGCTTGGGCTGCTCCCCATTCCTCACGATTCCCTGGGGACAGATGTCTCAGTCTGTGCTCAGAGCTCCTGTCCTACAGGACAGCTCTATCTCCAGCATCCCCACCGGGATCCTGCCCACAGGAGATGCAGAATCCAGCAGAAAAGTGGTGTTTTCTCCTCTGCAAGGACGACGTGGCTGCAGTGCCACATTAGTGCCACGTTTTATGATGTTGTTCTCCTTCCTGTTGCTCTCTAAATGCACGACTTCAGTTTTCTGCCTTAGAGGCTTCACAAGCTAAAATCTATTCTGAGGGGAGGAGAATGCTGGAAAACAGCAAAAGTGCTGCCTGGAATGGCCTTGACTGTGAACACATTGGCACTGGATGTAAGACAAAATAGGAGGATAGACGATTGAAACTCAGATATAACAGAGCTTAAATTAAAATAGTTTTATTGTACTACTGCAAGATGCTATGTGTAAAAACAGACTTACAAGATGAAAAGATTGCAGGAGGAAATTGCCTGTGCCCCAATATTTCCCTGGTTCCTTTCTCAGCTCTCTGGTTTCCACCCTTTCCTTACATACATACCAAGTTCATTTTCTTACAAGTTGTTATTTTGTTTTGGTTTTGAAATAAGAAAATAGAAGGCTGTAGTAAGAGTAATTTTCATATATTTCACATCTTGTATTTTTCTGGTTTTCTTTTCCCCCAGCAGTCTGTCTCTCTCTCCAAATCTCTGCTGTTTGTGCCTATAAAGCAACCCACACATTTTCCAGTAGTATTTCCCCTCTCTAGGATAATGTTTTTTGGACTGATATATTGTAATACTTAAGAGGAAGAAAACATCTTCCAAGGATTCTTCTTATTTTCACCTTTTGATGTTCTCAACTGCCTTTTTTCCCTGAAATCTGATGGGTTGCAAGACAAGATTTTAAGTATTTACAACCATCTCTAATAAACCACTTCATGGATATTTATGAGATGCTGTTTTAGCAGGCTGTATTATAATATTAATCAAAATCAAGGCTGCCTCTTGGAAACACTCCAAGAGTTAGATCTTTGCTGAAATCTTTCCAGGTATCTTTATTTTTCCCATTTCTTTTGTTTTTTGTTGTTGATAATTTCCAGTTAAGTTATTTATCAGATGATGTTTGAATACATATGAATACAGTTTTGACAGGAACTCAGAGAATCCTGAAATTAATCTTTGTTTTAATGTTTATTCAACACTTTTATATTTGTTTTCTGTTTATTTTTAAAGGAAAGGAGCAATATTAGCACCCTGCTGTGCCACTAAAATTGCATTGTACGAGTTTATTGCATACAAGCAGAGATGTCCTGGCATGTTCTGAAGACTTGTGTGTGAATCCTTGGTGCGATTTCTCTGATGAACCCGGGAGGCCAACAGGTACAATTTCAAGTATCTGTTTCAAGTTAAGGATTGTTTTTTTCTGAAAGCTTGAGACCCTTAACTGTTAATTTTCAGGGGCATTAAGTCTGGCTGTCAGTGTGTGTTGAATGTTTCAAACCTCCAAGAGAGCAAATAAAGTTTAGTGGGAATTTTCCAGATGGGGTCCTTAAAGATTTTCAGAAGTTTGCAAAGGTAAGGCCAGGCCAACTGGGCACAAAGTCCCTGCATTTCCTTGTTTATGTGTGCATGTATTTCTAAGCTGGATAGATTACATCCTTCTTTTTTAGCCTGTTAACTTGAAAGCCACTCTGTTGTGGTCAAAGAGGACCAAGATCAGAAGTTGCTTCTATTGTGTGTTGCTTTGGGTTCAGCATCTGCCTGCTACTTTATCAATCTTCAAGAATTGTTGCGGAATTGCTGGAGATAGACCTAAACCAGTTCTTAGTTCTCTGCTTTAATGTTATAATTACCCACAAAATAATTGCTGGGGTATAGAACCACACAGGAAAACTCCACAATAAACCAAAAAATCTACAGACGTGATTTGGGAAAGACCAGTGACATATAAAATACTTACACAATACAGAATCACAACAAAGGCTTAAAAGGTCAATCATGAAATATATTTCATTTCAAAATGTCTTTTCAGCTGTAATGGCTTGAGACATTACCTGCAGCACAAGTAATTGGAAACCTGCAATATTGTTTTTAGTGCCTTTCCCTTTGCCCTTGTACCACAACTGCTGCAGCACATGAAGCTGCATTTAGGGATTATTGAGGGTCACTGCTGATCAGTCCTAATTAAAATATGTTTGTGTCCTTTATTGCTACACACTCAGCTTTGGTCTGTGGTTTTAGAGAATATCATGGTAAATGTATCTGAGGGGAGATGACAAAGTCTGAGAAATAATAAATGTTGTTGTTCAGTCTTACAGCTGTGGCAGGAGTGGTCCTGGTCACTCTCCTGCTCTCACACAGAGCAGAGCATTTTGTCCATGTTGAATTCAGCTCCAAGGGCCCAGTTCACCATTGCACTGGTTTGGTGCTGGTGTAATTCCATTGGCTTCCACAGAAAGGCAACAGCTGTAGGCTCATGAAACAAAATGGCCTTCAGGCCTCAAGACATACAAACAGAGCTCAATCCACTGCTACATTTTGGAGAGCTGGAGGATTTGGAACTGCTACTATTTTTAGCAAGCTGATAGCAAGGCATCAGTCCCCTCTGTAGCTGGAAGTCCAGAGCCACAACAGAGCACGTGGTTAAAAATCAGCCATGAAAAAAGAGGAGGTCTCCAAAAGATTGATGGAATCCTCAGGAGAAGAAACATTTCCATCTTTATCTAAATCCCAAAGGTTTTTTGCTGTTGTTTAAATCAGGATATCCTCATCAATGTTGTGAAATCAAGTCTGGCTGAAGTTTGGGGGTAAGGAAGAAGTTATGGAAGTTGCCCTGAGAGAATGTGGAAACAAATAGAATGTGCTTGAGGGCAGGAAGGAGGAATATGCAGGGACAGATATTTTTGGTCAACAGCCTGAATTCCCAGCAGTGAGAACTTCTGACCATTAGAGGGACATGGAGGCTTCTGGCAGAGACCTTGTGTTCAGTGATGCCCCACTTTGTGCACTGGATTATCTGCAGTAGAATAACAGTCTTTAGCCATTAGAAATGCAGGCAGAGAAATTGTGGTTTCTGTTGTGTAGAAATCTCTGGACAGGGTAGTTTTATCTGGCCAAATCCACTTCTCTCTGCAGCCTCCCTGGTGATGTGCTGAAATGGCACAGGCCGCCTTGTGCACTAACCTGAATTCCATCCTAATAGACCGAGTGAATAATTAAACTTTAATTTGCCTGTGCCTACATTCCCAACACTGCAAGTTTGCAGAGAGGGCAAACAAGGCATTGTCAGGGAAGTTATATGCAGAAATCTGCTCTGATTGACTGAGAGTGCATTGGCCTTGACATATTCTTGCAGTATTTTTCAGCAACAGAAGGAAAGAGAAGGATGTGTTGCATCAATCAAATTAACAGGGCAAAAAGGCAAATGCAAGGCAAATGTCAGTTCACTCTGCAGATACTGTTCTTGCCCAAGTTAAAAGGAGGCAGTAAGGTTGGCCATTGTACCCATTATTGGTCTGCCATATAAAATAGACAGTTACTGTGTTTTTGAGACAAGTTTTGCTGTTCTTCTGTGCTTGATGTCTGTGCTCAGTTCCAGTGCTGTGCAGTTGTAGCTGGTGTGCTGGAGAGAGCAAGCAGAGGAAAAAAAGGCTGTATGCCTGAATTATAGCAGTACCCAGTGAAATCCATTATAATTATGGAAATTCTTTTATCCAGTGTGTCAAAGTAATTTGAAAACACTGAAGCAACTCCACAGCATAGGTATTGCTTGCTGTAATATCATATCAGCTCTTGGAAATTTACCTCAGGTCCGCTTAAGCTGGCAGCCTAGAGGTCAGTGCCAAAGAAGCACATAGCTGGATTTGCATTTTCCAGATGCCAGGGAGATGAGGCAGTGTTGAGGGAACTCAGTCCTGCTGTGTTTTGGAAGCTCTTTGTACACTGGCTAAGAAACCCTGAGCCCAAGCTACATATCCAAGCTGCTTCCTCTGCTCCCTCTGCACAAAAGACAGACAGTGCCTGATTCTTTTTCTCACCTCTTTGGGGTAAGAGGAGTGATTTTGTCCTCTCATCCCCTGTGGACCTGCCTGCAGGCTGCAGCCCGGACATCACCAAAAATGGGGAGGTTTTTAAGAAGAGGTCTGCCTTGGCAGACTTCCTCTCAATAATCACAGCATGAAAATCTAAAAGCAGACTCCCAGCAAAGTGCAGTTCAGGCAACGGGGGGCTGGTTCCTAACTGGCTCCTTGCTCTCCTGACCCAGAGGGGTGTTTAATGGGAGAGGCTTTGGAGTGGATCTCCTGCTGGAGGTGAGGCTTCTCGAGCTAATTTCCCTTTCACTGCACAGCACAGACCCCCTCTATTCAGGAGGTGCCTGCCTTGGTCAATTCTCCCAAAAAGCCATTGGAAATTCGTCCTTTTCTGCTTAATCACCCTGCCACAATATCAGCCTCCTGCACAGTTCCTATATCATTCTGCTGATGCTACAGAGGTGTTGCTTCATCCTTGATGAGCTGTTAAGAACAGGTGCTCACCCTGAGGGTTTGACTTAAATCCAACAGAATTAAGAAATGTTAAAGGAGGATCTGCATCTTTCAAGCAGACCCATTGTGTCTTGGTGCTGTAGATAAGCTCCAGTCAGTGTAAGAAGAGGCAAAGTTTCACTCGAGTAAGAGCAGTGCAATTTGAAATGTTGGCAGCTGATAAGTGCAGGTGAGGATAAAGGCATGTCTGCATCAGTCACTTGCATTTCACTCGGAATATATTTTTCTTTGTTGGAAAATCCTGCAGATATATGCACCCACCTGCTTCTCAATCCACATTATCTTACTGCTTGTGTGCTTAATTATATCCTTTCCATAAAATCCCCCATTTTAATATGCCTTGGAAGTATATTTTACACCCTCTTTCTAAAATAAAATATCCTAAGTATCTCTCCAGGCCTCCAACTTGAGAGACCTGAAAATGCAAATGAAAATATTTTTACTTCTCACTGAAGATACCTCTAGACTCCAAGATTATGCAGAGTCTTGTCCTTATATCATTGTACCTGTTTCTTCTGCTTCTGAAAATATTGACCCAAAGGACCTTGGCACACCTTGAAGCAAACACAGGCTGAGTGAGAGCTGTACATGAGAACGTGCAATTTGAAGCATGTTATCTACTCATTCTGAGAAATTCTCACACTTCCCCATATATATTTTTTTCATTTTTCTGCCATGCAGGGAGAAAATAAAGCAGAAAGCTTTCTTTTGCACTAAACTGAGGTCCTGTCCCTTCCCACTTGCATTATTCTGGGATTAGGTGACACTATGTATCTTTAATTTCACTTATTTACATTGAGTTGTATTTAATTTCTTGATAATGGGATCCTATTCAAATATATTTGGTTTATCTCTTTTGACTCTGAAAGTACAAATAATACCAAAATTTCAGTTGAACTTTCATAAAGCTGATGCTGTCCTATAGTAAAGTCAAATAATCACATTGATTTTCACTTGGCATCTAGACTAACTCTTAAGGACTATATGTGGTAATTGATTTGTATGCTAGAGTTGCTGCAGGATTTATTTTCAAAATGAGATTTTGGGGTAGGGTATTTTTTTGTTAATTAAATATATTTAAAAGGATTTGTGTTCTCTTCTTGTTCAAATAGACTGAATTTTCAATGACTTCTACCAAAATGTTAGGTGATCCTCTGCAGTAAATAACCCTTTTTGTGAGATAATGCAGGAGTCTGAGAAATCCTTATTTCTGTATTACTTCTCCCAGACTAAAGCAAATATTACAGTTATCATTTGGTGTCCTATTGTTTTAGTGGCATTTTAAAGACACCACTGTTTAATGAACACATGTTTTAGTGAGTAGGACCCAAATTTTTTAGTTTAGGTCTTAAATTTCCCCCCTTGTTAAGCACTTCTGCTTTTACTAGAATCTTTTGAGTAAAAATGACTCAGATTTCACAGGGAAGTAGCCTTGATATCATCACCCCTTCTTATCACTGCATTGGTCCTGTGGGCCCCAGAGCCCCCAAAGGCTGTGGCTGGAGGAGTGTGTGCCTTTTCCTGGGGCACACACTTTTCCCTTTTTCCTTTTCCCTGGGAGAGGGGAGGGGCAGAGCCCTCCTGGGGCCAGCAGGAATTGCAGACATGGAGCCAGACCCCTGGGCATCCACACAGACCTGGGCTGGCCATGGCTGGGATGAATGCTAAAAGAAAATCTAAGCATGTGGGATGGGGCTTTCAGATAAATTTAAGAGCCTATTTAGTGACCTGTCAGGTGATTTGGATTTATTTTTAAGTGATCATAAAAGCTCACAGTGCAGAAATCAGGTTTTTTAAGAGACATGTTTAAGAAGCCAAATTTATGAATTCTGATGATGTTGCAAAGCGGCTGAGAAACTTAAATGCATCTTCCAGCTTTTATTGCCCTGGTCCTTAGCTCCAGTGGCTCTCAGCTGGATGTAAAGATGCTTATTAAAACTGCAGTCTCATCCTTCCTGTGACAGCACTCCTATATTTATCAAATATTTCTCTGATGGTTGCAGGGGATGACAGCCAAGGAAAGGGATGACATCTAACAATTGATTGATAAATTGGACTAATTTTTGAAATGTCTGAGTTCCTGCCCCTGATTTGCCAGACTTCATAATGGCTGCACAGGTTATTTGGCCTTTTTGATCTTCTGTCACTCACCTTTGATAGAAGTAAAAGCCTTTCCCTGTCTTGGAGGATATATCTGAAACACATCAAAGCATTAATCTGGGCAATATAGGAATAATAATAAACACGTGACTAAAATAACAAAAAAGCAGTTGCCAGATTTCCAGCTGGGCCTGCAGTGGGCCAACAGCCATTGACATATTCAGATGTCACTTCAGGGAGTGCATTAAAGCTTGTCATCTCCAGCTGACACACACCAGGTAGGGATGTGTTCTAAGGACACTTGATATTTATTGAGACAATTATTTAGTCAACCAAACCCTACCTACTTGTGCAAGGTAATCGACCCTTATCTCTCTCAGGGGGCTGCACAGACACACACATCACTTTGCCTCTGTCTTCAGAGAGAGTTAGTGACAAATCCAGGTTTACAGGGCACAGGAGGGTTCCTGGCCCCCAGTGCTGTGTTTGGGCTATTGATGACATCAATCATAGTGAAGGCACAGTGCAGTTGCCAACTCCTCTAGGTATTGCTGGTTTCTAAAGGTATCCAACACCAAATCACAAGCACTTGAGCTTCTTTGCAGGAAGCAAGAGGCCTGGCCTGCATTCTGTCACTGCTGAAGAGAAATGCAATGCATTTATCACAGGAAAAAGGGCTAGACTTGAGATTTAGTCATCTTACCATGTATAAAGATTTGATGTATGTTATTAGAAGCTACCTGCCTGGGCTGTATTTCATTTAAGCTCTTAGAGCCATCTATATCAACTTCTTTAGCTTTAGGAAGATAAAGATTGTAAAACACATCATTTGAGTATCAGGAGGACTGCTGCATTGATTTATACAATCATATAGTAGGTGTGTATTTCATTTATAAATCACCAAGCTGGTATGTATTTTCAGAATTATCTGGATATTTGGTTAGAGGAAGTTTAAATGAAGTAATATGAGCACGTGCTTGCTTTTTGTTAGGCAAAGAACCACAGGCAAACAGAAGTGTTAAAAATTATTAAAGGTACCAGGAATACAAAGCTATTATTCTTACATTGTCAATGCTTAGAAAAATGCCAGCTGAAGCATTGTTCATAATAACAATATTACCTCTGTAGATCAGGATGTCTTACCAAGAACAGGCTGCATTTGCTGTGCCTTTATGAGGTAGTGTTGAGATGTCAGGTGGTTCTCCAGCTGACTGGAACTGGATGTCTGGAATTACTTTCCTCACAACTCAGTTGCATTCGCATGCATGAGAATTATTTCTTCAGAAATACCTGTCTGGAAATAAGCAGGAGTTGTGGAAAAAGGTAAAATTACAATGACATTTTTTGGTCGTTTAAATAGAAAAGTTGTCTGAATTGTGGAATTTATTTAGCTGCTGTACAAAATCCCTTGCCACGCTGACTTGAGACCAAATCTCTGCCTTGGCTGGAGCAGCCAGCTGGAGCAGAGCTGCACAACCTCTGGAGGCAGCAGGATGGCAGGAGGGGATGTGGCTGGAATCACAGCCTGGTTGTCTTTCATTTCCCCAACTTCAAGGCAGCCATTTAGAGCTGCTCTTGTTTCAATGCCTTGATGACCAAAAACTTCTTTAAAAACCCCTCAACCCAACCCAGCCCAAAAAATACTCAAACCCCGTCACCCAAAAACAAAATAAAAAATTCCCCACTAAAAACCAGAGAGAGAAAATATGAACATGATTTTAAAGCAGTTATTTCCTTATGATTTTGACTTTTGTTTCTAAATGAAATTTTGAATCTGGGGGGAAAGGAGAAAATGTAATCATTCTTTTGCCCCTAGGAATAAGGTGCTAGACAAACCTGTAGTATTTAGTTATACCTCAGTTTCTTCTCCTCCTTAATGAACTTGGCTGATTAAGTACTTCAGACATTGTCTGTGGAGCTGCTTGTCACTTTTCTCATAATTCCCTATTCACAGGGAAATGATGTGGGGGATATTTCTGTGTGGCTGTACTCTCTTACAACACTCCTGAAACAAGCCTTTGCCATTGTCTTCCTCACACAGCCATTGCACTAGACAGCAGGAAAATAACTGAATTCTGCATTGCCAAGAGCTCTCTTTTTAAACAAAAATTGATATTAAAGAGGTGTAAAGCTGTACTTTAAGAGTTAACATCTGAGTATAGCATGGTCTTCATATTTCCATGGCAACAGCTTAACATGATCAGTAAGTAGAGTGGACTATTTTGCTACGAGGCGTCATTAAAAGAAAAATCATGCTGGGAAACACACATGTATCATAGAATAAAATCTCTTCTCCCTGGTTCTGAAAATAGACAATTTCTTTGTTGCTCTGTATTGATACATTGTTTTGAAATAGCTGTTGCATTAGAAATGCAAACAGTAATTTACTTGGCTTTTAATTACAGTTTTTGTGATTGCAGCGATGTAAATTTAAAGGAGCAACTTTACAACAGAGGTAATCTGACAGCTGCCACTAAACCTCTTATTTACAATATGTATCACCACTTTTTTTTACAGCAGGTTTTTGTTGGTGGAGTGCTGCACAGTTCTCTGTGGTGGCAGGGGTGGGCTCAGCTGCCGGTGAAGCCATTTCTATCAAGAATTTATTGATTGCTGGTGCACCAGCAGTGGCCAGCCTTTCCTGCCAAATCCACTCTCTTTGGAAGGTCAGAGGTGGGCAGTGGCTGTGATGGGACAGGTTCACTGCTCCTCCCTGCTCCGTGTGCCCCTCGCAGGATGTCACAGGAACATGAGGTCTGTCATTTTCTTCTGGAGGGTCTTGTCAATGATTGCTGCCCCTGTTCTGCATGCTGTGAGAGCAAGCAGAGCTCTCAGAGCTAGATGTGGTCACTCCTCTTCAACCTGTCACTCTTTAGGACAGCATCTGCATGGAGAGAGCATCTGGAAGTTCTGGCTGATTCTCTACTCTCAGCTTCCATGCCAGTGAGGGAACTCGTCCTCTCTTGAGGTGTGCACCAGCCCAAGATGTCAAGTGTTATTTTAACATCCTGAAATGAGCTAACACTGGCAGACTGCACCATCTCTATAGGCTGGACAGGGAGGGACCTGGACAGGCTGGATNATGGAGAGAGCATCTGGAAGTTCTGGCTGATTCTCTACTCTCAGCTTCCATGCCAGTGAGGGAACTCATCCTCACTTGAGGTGTGCACCAGCCCAAGATGTCAAGTGTTATTTTAACATCCTGAAATGAGCTAACACTGACAGACTGCACATCTCTATAGGCTCTGCAGAGGGATCTGGACAGGCTGGATCCATGGGCTGAGGGACAACAGGGACCCCTGGCAGGTCCTGCCCTGGGGTCACCCCAACCCCATGGAATGCCCCAGGCTGGGGCAGAGGGGCTGGGAAGCTGCTGGTGGGAAAGGCCCTGGGGGTGCTGGTGACAGGGGCTGGACACGAGCCCAGGTGTGCCAGAGGCCAATGGCACCTGGGCTGTGCCAGCCCTGGGGTGGCAGCAGGAGCAGGACGGTCCCTGTGCCCTGTGCTGGCCCTGCGGAGGGACCTCGAGGGCTGTGTCCAACAATATGGCCCTACTTTGAGAAGGAGGCTGGATTAGAGACCATCAAAATCCCCACCTTGTGAAGTTCTTCTTGAGCTGTGTTCAAGATCTTGTTCAGTACTAATGATTTCTTTCCCACATATAAACATAAAATACACTATAACACAGTTTGGTCTCATTAAAAATTGCTTAATGGAGCAGAATCTGACAGCAGGTTTATTTGGTGATAAGAAAACCTGCCCCATTGTGTTTTTGCCAGGCTGGGGCATCATTACTGCCAGGCTGTGACACACTGTGTGAAGGAAACATCAGGAGGCTGCAGGAGAGATAAATCAGTGCTGATACAAACAGTGGGAAAATAAAGGGAGCAAGACCAGTTACAGATTGAACCTTGCATGTCAGTCATGATGAAAAAGTCTTCCAGAGCTAGTTGAGCAGATGAAGAAATCATGCATGAAGATGTCAGTGTGTCTTTGACTGTAGAACATGAAAATCCATTTGTTTTAACCTCCCTTTGCCTCACTTGAGTGTCTCAGCAATGAATGATTCTTGGCAGTAGTACTTTACTATGCATGCCCCAGAGAAGACCTAACTGGGCCTTCCAGGTACTGATGTCATATAAATAATATTATAATGGAGCCCATTTAACACAAGAGTCAGAATGTGGTAAATGGGGAAAGTTATATTCAGCAGAAATAAATAATATTATTCCCACTGCCAGGGAAGAAATAGCATGTCAATGGAATCCATAAATCAGGCTGTGTCACTCTCACTTAATCAAATTTACCTTGACATAATTTTACTAAGTATAACCCATGTGTTACCCAATGTCACCAACTATTTGCATCCTTATGCATAACAGTAATGCAGGTGACATACAGAACAGTCTTGTCTCTCAGGCTCAAAATATATTTGTCACATCTTATTGCTGTCACTTGGCACTTAATATCAGACCTATTAAAGTGTAGCTCTTATTAAACATGATGTTAAGTTAAGGAACCTACACTGTTTTCAGCTGTACCACAAAGGAGTGAACACACAAGTTGCAGTCTCCTTGTGTTTTACAGCTTTGTGTGAAGCCCTGGTAAATCCAGAGGGGCTGGGAAAAGTTTGAGGATAGGATTGTCTGCTAAAGAGAGCTCTAAACCAGGGATCCAGGTAAGCTCAGTTTTTCCCTTGATTTTGCATGATACTGTGTAAACCATTTCACCGTCCTGATGCTGTGTGTGATTTGCCTGTGTGATTTACTTGTTTTATCCAGCTAGATTGTACCTTCAGAGGGTTTGTGCCAAGGCAAGGACCATAGCTGAGACTCCTGGAATGTGCTATTGTATATATAAGGACAAGTAATGGTCCCTGCGGATCCTACAGACTTTGATAGTCTTTGCTCAATTCTTCAAAAGTAAAGAAGCAAGATGAGATTTTTCATTTTTACTGGCACAAAGCATTCTGAACTTCCAGATCTGGGCTGGTTGATTTGAGCCAATTTTCCCAAAAATGGGGACAGGACTGATGTTTTTTCCCTTTTCTGAAAAATGAAGCATACAAGTATTTCAGTTTCCAAGCCAAATTTGAATGCCATCTAAAAAGCTGTATGCTAACCCCAGGTCTATAAAAAACTGTTTTACATAGGCCATCATGTAAGGGACACATTGCTTTTTGTAAGAAAATAAAAAAGGAGGCAATAAGTTACAAATCCCAAAGCAGCTAAGTGAGAGTAGAGGAAAGTACCTTTGGTTTTCAGAAACTATAAATTGTGGTTTAGTGATCCTGCTGGAACCTAAGGCAAATGAAAAGAAAAATTGTTGTGAAAAAAAATCAAGATGGAAAAAATACAGAGTTGAGAGGAATGAGTTAAGAGTGATAAGAAATTTCTGGACGATCTGCATATAAAAATAAATGCCCATTGCTGTGAGCATTCTCAGTGCCTCTGCAAACATCAGACCCTTCCTGGAAAGGCCCTGGAGTAGGGGAACCTGTGACAGGAGAGCAAGAAAAGGAGATGTGACAGAGTTAGAAGGGGACAGCAGGCAGAGCACAAGAGGGTCCCTCCTCTGGCCGTGGAGTGAGGCAAACACAGATGAGACCACGCAGAAGTGCCAGGGCTCTGCCAGCTCAGCAGAGGGACAGTGCAGGTGCAGCAGGGGCTGTGGGGAAGGGCTGGCTCAGCTGGCCATGGCACTGACCCCTACACCACTGAGAGCCAGTGCTACCCCTCCTGAACACACTCCCCAAGGCTCCAGGGGTGAATCCAGCCCAGAATTGTGCCCCCAGCAGCTCCTGAGGTACAACCTGGCATTGCCTGACACAGGGTGTGACCTCCAAACCTCTGCTGGTGCTCAATTTGCATTTCATGCCATTTGTTGAATTCTATTTCTGCTCACTGCTTCTGTGGTGCTGCCTTTGAAAGCGGTGTCTGCTTGTAACAGCAATTATGGAATATTCAATTTCGGCGTTTTACAATTCTGCTGAATTTTGTTCAAGAATATATTTCGTGCAGGGTTGTTTTTCTCTCTTGATTGGGAGATCTGGCCTATAAATCGTATTTCGAGAACATCTAATCATCTAATGAGCTTCAGATTATAATTTGTGGAAACAGGTGCCCTTTCAGAAGGAAAAAAAATGACATTTATGCAAATATTTCTTCTAAAAATTAATTTGCTGTCTATTCATAAAAATGCAAGGAAACTTTATCTCTGTGGTTTCCTTGTTCTAATTCATTTCACAAATAAATTTAAGACAGCTAGCAAACTGAGAAAAAATTATCCTTGTTGAGGTGTTATTTCATTCAGTTTTAAATATTAATGTATGATGTTGCATCGTTATGTAGCACTCTTCACAAAGATGATATAAACCATTTGTTAAAGAAAATATGAAGCTTCTGAAATGTCTGCTCATAAATGTTTACAAGAGAGATCATAGGTAGAATTATAGGAAAGGCAAATGAAGAATAGATGAGCTTAGGGAACACTGGAATAAGACATGGTTGGCAAGCAGCCCAAGCTGGATTTCTAAATGATGACCTTTTCTTCCTTGAAATCATATTTTTGCATTTCTAAGCCACACCATCCCATGATCAAAGTGCCTGTACCTCGAGTCTGTGTATGAACTGGGTGTGCATAGTGAAATACATAAAATTATTAATCACAGAGTCACTGAGTGGCCTGGATAGGAAGGGATGTTAAGGATCATCCAGTGCCACCCTTGCCATGGGCAGGGACCCCTCCCACTGTCCCAGGCTGCTCCAGCCCCAATGTCCAGCCTGGCCTTGGCCACTGCCAGGGATCCAGGGGCAGCCACAGCTGCTCTGGGCACCCTGTGCCAGGGCCTGCCCACCTGAACAGGGAACAATTCCTGCCCAATATCCCACCCAGCCCTGCCCTCGCCCACTGGCAGCCATTCCCTGGCTCCTGGCCCTCCAGCCCTTGGCAATTGTCTCTCTCCATCCTTCCTGCAGCTCCTGCAGGCCCTGCAAGGCCACCCTGAGCTCAGCCCAGAGCTTCTCCTGTGCAGCTGCACAATCCCAGCTGTGCCAGCCTTTCCTGCCAGCAGAGCTGCTCCATCCTCTGCCCATCCTGGAGCCTCCCCTGGGCTCACACCAGCAGTGGATGGAATTTTTCAGTGTCCCTCCTGCAATTTGGAAGACCTTCAAATGTGCTAAGTCCTGAAAGCCCAGCCCCTCGCTGTGGCTGTGCTGGTGGAGGTGGCACATGTGGGGTGCTGGAACAAGGGAAGGATGTGCTGAGAGCAGAGCAGGGAAGGGAGAGGAACATTAAGGCTCCCACCCCCAGTTATGTTTCATGGTGCAGAGTCTTTGCACCTTTGTGACTTATTCCAGCTGCCCTTCAGCTCCCAGAGCAGCCTGGCTTGCACAGGTAAATCCTGACTGAGTCTCCTGAGCCCCAGGGCTGCACAGACCCCTCTGGTGTGGCATGCAAAGCCAAAGCCAACTTTCCTCAAAATCTTAATAAAGAGGTAGTGAACTGAAGTCTGCTGGGAAATTCACTGTGAAAGAAACAGGCAAGGGGATTTTCTTACCTGTTCTCTTTGGGGAATGATAAGAAAACCCCCCCTACACTTTGGGGCTTTCTGCATGTTTGTACCCTGCTCGCTGGGCTCACCAAACAGCATCTCACTTGCATAGTTCATCATTACCATTTAAAGACTTTATTGAGTTTTCTCAACTAGATTTGGGCTTTATTGTCTGTTTTCCAAATGACAGGCAATATTAATGCTGCTGCTTTCTTCCAACATACAAATCATAGAAATCTATTTAATTTCATTACAGCGGTTGAATTAATTGTGCATAATATGATATTGAGGGTTTTGCTACACAGGAAGAAAAGCAAATTAAGATGGCAATAAGCATAATTGAAATCCTTTAGTTGTTTAACAATTATTTTTTTGCCTTCTCTTTATATTTGTTCTTCACAGTTTTGGTTGTCCTATTGTTAATTCCAGCAAAAACAAGTCTCCCAGATTTGTAGCTGTTTTGACATGCCACTGTTAGCTCACTGAAATGTGACAAGTGCAGAAGAGAACTTCTGATTGGATTCTATTGCAGCACTATGCTATGCCTACCAGTAAAAAATGCGGAGAAAATTGCATCCTAAAATTATCTGCCTCTCTTCCATTTACTCTCCAAGCCGTTTCTTCTATTTTTCAATTATCATCTGGTAATAAATGTGTCATAGTGCAAGATGAGACTTCGTGGAATACAACAACACTGAAGACAGAACAGAAAAATCAAGAATATGCAAACTTGTTTGGATGCAAATTTGGTCATTATATTGAACCGAAAGGCAGGAGCTGGAGAGAAGGGAGGTAATAAAGCTCTAGAAATTTCCTGTGCTCACAAAAGAGTTTTCTGCCACATCTGCCACTGTGCACAGAACATGCATCTTCCAGAGGATTTTCCTGTTCTGAGACAGGTTAGGTGGTTTATGAAGCATTTGATTCCCTCTGTGGGTTTATCAGGGAATTAGTTGGGACAGAGACATTGAATAAAAGCCATGGCCTTTGGAATCAGTGATTAAATTTATAGTGGCTTCTGTACACAGCCAGGATTTCTGTCTTTATACCAGTTCCCTAGATGTCTGAATCCCAATCTCCATTGTTTTCCTTACCTGTCTCTGAATTTGTCCCCAGAAATGTCACACACAAACACAGCTCCTATCCTGCTGCTAGCCTCACCCTCTCCTAAGACATTTGAATTTCTGAGGAGAAATCTTGAGAGAAGAAAAGAGTTCTCAGATTTTCAATTTATATGTAGCCTGAAAGGAAAATGACTGTAAATTCTGGAGCTTCTGCAGCTAATTCTAGGGGGAACAGTTTGCCAGCATTGGAATCACGAGGAACCAGCTTGTGGGGGCTCCAGACGTCATTTAGCCTCGCTGAGCAGAACTCTCAAAGCTCTCCAGAGAACTCTCACATGTTTTCAATATGCTAGTCAAGGCTTCATGGCAGATACTCCTTCCAAATGTACTTCTGCCTAAAAGTGCACCAGTATTCCTGAGAAATGTTGTGGAACTCCAGGATGCTGCAGCCTCTCCATAGTTTTACTGCAGGAGCTGGACCATGCCTCAGGCAAAGGCACTTCCTTTGTGTGGCCACTGTGGTGCCTGGGACAGCTCTGCTGTCTCCTGGCCTCACTGTGCCTTCCCTCCTGTTCTCTGTTGTCTCTTTGCTGCTCACTCAGGGAAAGAGGAGCAGGCTTCACTTCCAAAGGTCAGTTCACAAAATCTGAACCTTTTTGCTAGATTAAAGCAGCTGCCAATTCCAAGCCAGCTTTAATAACAGTCGAGTGTCTGATTTATCTGATGAGCTCTGGCAAGTGAAGATGCTGAGACAGTCGTGGCCTCTCCACTTCCCTGATGCTTAGGGACCTTTGCTTATTTTTGTAAATCCCAAGATGATGTTCTATAAGATTGTGTAAGTTCATCATCTGGCTGCGAGGGGGATGAGCAGCATTGAAGGAGCTGCCTTAGAGGGCTGTGTGTTTACACTGGCCACGAATAAATCTAAGCTGGAATTCCAAAGAAAACTCCTCTGTTAGAAGAGGCAGGGCCAGAAATAACCTACAAGTGGAGGTTTTCAAACTAATTTGAAGATGTACCTGATAATGATGAGTTATGTGGCCTGATAATGTGAGAGCAATAAGCTGGAAATTAGGTGTTATAGGAAGTCCTTTAGTGTTTCTGCACTCCAAATATGCTGTTTCTGGAGACTATTCCCAGGTCCAACAAACTATGGGAAGTGTCTGGGCAGAGCAAACAGAAACTGGAGATCGTGTAGGACAGCACGACCTACCCAGTGCACTGGGATGTGGAAATGCAGATTTCCTGGCTGAAAATAGGATCTGAGAATCTTTACCTGCCCTTGGATTTTGGACTGTGTACAACCTTCCTGCAGGGAGCTGGTCAACGCTTTTTGGGTGGGTGCACATGAGGAAAGTGCAGGAAAGGAACAAAACTATTCTTTTAGTCAAATTTCCTACCACACGCATTCAAGATAAATCAAATGAAGAGAATAATGTGGAAATGGAATGACAGTAATGGGATGCTGGCCCACTGACTTCAGCATAAGTCTTTCTGACTGATACCATGTCAGCAAGAGAAGAATTAATCTGAGACATTTTGCAGAATACACCTGTAAATGTTAAGAAGTTTCAGGGTAAACCAATTGAAGTCTAGTATTTCCAAGAGCAGAAACTTATTTACTTTATTTCTTTCAACACTAGAAAGCATGAGAGTGAACATAGAATGAACCTCTAAAAAAACTGTTATTTCCTATGAATTACATTCTTACTGATCTGAAAAAATAAATAAATAAACCAAACCCCAAATTAATTTGAATGATATGTTTTACTTTACTTTCAGGGGAAAACTATTGTTAGGCTGACATTCCTAGACATGTAAATACTAGACCTGCACGTGATCAGTTATTTTTTCTTCCTTCAGCGAGTCTCAGAACTTTTGTTCATGGCTTCATTGCTGAATTTGAGGATCTTCAGCCAAACCCTGAGGAGCCTTGGAGGGCAGAAAGCAGTGATGACAATAAGGAAGTTTCCAAGTGACCCAGGCTGTTTCTCCTGTTTGTCATCTGGGTTACCCAGGGGGGCAAGAAAGGGACGTGCTCACTTCAAAGGAGACCACATGGAGAGCTCAGGAAATAATTCAGGCTCTGTGCCACTGCCACCTTCTGCTGATTGTGAGATGTGGTTCTCTGCTTGTAACCTGGACAAAGTCAGTTCTCCCTCAATCAGGCTATTTCTTCATTTAGCCCGGTAAGAGACAAGTTAAAAAGAGACAACCCAGCAAAGTCCTTGCCCAATGCTATTATCTGTAAAGGCTCATTGTAAAGGCTGATTTTTATTTCATTTAAAGCTTCCAGCAGGAAAACTTCACACAGCAAGGTTGGGAAGACAGCCCCCTCGCTACTGTTCTCCACTTTTGATTTGCTGTGAAAGGATGCTCTATTTTAAGAATCATGATTGTCTTATTTTAAGGGCAATTTTAGGACTGTTCTCTTCAGGCAGAAGTAGATGGAGGTGGAGATAATAAATCCAGCAAAGTACATTATAAAGGCCTAATAAATGTTAGGGAATGTACTTTAGCCTAAGGGGATCAAGACCATTCTCCCTGTGTCTCTCTTACACACACAATCCCTGATCATAACAAGATGAAGTGCAGATTTTATTGTATTTGTGTGACAATTCTAGCCTAGATCTAAAACAAGGCAGTGGAATAAATATGCATCTAAATTAAAAGAAGACTTTCAAATGTTTTAGCAAAGTGTTTTCTAATCTGACACCTTTAAGCCACTGCCTCAGCAGAATGGGTCTTGAGAAGAGATTAATTTTTGGCATTTGTTACCACAAACATCTAATAGTGTTTAAATTAAATTTGATTAAATACTTTTCAGTCTTAAAGACAACAAGACTTCTTGTAGAATTATAATTCTAGATTTACCTGCTGCACCTTGTTAAGGAGATGGGAATAAAAATGTTTGGGAATATAGTATGTTTGTGGTCATCTTACAAGGAGAGGGCTTCTTCCATTGTACTTTTGGGAATTTCCTGTCAGCCCTAGGTGGTTCTTCAGCTTTGTTTATTCTATTTTTAAAATCAGTAATTCATTAGATAATTTCAAAATGCCATAAATGAAAAAGTAAACTCCTTTCACTTAGTAAGTGAAGTACTCTGTCAGAAAAACACATTGCTTACCATGCAGTCACAACAGACTAACATAAATGTCAGCTTATGCTTGAGCTTGTGGAGCACAGAAAGTACCAGGATCTAACAAACAAACAAAGAAAAAACCAGAAAACAACCCCCCAACTAAGCCACAACAAAACAAGAAAACCAACCCAAACCCAAAACAGAAAAAATCCACCACATTTTGTGGGTTTTCCAGATCACAGCAAAATGAAAAGTTTGAGTTCAGATATATTTGTTTTGTAAATAGATTGCAGTCAAATGCATATTGCTCCCTAAAATCTTCTTGTATGGAGGATATTTTGCCCTCCAGGCAAAAACTCCTTAAGGCTCCTAACAGTGGTGGTACATTTGGCTTCAGCAAATGGAAAAGTCTCAATTGATTTTTTCACACCTTTAATGGTGTTCATAAAAAGTAACTCCTTTGCATCAGTTGAGCAAACTTCTGAAGAGAAAGAGTAAAAATTTACTTATTTATATGATAGCTCAGAGATGCACTTAAATAGGGAAAATGTTCTTAGGAAGTCAGTATCTAAGGGTCCTTTATCTCCCATTCTTTGCAAGCTCAAGAAAAGTGACCAGGAACATCCTAGTGTACTTGAAGATAACCTTAAAGGCATGAAAGGAATTAGGCTCAGTGACAAACTATTTGTAAAGCTGCCATTTTTGAAGTGTTCTTACTGTTTGGACACTCAGTATTTTGAAAGGTTGCAACAATTTAGTAAGATTTCTGGAGTCTCTCTGTAAACATAAAATGCACCAAACCTTTCACTTCCTTTTTTTCTAAAGTGAAGTTATGACATTCCCTTCTAAAGTGAAGTTGGAGAGACAATTCCCAAGGCATGGAGGGGCAGGAGCCAGGGAATGGCTGCCAGTGGGCGAGGGCAGGGCTGGGTGGGATTTTGGGCAGGAATTGTTCCCTGTTCAGGTGGGCAGGCCCTGGCACAGGGTGCCCAGAGCAGCTGTGGCTGCCCCTGGATCCCTGGCAGTGGCCAAGGCCAGGCTGGACATTGGGGCTCGAGCAGCCTGGGACAGTGGGAGGGGTCCCTGCCATGGCAGGGGTGGCACTGGATGAGTTTTAGAGTCCCTTCCAATGCAGGGCATTTGGTCACTCTGAAATTGAATTATTCTGTGTGCACATCTCAGTATTCCCACCCTATGAGCCTTTTTTTATTCATTCCTTCTATAGGACAGCCTTGCTTTGATACATTTTGCAGAAAGGGATGACAGAAAGGGGACAAATGTCTTACCTGAGTACAGGAGCAGGAATACAAAGGGCTCTTCCTTTGAAGAGCACATTAAGCTGTGAATTAGAGTCCAGAGTACTCTGCTGCCTTCTTCACCATCCTGCCCAGCAGCTTACAAATGAAGATATAAAGTCGCAAGGAAGAGGAGATAGATTTCGTGTCTGTGAAGATCTGTGCCAGGCAGAGTTTCCATGTTTGTGCTGTGCCTGGAAATGGCAGGAGAGCATTTTATCTATGACATTTAACGGAGTTGTTTCGGTATCACACTGGAAATCTCGCTGGGGAAGCCCATATTTTTTCAGCAAAACTCAGGAAACGAGCACAGTACAAGTGATGAGGAAACCTTAAGGCCACACCAGCTGTCCCTCCCAAAGGGAGGACAAGAAACAGGTGAAATGAGGTGCCAAAATCTGCACAGGAGACACAATATTTCAATCTGGGTATCTTTCCTTGGTGTCCAGCTGATGCCCTTCTATCAATGCTTCCCTCAAATTCTTCAGCATTTTTCCTCACTTTGGTGTATCAGAGCTGTATTATACTGGCAGTGTAAAACACACCTGCTGACAGCATTCAGCTTAGCTTTTGCTTTTGTGTGGTGGGAGCATCACAGATTTTTTGGCTATTGGGGTTTTTTTTGGATGATTTTGCTGCCTAAATCAGGTATAAAGCAAGCCTGTCTCCAGAGAATGGCCATTTCTTCAATCAAATTATGATTGCCACTCAGAACTTGATCTTGTAAATCAAGAAAACATAACCTCTTTTTCTTTCAGGAATCTACAATTCAGCAGTTAGTGGCTGGGGGCCTGCCATTAATCATTCATGAGTATCAGAAAGAATATTCAATTAGAGATGTGCTCCGGGACACTTTAGTATTTCTAAACATGACAAGATTCTGGTGACTGTAAATAGTACACAAGTGACACATTCAACTTTAGGCAATAAAACAACAAATAATATGAATGGGTATAAAGTGATTAAAGTGGATGCAAATTTTAAATACCTCTGAATTCACTTTATATTCCTGATGTGTTGGGATGAGGTTTGCAAATACCATTAGTAGATGTAAAAGCTTTTTGTTTTCCATTTCCCTTTGCATATAAAAGCTCAGGTGAACTGATTGCTACCCAAGTGGATGGATGCTATTTAGATACCATAATTCAGTTTCAATTATGTTAATAGATATTATTATTTGTGTACATACAGGTATTTAATTACCTACATGATTTCAGCTTGATTTGGAAGTATCTTTTTATTTCACATCCCATTTTACTCCTACATTTGGCAGATTCTTCTTTTCTGGCTACCCCAGCTCCATGGCTTGGGTGTTCACCTTGCAGCACAAACAGTGCCAATCTTGACTGTTTGGGAGTGAAAAAAGGAAAGGTGAAATAGTCACAATGGATTGTTCTACTTTTGAGGATAATTCTCCTGCAAGGGGTAAAATAGGTGACTAATTCCCATACCTAATAAGTCTTAAAGATCAGCATCACAAATGTTGTTTGTTTTCCAAGAGAATAATAACTTTATTTCTGGAAAATTGTATCCTTATTAGGATTTTTTAGGAGGCTTGTGGTATTGTGGTCCAAGTATTATAAACAGTGTCTTAGTGGTAGAAAAATCAATCATGCTTCTCCATTGAGTGGGCATAAGAAAGAAATAATATTCTATATCTGTATAATTAAGATGGGAATATTCCCTTTTACCTGCATTTGTGTTTTGCTGAAGGCACTCTGATGTGTTACATCAAGGTTTTTTTGTTACCACATCTGTTTATTTCTGTTGTGACATTGTTTTTTATTTACATTATTACAGACATTTTTCTTTACTTTTTGTTTACATTTTTAAAAGGATGGCAATGACATTAAGATGTCCTATAAAGTCTTCTGGAGAATCCAACCTGCACATTCAGAGAAACAAATTGATCACATGCTCTTAATAATTGGAAAAAAATCAACAACTGCGAGCCATTCCCAACCATTTTTTCCTTGAGCCTGCTCACTCGATAAATCCATCTCGATCTTCTTAATGCTCTGAGAAGTGTAATTAGTATAAGGCTGCCCTGCAAGTGAAAGATGGATAGGTGTGTGGAGAAATCAGGGAGGGAGCAGAGGAAGGAGGTATTAATGTGGAGCAGGAGCAATCCACAGCAGCCGCAGTCAATCTTCTGAGCAAACAGCTGAGCATTAAAAGTGTCAGAGACACTCAAATCATATTTGCCGTAGTAAACTCTTCCCACCCACTGAAATTAAAGGCACTTCTCACAACTGTAACATTTCTGCAGTTCTTTAAGGGTCAGAGAACGAGAAGGGTGCAACCCTCCCCTTCTTTTATTCAATATTGAAAACCTGTTCTTATTTTGAATGGCTTCTGAACATAAATCATATTGTTTGCAAGAGAAACATTTTTGAGAATTTTATTCCAGGTCATTGGAATACTACAATCCCTTAAGGCAAAGACTTCAGTTTCAATTATGTTGAACAAAAACGTGGCTACAATTAACTGTGTAAATCTAAAAGAGTTTGGGTTTTTCTGATTGTAACAAGCCATCTCAGTTATTTTCTTTTAGAATGTCATCTCAGTTTCCTGAACCATTTTCTTTAGTGTTTTGTTTTGCTCCAAGGAACTCCAGGCCAGTGGTGGCCCCATCCATATCCACATGGGCATGCAATGTGTATCATCAGCACATTTTGGGAGGAAATAGTCACTATTGGCTTCCTTGGGTGGTTCTAGAGGTGCCTCTGAATTTTCAGTCCCCTGTGTGACTTTGCCAAAGAAAAAGACTGGGTTTGTACTTTGATGGGGCTTCATGTGAAATGTAGGGGCAGAAATCAACTCTGGGCACTCAATGGAAGAAATGGAAGTGTAGAGGGAGATTCAGCTGGAGAAACAAGGCATTTCCAGGGTTAGGGAGCAGCTGAATGAAAAAACCCTGCTTTAGAATTTTACATTTAGGTGCATCAGTTCTGCCCACATCCAGCTTTAAGTCTGACCCTGAGAATCCAGCCTCCAGTGAACTTTCCTCCTGAAAGAAAGCCAGTGGGATGGACCCCTGCTGTCCAGAGCAGCTCTCATTTTGAAGGATCCGAGATTCTGCATACACTGACCATTCTAATACTCATTCACCCATACCAGAACCCTGCCTGAAACAGCAGAAACTGCCTGGATCATGGAGCTTGCACCCAGAAACCTCCTGAACGTGCAGATGAAGAGAATTCACGTGTGCCCTGAGCATTATGACCGTGTTTTTAACAGGTAGAATGACAGACTGATTTTGTCATGTCGGTGATGTCCTGTTCAGTATTGATGGCAAAATGTTTGTGCTTAATGATGCCCATAAATGCCATTTTTTAACTTGTCTTTTAAGGTCTTTGGAAGTATAAATATTCCCTTATTTTCTTTCATTTTCAGAGGTGCAGATAATATTTTGATTCCTGACAAGTACTCTACCTGTGATTGAAAGTGGAGAGGATGACAAGGTACTGGTTGCTAGATAGAACAAATGATGTATTACTTAAATAAGAATATCAACTGATGTTCTTATAAATGGCCTAAATTCCCACAAATATGGTTTCAATCTTGCACTTGAAATTTGGTTCAAGCAGTCCCATCATTCTTGAATTTCCCTCTAATTTGAGAGTTATATTTTCTATCAGTCCTACTGCAATAATAGTTCTTCCACTTAAAAATTTAATCCATCTTAATTCAAGAAAATGTCAGTTTAGTGGTAATCTCTGGCTCCATGTTATGCCCTTTAGCTTCTCTTTCTCTCTGGCAGGATGACAATGCCAGAATTAAATCATGTCTTTGGCAAGCAGTTTGCCCAACTGCAGCTCTCTGAATGAAAGCCCAGACCTTGTTTTATTTCTCCATGTTGCAAGTGTTCCCCAGCTCACATGACTTTCTCTGCACAGGGAATTTGATCCCCAAAATCAGTGGATTGATGGGTGGCAGTCACTTTAGGAGCCTGACTTAAAAGGTAGTTTTTGGTAAGAATCCAAGCAACGGAGCCTGATTGTTTCTAATCTTTTATTTCCAGTTTGGGGGTTTTCCTTTTTTTTTTTTTTTTTTTTTTTTTTTCAGTTTGGCAGACTCTGAACAACATCAGGTCAGAATAGCTTGAGGGCTCAGCTGCTTTATTTGAATGGAGATAAGATCTGGTCCTGGCTGGCTGATTTGCCTTTTTGGTGCTCCTGTGATGTTTGCAGACCCTGTATTTTGTCTTTACACATTTCCATTCCTCACAAGGGGAAATACAGGCGAGGGAAATGCAGAATACTGGTGAGGTTTTACTGGAGTGTGGTGCTCCAGGCAGGTCACTGCCCCGTCCTTCTGCCCCTCTGAGCTGGGGGCAAACAGGAAGGACAGGTTGGAGCAGCTGTAGTACCCAAAAAAAAGGTTAATTGCTTCTAAATAGCTGAGAGTGCCGTGTCTTACCTTGCAGTCTGAGAGTGTCCTCATTAGAGAGCACCTCTCACTTTCCTGGGCTCCACAGTGTGTGTCTCTGCTGGAATCCCTGCTGGGAGAAACGCGGGGTTAGCGATTTTTAAGTCAGAATGTTCTTTCTTGTATTTATTTGGTGGCTGAATTTAGTTATTAATAAAGGTGGTTGTTGCACTTCCAACAGAGCTTTAAAAATGCTAATACTCAAAACACAGTAATGAATTCTCCCTTTTCCTGTTGTCTGTGAAATTAGGGATGCAATCAGAGCTCGGGTCGTGGAAGAAAAGGCAAAGCAGTGAGAGTCCAAAAGACAGGAGTTTGGATCAGCAGTGATTTTTAAGTTGTTGGTCAGAATCCTCTAGGAGTCTAATAACCACTTGTAAAGGGATGAGAAAAGGAGAATTTAAAAAAAATAAATTATTTTTTTAGCAGAAATACACTTAACCATATAAAGGTGTGAATGACCATCAGAGGTTTGCAGTTAAAATATGTTTCCTCTGAAACCAGTAGTTAAAAATGAATGTTCTTTCTTCATCTTTTTTTCCATGCAATACTCTGAGAAAGAAAAAAAGCTCTCCTTTCCCCAATAATAGAATTTAAACAGAATTCAGAACCTGAAACACAAAAAGTAAGATGGCTAACAGAGGACTAAATCAGCTGAGAATAGTGCCATAATGAACTTAATTATGTGGGGAATTTATAATTATTTTATATTGCTTTTTAAAAATCTGTTGTTGAAGACTCTGCAGGGAATGAATAGTCTCAAAACCAAACTGCTAGTAACATTTAATACATGCACCCAAAGAACAATTATCCCCTAAAGCTTTTGTAAAAAACTGACGAAAGAGAAAAACAGGGAAATAATACACTGTATATCATAATATAGTTGTGTGCTTAATTATAATTATTAAGAAAGAATTGAAAATCATCTGCTATCCCTCTCTGCAGTTTTATGCGCATGCCAAATACTTTTTAGCTGCATTATCTTGTACATAAATACACAAAGGCATTTATCAGCCTTTCTGTGAGAACAGAGGTGGGAATTAATAGCTCTTGTCTCCAGCTACAGCTCATTTACTGTCTAAATCCAAGCAGGTACTAAACAGTGAGGGGCCAGATTCTGATCTGTGATGCCACTGTAGGTACGGAGTGACTCAAAGGAGCCAGAAGTGGTGAATGCCCATTTCACAAAGTGTAGCTCAGGTTTGGATTTGGCCTTGGGTCCTGTGAGCTGCAGCAAGAGCGACTGCAGAGCGCTGTGCTGGGAGTGTCCCCTGAGTGACCCCTCAGGTAGCTGGTTACACAAATCTGGAGCATGAACCTGTCTCATTTTTAAGGTTTCCTGGTTTGTCTCTGCCCATGGATTAGGCAGCTGCTCCTCTGACTTTATGGCAGTCCTGGGGAGGAAGAGCTGTGCGTTTGCAGGCTGCCAGTTAATCGTGGGCTTAAAAAACCTACTCCCCATGCTCTTCCTCTTAAAAACACATATTGCAAATTTGTATTCACTCTTTTCCTTCCTGAGCTCTGCATAGGCGTTGTGAGCTCCCCAATGATATCCTTGGGGTTTTGCATCCATCCTAACATATGGCATGTGTGTGAATCTCTCCTCAAATTTATGGGAGTTTATGTGTGATTGGGAGCAGTTAGCGGGGTGAATTGCTGAATCATGGAACAATTATGGCAGGAATTCTCTGGGTTTTGTTTTTCTACAAATGATATTCTACTGTGTTGCAATCACTTCAGCTCTTGGTAGGACTGCTGAAAAGTTAAGTTACAGCTGGTGCCATCTGGTAACTTTTGAAGGATGTTTTTGGCGCTTAATCATTCTTTGTTTATTCTTTACCTGTGATCTGATCTGCAGCCTCATAGAAAATACAGTCACTTTTCCACTGCTGTCTTCCTTTGTCTCTCTGTTAAAGGCTGTTTTCTTCATGTGTAGCCAAGGCTGACTTGGGGACAAGGTGCAGCTGGCTCCCCCATGCAGAAGGAGCTGCAGGAATTCCCCTCAGATTCTCTGCTCCCACAAAACAGATGAGGTTGAGGCCATGCTCTTGCTTTATCCTTGCCAGACAATTGTCCCAGTCACTGCACTGAGTGGGAAATGGCAGCATCCAGAGGAAAGCTAAACATCTGAATGGATGTTAAAGGCAACAGGCAAAAAATGTGGGATAAGAAGTGATACCAGTTTACTGAATGCAGTAGACCCCTGTTGAGGGGCATTGCTGAGCTCAAATCATATGAGGTTGAAAAATATCAGGGAAAGCTTTGCTGTGAACCTGCTCTGTGTCAGCTGCTTGCAGGGATGGGACTCTGGGTTAGGAAGACCTTTGCTTTGTCCTGATGCAGTTCCCATTATGCTCATACATTGAAAATCAGCTTCTGAAATTGAACTAGGAAAAAAAGCAGAAATTAAAGAAGAGTCATCTGCCCATCTCTGTATTTAAACAGGCAAGGTTAATTGACAATTGACATGCATTTACAGTGCTTAGGCTGAGCAGGAACAATACTTGAGAACTGCATTTCTACCCTACATCCATTTAACTTTCTTCTTTTTCCATTCATCTAATGTCAAATGAGTTTTTGGTTTCTTTATACAACTGGCATAAAAAAGTTTCTGCCTCTCTCTCTCTTCCTTTAACTCTGAATTTAACCTCAACATTCTTACCTGTCCAGTAACATCTTCCTGAATAATGTGCCAGAAGAACATCTCCCTGGTGCAGCTAACACAAAGCTGCAATCATGAAAAATGGGCTGCTATTTTGTGGAGCTGAAACTGGAGTGCAACAGATGATCTTTCTCAGTGTGACAGTTTGCACAGCCACTGGAAATTCTGTCCTCCAGAATTTAGTTAAAGCACAGCAAAGCCTGCAGAAAAAAAAAAAAATCCTCTCAATTAAGATCTGGCAGATTTACCTCTTAATTTGTCTCATGTCCCACAAGTTTTCTGTGCCTTAAGTGACTTTAGACATGGGAGTTTTAGCAGTAATTAGCAAGGACTTGTGCTATTAGTCTCTGACACTTTCTTTGCAAAGCCACACAGACTTGGAAAACAGGAGCAAACAAATGGACAGCCCAGGAGTGAAAAATGTACAGCACACAGAGTTCACCTGTATAAAAGACTATTTCAAAAACTGTCTAGAAGATGGTTACAACAAATTACTCCCCTTCCAAGCCCCTCAGGTAGGCAGACTTATCAATCCAAAGGGTGAACTCTGGGGTTAAAATAATGTGATCTGAACTGTATGGAAGATAGATGGCTGCTGGGGAAGGAAACTTGGGTTGGAATAACTTTGATGGCCGAGCGTTCTGCTTCATCTGATCCCACACACAGCAGGATCAGCCTTGCATCCATATCCTTGTTTGCCTGCCCACCTCCAGTGTGTAAGAGCTGCTTCCTAATTTCCATCATGTCCATGTGATGAAATTTTATAATGCTAATTTCCTTTTTCAAAACTATAGGATGATATTTTACTAGTGACTTTGTTGTTTATTAACCTGGATGAATGCTGCCATAGTAACAGGTGTTGTGAGCCCTGCAGTCCAATTTACATGAGAAATTTCCAGGCTGACATGAGGAAGGCATGGCCCCCCCAGTGCTAACTCATGGAAACAGGATCTGTGCTCAGGGTATTTCTTTAGGGCCTTGTACTGGTTCCAGAAAGGACAGAGGGCTGCTGCTGGGTTCAAGGGCTGCTGCTCTTGTAAGAACCAGGGCTACTAGTGAACCTCTAAAAATTCTAGGACTAAATTTTATACTGCAAATAGAGTATAAACACAGGGGGGGAGGTTGTTGTGGGGAACAAGGAAATAATTCCTTATTGGGGATAAATCAATTTTTGCAGCAGAGAGAGGAAGAAAGGAGAAGGACATTTTGAGTATGGAGCAGTGAGTAAGCAGCATCAGAAAAGAGAAGTGTGTGTGAGTCACTGTGCCTCTAAACTCCCAAAGGTGTTATTTTTCCTTCAGATTTAAGCAGGCAGGGTTAATTTGCCTGTAGTGTGTGGCAAATGCATGTGTTTTGTCTCCTCCACTTTTCTCCTCATCCACTTCTCCATCCTGAAAGGATTTAGTTGTAAAATTGTTTTATCCCTGCACATCTTGAAGTTGCACAAGCCTGTGACAAAGTGCCCTCCTCCCTCCTGTGCCATGCTGTGCTGTATCAGCCAAGCCACCACCCTTGAAACAGCCAGGCTGCAGCACAGGAAAGTGCCACTGAAGGGATAAGAGTGGATTACAGGGAAAATGATGAAAATTAAGGCACATTTTTCTAACAAATTTTCCTAATGAATAATTCATTTTCTAATAAACAAAAGGGCTGCCAAGGACATGACAGATTGGGGATATAGCACTTGAGTTATTGGAAGTGGCAGACAGGTCACAACTTTTATTCATGTTAATAGCTAACCACCTGTCAGATAAATTGGGAAGCAGATACCTCCAGAGCAGAGCCAGCAGGCCCCTCTCAGAGCTGCAAGGAGGGACCAGGAGAAGAGCCAGCCTCGCTGGCCATCGTTCTGGCAGCTGAAAGACATCTGCTCCTCCCCCTCCTCACTATTTCTCTGTGGGGATATCCACTGATGGAGAAAGCACTGGATGTGCTGCCACTGGTTTTGGTAGAGATATCTCCAACCAGTCCCTCCCTGCTTGTGGCAAACACAAAACTGCCTCTTGGAAGAAGGGTCATCACCTGCAGAGCCAAACAGTGACATGCACAGCTCTGCAGCCCAGCCTGGACATGCACAGGTGCTTATCAAACCCTTGGCAGCCCCAGAGCTGCCCTCAGAGATAACAAAATCTGTTCCAGATCTGAGTTAGCTGGACACCGTATGGCGCTTCTTAGTTTGTGTTTGCAAACTCCAGCGGGTCATAAAAGATATTTCCAACACATTTTCCCACAGTTGAAAGGAAAGCCAGAACCAAGCTGAATTCCCAAAGCAAAGAGATGTCCCCTTCTTTGAAGTGATCCCATAGGTGCTTTCAGAAAAGGAGGAGAGCTCTCCACAGCTCTTCACTTAACTGAGCTGATCAGATAACTGATCCATTCTTAGCAGCTCTAATTTCAGTTTCCTCCTCTGCCTGACAACATTTGAACCTACCCTACCATTAAGGACTTACAGGATTGCTCCTCATCTTTCTCTCCATTCTGCTGAAGCTATTTCACTTTGCACAGAATAATTAAATACCTGGTAAGTCCCGGAGAAAGGGAACAAGAATTCAGATTACCCTGCAGCCCCAGCATTGTGACAGAAGCTGTCATCAGCTACTTGTGCCTACTGCCCCCTTAAAAGAAAGGCCTTAAATTCAGCATTTTCACTTGTAGGTGGTGCTTTAAACCCAGGCTGATGTGATGCCAGCTGTCATATCCATCCACTTCCTGGAATTTTGGTGAGACCTTGTTCATTATGTTATTTCAAGAACAAAGTTCTAGATTATCCCTGGCCTTCTATAAGTACAATGAATGTTTCAGCAAGGACTCTTCTTGGGCACAAAGGTAGGAGCCAGACATCTTCAAAGCATCATCAGGCCTGAGGTGGATCCACTGCTTTCTGAAGGTGTCTCTTCCCTCACCACATGAGAGCTTTGGGTACCTGCTGTCCTTTGCTGTTTATTATAGTAAGATAGCAACTGAAGCTTTTTTAATATTTTCTCAAATTCTTTCAAAGTACACAAAGCACAGTTGCATCCGCAGCACCTTCTCGACCAGGGAAAGTTACTGGGGGAATAAAATCTGTTCTTGCTAATAGCTGGATTTGTCCCTAACAGTAATCTTGCAATTTCATTCACGGATTAGTGTCCTGCTCTGCACAAAAGGTACTGTCCCCAGTGGCAACAGGTACCCCAGCATAAATATTTCAACAAGTGCAAAGGGAAAAGTGCCCCATTGTGTTGTTGTGGCTGTTTCTCAGCTGGGATGCTGATATTTTATGAATGTTACAACACTGCCAGATGATCAACATATTCCCAATGACACCATTTGCCAGTAAAATAACTACTGCTGCCTACAGAAGTGGTAAAACCCTCAGACTGAAGCACTGTACATAAAGTCTCAGCATTTTTGTTTGCTGTTTCTGTGATTGATAGTAATAAACTTCACTTTCGTGGATGAGAGGCTTCTGTGTAAACACTGGCAGTGTATAATAAAAATGAACATGAAATTGTGCGTTCTTCACAGAGGCTTTTTCCAGTTTTTGATATGTGTCCTTATGCCAGCCTGGCTCTGGCATATTCACAAATTCAGATACCATATGTCGTTGTGATCATCTTCAAAACTCCCAAACCCAGGCTCATTCCCTTCCACAGGCTCCTTTTATTGGGAAGTGCTGCTGCTGGGGCTGCAGCTGCCAAAAGCCAGCGTGCAGTGACTGATCTCATTTAGGGTAATGGGATCTGCAAGGTCGCTTGGGAAGGAGATGAAAACACTGTCATCCACCTGGATGCTGCTCCATAGGTAAAGATGAGGCAGGTACATAAAGTGTTGGAGAGAGAGCTGTCACGATCCTCACAGGTTTAGAGATTTCTCTGATTGGTCAGTAGAACTGGAGACACTTTCCTCAGAAGTGATGGTTTAAAAATAAGTAAAATATATTTGTACAATTCAATTCTCAGAATTTCATGAGAAACATGTCCAGCTGATGAATATATTTGAGCTACAGAAAAAGACACGTGAGAGCTCCCTCCACACAACTCTTCTTGTGTTCCTACAGAAAGAAGGTGGGAGGTGAGGGTTCTCTCTGTTGCTCTGTGTCTCTCCACCACCACCCCTCAACACTTTCTTCCCCTGTGCCCCACAATAAAAAGTGGTACCTGGGCAGTGTTTGTGCATCAGGACAGCACGAGAGGAGCACCTGAATCTGCTGATGGCCTTGATGCAAACCAGTGCTCCTTTCTGTCCCCTCTGGGATAGCAGGAAATCCAAACTGCCTCCCTTGAGTCCTTTCTGGAACTCCTCCTGGGGCAGTAACACTTGGCTTAGTGCTGGGAGTGAATTCTCATATATACTTAATGATTTCTAATTATTTAGCAGACAGGATTTGGGGGTTTGGACTCCTTTGCTAAAAAATGCTTTAAAATGAATAGAACTCCTACATTTTAACTGAGGAACGTTAGCAAATTAATGCATTGCTGAGTGACTATAATTTGCTGTGTATTGCAAAATACAGATGGAAACAGTACAATCTCCATTTTTGTTAATTGCTATTGTTAATGCTTTTTAGTCAGTACATGAATTTCAGTGTAAATAGCACTTTCTTTTGCTGCTAGCTTCACAGAATATTTGCATACAGCCATAAATTCCTTACTCATAAAAAACCTTATTAAAAACAATGGAAGATAATATGATGATAATACATCAGAGGCCTTTGCTAACAGCAGAGGAGAGCACAAAGGAGAGATGGCAAATATCCTTCTGCCTGCTCATCTCTCTTGCTACACTCACTCTTTCACTTTAGTCTGAGTTTTTAAAAATATTATCTTTTTTTTTTTTTTTTTCTTGGAAAGTCAATAATTGGAAATACAATTTATCTGATAAACTATGGCTTCTTTCAACACTGAGTTAGTGTGCTATCAGAAATGGATTTTGGCCATGTTTTTTCTGTACTTGCCCCTACTTTCCCTACAAGAAGTTCCATAACCTTCAGAACAGTTCCTCAAGGTGCTGGAGTAACACAGGCAGGTCTTTAATGGCATGGAGGGCCCTGGAATCTTTTCTGACAATGTCATTTTCAAGCTCCCCTTTCCTTGCATCTTCATCCCAAATGGGTACTCTGTGCTTGCGCAGAGTTCGCCAGAGTGGCACCAAATCGTTTCTGCCCTGGTTCTGATCCCTCGTTAGCAATTCTGCAAATGGAAATGATGCTCTAAAGTAGGGTCAAATCACTGAGACACTGCTATAATTCAGCTAATGGGATGATTATTTAATTACTCTTGTTTGTTCTGACTGCTCTAGTCTCTGCTTTCTGAGTATTATGGGCAGACTGTTTGCTCTTGCAGAAATAAGGTCGAGGAACAGAGTCCTTTTGCTGGTATAGAAGCAGCCCTAGCATGAGGTATTTTTGTGTTTATTGTGTTACCCATGATTTTCATTGAAACAGACTTCCCAACTTTGCCTCTACTCTTCTGTCTTTAACATATATAGCACTTTATACCATTTAAATATGAGACATCTGAGCTCAGAGGAGACAAAATTAGATAAAGTGATCCCTCAAAGATTCAGCAAGTCACAATTCAGAGGCAGATAATCTCAGCATTTAAAGATTTTAAGCAAACTGTCGGTGAATGCTTACATTTGGAAAGGCAAAAAGATGGATGAGGAGACATAGTGATGGACTAATATTTGAGAGATCACACCACAGCTTACAAATGCTGCACCTAACCACATTTAAACTATTGTGTTGTATTTCCCTCTAGATTACTTTATTCCTGCTGGGACAGAGGAAGCTGTTTGGTGTCATTACATTCAGCCTGAAGCTGTTTGGTGTCATTACATTTATTCAGGGTTTGCCATCTCACTTTGGTGATTTAGAACCTCCTGTGCTCTCAGGATTGCACACCTTGCCCTGGGTGCTCTGGCTCCACCAATTTCTGTTCCTTCCAGGGTGTGTGTCCATCAAAAGGAAGATGCCTTTGCCCTAAGTGGTTGTGGCTCCTGCCTGGCTTGACCAAGCCTAAAATACAGACCCTATTCCCAATAAAATAAAAAAAAAAAATACGCTCCCTCTGTGGCAACATGTTCTTGCCAGAAAGAAAGAAAGAAAGAAAAAAACCCCCAAAACACCGTAGTGTCCACGAGGCCACTGTCAAGTGATGGACTTTATGTTCTAAATAAAAAAGATAAATCTGGAATTGAAATAAATTAAAAGTGCTTGAAAATCCAAATCTAGGACAAACGCCTCCAATTTTATGAACTATTCTTCAGTTAAAAGTGCAGTTTTCATAGCTCATATATTCCTTTCTTATAAATATTTTTCCATACTATGCAGCTAAATAATATGTTTTTAATGGAAAACTAAACAGGAATGCACTGAGAAATGACCAGCTTAGTATGCAAGGGACAGCTCTGTCTCCCATTCCTCTGAACACTTGCCATCTGGAACAGATGCATTAGTTGAGGCTTCAGTAATGGCATGGTGGAGGAGAAGACCTTCCTCACCTCAAGGTTTCACTATTACTTAATGGGGCTCCTCATGTGAGCAGAGTAATTGTGGATTCAGTCCAGAGTTTTACTCAGCTGTCATCTCCCCTTATCCCACGACCTCCCCATCCAGCTGTACAGCCTCACCACACTGCAGCATGCATTGCACAAGAGATGCTATTACAAATAAAGTCATTTTGTGTGCATGATTGGGCGCTGTGTTGATATTGAGGGCACTCCCAGAATGGTAATCTCGTATGTACAATACATGTCTGAGGAGATTATGTCTTATTTTGCACACCGGGATATCTTTAGGATTGTTTATTATTCATGTTATATTTTAAGCTGATGCTGGTCTATGCAGATTTCGAATGTGTTTGTCATATACCATTAGTCACCGTGTGAAATCTCTCAGTGATAGTTAGTTCCTGAGTTTTCTGCAGCTAAGGAGAATTTAACACTGATTGATGGTAGATCACATAGCTGCTTGGCAGACTTTCCAATTTACGGCAGGAAAATTGCTCTTTTCTTTATGCTCATTCCTCCTTCTGCAGGGGGACACTAAGATATATGTGCCAGGGTGCTCAGAACAGCCAGCGTCTGATTGGCAATACTGCGGGTCTTTTTTACAATTATGATTTTATCATTTTCAAAAAACGTGCTGAACGTCAAGTATTTCAGATGCGATTTTTAAAACCCTCTCTATTTATCAAATGTTGATGATATATCCCTATCATATTTCACATGCAAAAAATGACCTAACATATTTTTGCCTGAGGAAATGAGTGAGCTGTCAGCGCTTCATCCTTTCCTTCTAATAGTCTCAAATTCTCAGTCCTCCAAAGGCTGATTATCTGTAGAGTGAAGATTAGCAGGAGAAACAAAGATATTGATTTGCTGTGCGCTGTCTGCAAATATTTCTCATTAACTACTGATTCAATCAAAAATAATAATAATAATAATAATGAGTGGGTTAGTCTTCAGTGAAAGAAAGATATGGGATAAATCCCTTTCCCTTAACACTCACTAGTGAGATTTTCAAAGACTATATTTTAAGATTTCTCATGGAATGAACACGAAGAACCGTTATATGTAATTTTTAGTATCCACTTTCTTTTAAGGAAAAAGACAAGATAAAACTTGTCATGTTTAAAACCAGAGAAGTCTACTGAACTGCCAACCATAATTTCTAGTAAATTTAGTGATGATTTTGTGTATAAAAAGACTTTGTGAAAAAGTGTGCTTATTATTTTCAGCTGCCTGCAAAGTCTGAAAGGAGAGCCCAGCTTTGCCACTTCATAAAGGTTTACAGGTACCAGAGGTTTTAAACGCAGTAGGAAACAGCTGACTCTGAGTTCTGTCCTGAAATGTGGCCAAGGTACTCCCCAAAAACACACACGGGGCAGGGGGGAATAATTGCTAAATGATTGTTTCAAGAGGAAATATAAATGACTGCTGTGGTGCTGTGGGTTTGGGGCCATGGAGCAGAGCACAAAGGACACGTCTGAAACACAGACTGGAAACGTGGTAATGAAATGGTGACAAGACATGGTAATGGAATGGTAATGAAACATGGAAATGAGAACAAGTGTGTTCAGCTGGGCACCAGGGCCCGAGTCTGCTCCTGCTCAGGGGCTTCCCTGGGATTTCTGCACCGTGTGAGGCTGCAGGATGCTTCTCACAAGGATTGAGGCAAGGAGGCTGTTCCAGCTCCTGTCCCAACAAAGCCATTGTGTGGGGAGCTTGTTTTCAGCAGCTTCCCCCACATCCCATGTTGGAACCCTGGACACAGAGGATTTCAGACTTTCTGTGCTGACCACGAATGATCCTCAAAAATTTGACCTGAGGCCATGGAAAAGACTTCCAAAGCTGAGTGGTAGCACTGAGATTGTGATTGTGGAGTTAAATAGAAATGTGTTATATCACAGAGTGAATTAGAGTTATTAGGTTATTAAATTAAAGATTTACAGTTTGGGGTTTTGAGATATAGTAATGTATATGTAACAAGATGGAGGTTTAGGGTGTAGGTTAGCTCTTCTTCTTCTTCTTCTTCTTCTTCTTCTTCTTCTTCTTCTTCTTCTTCTTCTTCACAAGTTTGCGTGATTTTGTGTGATTGGTTGAGGAAATCTGCCATGTGGGACATGAATAGTAAGTTATTGGGTTAAAAGTTAAAATAAATAGTTGGCATCTCACAATTGGGTAGTTTAGGCTTAAAAAGACCTTGAAGGCAGAACTCTGTACTCTATTTTTGCCCTGTTAACTCAGCATGTAAAAGTACTCATGGTCAGTGAGGCTGTAACTGAGATAACGAACAATAAACATCCAAGTCCCAACAAGAATTCTGTCTCTTGTGCTTTTAATCCTGGCCCTGGGAAGAAAAACCAGATAAAGCCAAGGGGTTTGCCTCAGTCCCATACTCATGGCAGGCCAGTGCTGTTACAGTTTGAAATTTATGCAAGCTCAGCCACGTAATGAGAATTATACCAGTTCATAATTGTAATCTTTTATTACTACAGACCCTGTGTGGGGTTCATAGAATTGCAAATCTAACAGAAGAAATACTTGGCATCTTCTTTTTAAAATCAAAATTCTCTGGATTTGTGATGCTGAAAAGAAGAAAATGGGAACCAGGACAATGGAATCCAGTGTTAAACACAGAGAGGTATTATCTTGATTGAATTTTTCTATTCTGTATCAGCCAGCTTCTGCCCATTTCTTACACTTGTGCCTGTCACTATCTTTTTTGTAACTGCTCCTGGAATAATATTCATTAGATAAATACCTATTTCATCAAAACCCCATTCTTGGCATGAAATTCATGAGTTTTCTTAAGTACATTTATGGCATTTCATCTTTTAACATAAGATTATCTTGATCACTACAGCATGTAAGGTCTTCTTCACTTCCTGCCAAGGCTCAGGAACTGCCAGCTTGCAATGGAGCAGGTCAGGAGTCAGAACTGATCTCTGGTCACTCCAGGTGCACTGGATCTAATGACAGGGGTGACAGACAGGGGTTAAAATCACCTACAGCATCTCAGATCTCTGAAACTGAGTCTATGGTGGCAAAGGCAAAAATCAGTCCTAATTAAACCAGGTCAGGCTTTCAAAGAAAACCTTACTGGCTCCTGGAAGTGTAGGAGGTGAAGGATGCTCCATCCAGCAGAAACTCCTTAAATCCTGGGTGGATGATAGCTATCCAAACACATAAAAATATTTCTGTGTGGTCAACAAATATCAGGGACTGGTTTGCTTGTCCAGACCACCTACTCCTGCACCCAGGATCACACAATTTCCCACGACCAGGTGTCAGAATCTTTTCTGCTCATGTCATACCTCAGAAAAAAACCAGAACTGATGACAGCTAAAGTCCCACCAAACCCAAAATCACAACACTTACAAAAATATCTTGTCTAGTAACATCAGGAATGCTGTATTCTGCTCCATAAAGTTAATATAAAATGATGTTTCAGCCAGATGTGGCAGCTCAGAAGCTGGTATGACAGGTTCAGAAATGTAAATATAAGAAAGAAAAGCCAAATTGGAACCTTCAAAAAGTATTTTATTTATTGGATGTTTGCACAGTTCTGAAAAAGGCCAGCTATGTCATATTCATATTTGCTAACAATCTAGTTCCACATTGGATCAAAGTTTTCAATTCATTTTTTGGAGAAGGCTACTCAGTGTACAAATGGACAGACAGATCCTCAGCTGGCAGAGCCTGATGCAGCTCCAGTGATGCTGACTCTCTAACACAAACTAGAAGAGCTCACCCTCAATTTTTAATGCCCACTGACTTAAGGATCCAAATATTTCATATACATTACAGCCATGATGATCTGAATATGGAGAAAACCAAACAAGAAGAATGAATGCTGCATTGCACATACCATGATATAGAATTATCCCAATAAAAGACTGAATCAGCCCAATATCCTCTATTTTCCTGCTGTTTAATACTTTTATTCTTGATTTTACCACATTGTAAACAAGTAAATAATGACATAAAAAAAATAACAATCCACTGGAAAAAGACAAGTTCTTTTCTGACAGCATCAGAAACCTTGAAAGACAGGCTTTGGGACAGAGGTGGGACAAGCTCTGGTAAATTTAAGGATCCTAGGCCAGGTGGCAGCTCAGTTTAAATATTACAGTTTTAGTCCTCTGAATAAGTGACTTGGTAATTACCAGGTAATTTCACATATAGACATTTGGGTTAATGACATGTTTTAGCAAAATGGAGGTTTGATCATGTCCATCAAATAAAAACACACATCCTCAGGTGAGTGAGTTCCTGATATTTCAATAATCTTGCTGGTCTTGACTGGTTCTGTTTCTTCCATGACCCACTCACAGCCTTAGTCCAAATCCTGAAAGCTGGCTGTGAAAAAGAGAGAATGCCTCAGGGAATACTCTCAGGATAACCAAGTTAAGAAAGTTTATAATGAAAATTGTGAGGGTTGGAGATGAAGCTTTCTTAAATGAGTCGCAGCACAATATGGAATGGGCTGTCAGAAAAATTTGTATTCGTCGCTGGGATTTTAGATCCTACTACAAATAATTTATGCATCTATTCACAGAAGAAATCTACTGTCATCACACAGATAAGGAAAAACAGATAAAATAGGAGGGGCTTTTATTAATAACAGTTTGAGGCAGAATTCTCTGCAAGTTTTTCTTTGGTCGCAATCTGATATATTGATTTAATACTCAGACAAAAAAAGTATTGAAATCTGGATACTTATCCAAACAATCATCCAAACCCTTTAATGCCAGTGCTGCTCCCACACTTGAGAGTCTCAAAATCAAAAATATCAAGGCTGTTTTCTCCATAAATTAACTTCAGCAAAATGAATTCATCATTTGTCTTATTTTTTCTACAAAATTAGAAAAAGTATTTTATTTGTAATGACTTTCCTCTGACAGTCTATTAAGTGTAATGAGTACCTGTGCTTTTCACATCTGCAAACATGAAACTTTGATACTTGTTGAGCTTCTGATGGGTCTCTGAAGCAAAAGTGGCACTCCATGGAGGAATTACACAATATTAGGATAAACATAATGAAATCATTCTTCAAAAGTTTATTAAGTTGTACAAGGCTGAGTTTGCAATACTCTAAAATGAGAAGAAAGATCTATTCAAACATGAGTAAGTGAGAGATTATCTGGAAGAGAGGGAGAATTTTAGCTACAAGCACAGGTGCTTTAAAGCACAAATCCACCCCATTAAGCTCTGGCACAGCTGTTTTGCAATAAATAAAAAAGAGAAAAAAGAGAAACACCCATTAAAGTTTCATATGAACCAACCAATGAAGAAAAAAGTAATTTGTTTGTAAACTACTATCACATTAACAATGGAGGCCAATTGAGAAAACCTCCAGTTCTGACAAGATGATTTTAAACTAAGAGTGTGGAATTGTTTATTAAGACTTTGAGTGACAGTCTAATATATTAAATCAGTTCAGAAGATTGTAAAATGCATTAGCATTAGCAATTTAATACCTCCAACAAATTTAACTGTCACTCATGGCATATCTGTCCTTGTTAAAGGGAAAAAATCCCGAAGCGCCATCTTTGTCTTGATGGACAATAAAGTTAGGAGAGGCAAAAGCCTTTCTCTATACACTGGTGATGAGAGAACTGTGTTACATTTATCATAATTAACTTTCACAGTTGGCAGCATTTTTTGGCAAATGTGTTATTTGCTCAAGCTCGTGAAAGAAGTTTTAAGAACTAATCATTGGAGCCAAGCCTTCGCTCGCAATCGTTTCAGGGCTGGATTTTAATCAATTTAGAAACGTAATTACATGCCAAATGTGTACACAGTTACTTTGATTACACACAGAAATTGGGCAGTTTCATAGTTAACTAACTGATTGTAAGCTGTTGGGTGCAAAACATCTCGTCTGAATGAGCACTTGTTAATAACCTTGTCTTAGAGCCATGGAGGCAACAATACTGCAAACTTCTTCAAAAAAACAGGATCTTTAAAGGAAATATTTCCAATTTCCAGTTTTATTCAGGTGGATAAACTTTCTGTGTTCTGTTATATTTTCTTAATTTTAATTGTCACTATTAATAGAGCAAAAACTAAGCCAAAAAAGAATTAAATGCAAAAGGAGATCCCTCAAACACTGGCTTTGCACAGTAGTGAAAAGGGTCCCAAATGTATTGTCCAGCAGACTCCAATACAGGGCTTCAGCACAAAGAACTGAGCAGAACTGTTCTGAGATTTGAAGGAACAGACAGCAAAGAGCTAGAGGATTGACATGAATTCCCTGGATGGGCAAAGCACAGAGTTTAGGCTGCTGCAAACACTCCTGTGCTCTTCAGGAGTGCTCAGACAACTGCTGTGTGTCTATGAAAATGCCCCTGAATCCTAATATTTGTGTGATATCCATATCATTATTGCACTATCAGTGTAAATTTTTGGATAGCCCCATATATGAGAACTTTCCACTCAGGGAGCAGCAGCACAATCCAAGTTTCTCTGGGGAACAGGGATGGAGAACATGAGCAGCAACAAACACACAAAATGAACAGTTTGCTCAATAATAATCAGGATTGACAGGTTAATAAAGTCACTGCCTAAAAAGAAGTCACATTTGTGACTATAATTTGAAACAAATGCTTTAATTGCCTCTTAGGATAAATGGTAACAACAGAAGCAGAGCCAGAAAAAACAGGACTAATGTTAAATCGTTTACTTGGTGTTTCTTCCACCAAGATTTTCAAACTACACTTGCAAAATTATATCTTGGGGCACTTTGTAGGTAAAACACAAAAACCAGGATGTTACAAACTGAGTGGTGTGAACAGACATTTGGAGCAACAAGAAGTTCTAAGTCTTCCTGTGCAGTGGGAAATCAGGAGAAGCAGTGCTTGCCTGGTGCTGCTTGGGACATGCCCCATCATGAGCTTTGCAGATAAAGAATTACCCCATCAGTTTCTTTTTAGTAGGAGAGTGAATCAGAGATGTCCCTAAAACCATATTTTACAACTAAAAATGTTGATGAAATATTTATGTTTTCTTTCTTTTTTTTCCTACCAGCAGGTAAACACTGAGCAGCAAGTGAAATTGTGAGCTGGCAGGTTGTTGCTCAGCTGTCAGGAAAGGATCCTTCCAAGTGAAGCTGTTCCAAATGCCTGCTGAAGCCCCCAGCCAGCTGATTGCTGCAGGAAAACTGGGGACTGAAACCCTCCTTGGGAGCAAAACAAAGGCCACGACACACAATTGGATGTGGTGCTATTTCTGAGGTGCAAGGAGCCCTCCCAGATGGTGACAGAGCAGAAAGTACTCAAGTTTGTCCCTGAAAGATGTGCCCAGTGTAAGATACTCTGCCAGGTGATGCTGGAGGGGGTAACAGCCCAAAGTGTCTCCTGGGGCTGCTGGTCCTGCTGGGGCAGGGCTTGGGCTCTGGGCAGGGTGCCCTGGTGGAAGAGTGTCTGTCCTTCCTTCCTTCCTTCCTCACACTGCAGCTGCTCTGGGAGGGCTCCCCAGGCAAATCCAGCCACCCACCTGGGTGTCTCCTGTCCCTGTGCTGATTAAACCCCTCTTCTGAGTGCACACAGGGAGTCTGATAGCCAGGGGAAATGGGAAACTGGAATAATAATAATTGTTATTATTACTGACTTTGTCCCCTCCCTGATCCAATTGTCCCTGTGGTCCCAAAACTGTTGTCCTGGCTCAGCTGAGGGCGCAGCTCTGGGGCACAAATCCACGTGTAGGACAAGGGACAGCCAAACACAGCCCTTCCCCTGAGGCTCATCCATCTTCAGCCTGAAAAGGGTAATATAGCAACCACTGTTAATACTGAGGAACTCACATTTCCAGCTGATTTGTTCTCCAACTTCTCTGTCATTTTACACCCTGATTTTTGGTTTATACCACTGAAAGTGCATTTACTCTGGTGGAAAAAAGATCTGTGCTCATCCCAGTGCCTTTTGTAAGAATTGCTGTCTCCAAACATTCCCATCTTGGATACCACGATTAATTCTTCATGCTTTCTTCCCTTTTCATCTAGCACAATGAAAAGGTAAACTGTAAATAGTGGTTTATTTGGAAAGCAAAACAACAGCAAATAAATATCAATGACTGGAATTTACCTCTTTAATCAGTTCTCTTTTCTCCTCTGCTCTTCTTTCTTTTCTGCCCTAAAATACTGGGTTTATTTCAAGTTTACCAACTCCTGTATGTAATGCATATTCAGCCTCTGGATGAAATGGCTCCATAAGAGAAGTATGAAAACCTGGGAACAGAAAATCCTTCCAGCAACTTCCATTTTGCCATCAGATGTACAAGTCTGGCCTCTGCTTTCAATTTCAATTACAAGTTGTCCTTCTTTGAACTGGTGATGGTTTTCTCCCCTAAAGAGCATAAGAAAAGCAGGTTTACTCATTGTAAAACCACCATGTATTTTAAAAGGTGTGTACTTCCTACATGACTTTTTAATCAAAACCACCATTAAGAGGCAGTTTAGAGAAATGATGACTTTTTATAACTTGATCTTCAAGCTGAGCAAAATCTTCTGCAAAATGTAGATTTAAAGACCTGAATAATTCATTTAATCTGCGAAACATGATTGAAACCATGTTTAGAAAGAACTGCCTTGGGCCTCCAAGGCCAAAGGGAAACTATTACATTTGAATCAGTTTGATTTTGTACTTCCTTGAAACATAAAGTGTCAGCGTGAGCACAGAGATAACAGCAAACCCTGGCAGGGGGGTTGTGGAGATAAAGCCCAAAGATTGGGACATGCTCTGATAATTCAGAAATAGGGGTCAAAGGAGTGCCTAAGGTAGGCAGGTACATCCAGAACACAACACCTTTCATGTGCCTTTTACCTACACAGCATTTCTGGCTGGGTGGGGAGGTTTCAGGTGGTTGAAATCCAATCACAGCAGCTGAAATTCAGTTTGGAAACTCATCCCATGCCCTTCACTCAAAGGTGTCGGAACTCCCAAAAATCATTCTGTTGGCAATGAATTAAAAAATGAAACAAATTACTTTCCATCCTCCAAAGTAAAAACACTTAGTGTTGGGGATTTTTCAATTATGTATAGATGATTAATATAATAATATAACAATAATATAATAATAGTATAACAATAATATAATAAGTGTATATATATAATAAGTGTAATAATATAATCATAGTAAAACAATAATATCATATAATATCCTATCATAATATATAAAATAATATATAAAAGTAATTGTCCCCTCCAGCTCCTTTTTCCTGCTGCAGTTTTAATCCCAGGTTATGTACAAATAGCTGAGTTTTTCTACATTCCTCCAGTCCCTATGATTCCATCGTTCTCTTATTAACAACTTGGTGGTTTGGTAACAGAAAAATATTGAAGTTTACAGAAGTGCCGAGCTTATTCCTCTTACAACACATCACATTTAATTTGCCTGTTCTGGAAGGTAGAAGAAATTGAATGTGCAATGTAATTTGGTCAAGCTTTGGAAAGTGAATATTTGATTTGCACTCAGCTGCTGGTTATTTTTCAAGACAAGTTAAAATGCAAAAAAACCAACACAACAATACATTGTTTGAGATTAGCCAGCAAGTCTTAAAAGAAAAATAAAAGAGCAAAAAAAGGTACATTCTGCAAAAACTGAGGTGTGCTGAGTGTGCAAGGTAACATATATTTTCCACTCTTGCCAATCAAAATAAATCTAATATTAATCTAAGGGAAGCTGGTGTGCTACAAAAGCTTTCCCTGGTGTGAAGTGATGAAACTTTTTTTCCTTATTCTAAAAAATTCAACCAGAGCAAGTGTGGCTCCAAATGTCTTCTTGAATGACCTTGTTTTCTTTCTTGAGTAAGTTTGTTCTCCTCATCCAGACCAGGTGCCTTAGAGAAGTGGCATCCAAATACCAGAATTCCTCATTACCACATAATGCTCTTAAACCAGTGCTAATTGCTTCTGCAGACTGGACATACAAGAGCAGTCAATAAGGTCTGGGAGACACTCAGAAATCAGAGGAAAGAAAACTTCAGATTTCCAGTGGTGTGCAATATATGGAGACACTGAAAAAAAAAATAGTTTAATGGCAATTCCATTAGCATATGAAGGTAACTTGGCTCTTGTAAAGAAAATCAGTGTTTATAGCCATAAAATATCATCCTGCTCCCTACAAACTGTATTTGAAATATGGGATTTAAGTCCACATGATGGAATTCAGCAACTCCCAGAGTTTGGTATTTCTCTCCACTGGGCTCAGCATTATGTTCTCGGGGGGAAAATGAACATTGTTCTGCAATACCCCAAAGAGGAGAGGCACAGCCATTTCTGTTGTACTGCTGTGTGTTTTCACTTGGAGCATTGGAAAAGGCACCCAGTGCACAGGATGTGCACCTGGGGAACATTTTAGCAATCGGAATAGATGAGACAAAACAAATACCCTTCTCCACCTGTGAGTGCTTGATGTTCACCAGTGAAAATTTTCCATCAATTTGCAGTGGAGTTAAATCCCTCTGCTACCCAAACGCTCCTATGGAATTATTTTGTTTAGATGGGAAGATATTCCATCATAATTGAAGTAATTTCAAGGAAAAGATGCTTGCTCAGAGAGTCAGTGCTCCTCAACACTCTCTGCAGAGATCCCTGCCAGCAGCAGGGCCACCACAGACCCCTGGTGTTATCAGAGACTCCCCCTTTATCAGAGACCCCCCTTTTATCAG
>VYXF01009253.1:620417-666138 GCA_013397295.1 Polioptila caerulea | reverse complement strand
CAGAGATCCCCCCTGTTATCAGAGACCCCTCACAGCCTCAGCCAGGCTCTTCAGCAGCTCTTCCAACACCTCCACTTTCAGAGCTGCGGGGTCTGCTGAAGAAATCTGTGAATTTTTCCAGGTCTGTTCATCCCTCCCCACGTGCAAACCCCATGGTGCAGCAGCTCTGTTCCCCCACACGGCAGGATTTTTATCCAGTATTGTTTTTCTGAAAGTGTTCTTCCTGCCCCATGTGTGTGGCTGCACAAAATGTTTCTAATTAGGTTCTGGTGGCAGTAAATGGCACTTTTTTTAGTCTTACTGACAAATACACATCTCTTTTTTGTGGGGTTGTTGTTTCCTAGAAGATGACTTTCAGGCAGCCACAGATATTAAAATATAGCAACACAAACAGATATTATGGATTTAATTCAGTGGTTTGAAATATATCAGCCAATGTTAATTCCCACATCCCTTTCCAGTCCATTAAATACTCTATTTTTTAATTGAAGTTATAATATTTATTTGCTCATTCTCACCTGTTTTGGTATGCTACATTTCTTCAGTAATTTCTCTAGTGATTTGTGCTTGGATTATTTTATTCCTTCCATTATCTCTGATTTAATTGTCCCCTATCATATAGAAAAGACTGCGTGCCAATTTCAAGTTGGTGTCACATAATTTAGATTCAACTTTGCTTGGAAAGTTTCCCAAGCAATGAGATTCTCATTATTTTATAGAAAATACTAATAACCACACCATCTTATCAAAAAACCTGCCATCAATAAACAGGAGATGCCAGTACTCAAAGTTTTATTTCAGCAGTTTAGAATTTAAAACTTCTGTCAAAAAGGAATTTATTCTTTTCCAATGAAATATATATTACCAGCATATTAGAGCAATCTTTCCATAGATTGTAAAGTGTATAATTTAATGGCTGAAATATTTGTTAGTTGAAAAGTGCATCCAGCCTCAACACGAAGGGGCTTTGGCTATAAATCTCTGCTTAATAACAGTCACTCAGGGGAGGAGGCCTGGGTTTATATACTTTCATTTCACTGATTCTAATTTTTGCATGAACCATGTGAGGCTGTTTGAGCTCATAAGCTTTAAGTTGGTGCTTTAGATTCATTGTTGGTTGCAGCAGTAATTCAGCTAGGCAGGGCATCTGATCAGAGATCCAGCAAATGCCACAAATTGCCAGGTTTTCATGGAGCCAGTGGGGTGCAGAAGCCACCCCGTGCTCCAGCAGCACAGAGCAGTGTGTGAATTAGCCAGGACAAGGCTCACCTCCTGCCTCGAGCAGGAACAGTTCAGCCTGTGGTGCTGTCTCAAGGCAGCAGTGCCATGTGAGGAATGCCAATGAGATGGGGATGAATCTGCAATCTGCCCACACCTGGCTGCAGCACCAGCCCCTGGCCTTACCAGCAACTGGGAAATGCTTTTTATACCCAGCCTGGCACCCCGAGCCATTTCATCACCAGGGCAAGCACTTCTGCATGAGCATTCAGGGGTTAAGGTCTTATCAGTGCTCCAGGAAAGGTCATCTTTGTTTTATGACAGTCCTAAAAATCAAACCAAAGTGCTCTTTCCATAGTAAAATAAAGCTAAATTATTTTCAGGGCTTGAGAAACAAACAGGAGTGTGCTCTCCCCCTCGATGCAGTTACAAACAGTCTCTCAGAATATGGCCTGTGGGCTGACTAGATCAAACACAGATTGCAGCTGCAACCTCAGTTACTCACAAGAACTTGAAGTGCTAATTCTGCCATTTGAAATTTATTGCAGAATTTAAATCTGCTGCATGTTGTTCAAAACAAGGGGTGTTTATACAGATTTCAGTAAAGCCTGGGATGAGACCTTAGCATTCACATAAGGGGATGATGTTACAATGAATTGACTTACGAAGAGAAGGTGATTTAAGGAAAAGACATGACATGTATATACCCACATCTACTGGGGAAACTTAGTTCCCATGTTTTGACACCCTTTCTAACACAGCTCTCAATAAATCACCATATTTCAATAACATCTGCAAATCCAGGAACTCTGTAATTCCAAAGTGACAGATCAGTAGGAGGCGAAAAGAAAATAAGAACAATAAAGTAAAAAGGGAGACATTATGGAATTGCAGCAGATCCAGATTGTAGGCACTGTGTTCAAGTGAAATCTCTGGTCCAGATTCATCAAAGAGATAACAAGAAGAGTTTCTATCAGTTCTAAATTTCAATGGAAGAGCAGCACCTTATCTGTCACGATGAACATCAGCACCTGGTCTTGTCAGACCTCAGGAGATTCCCAGGGGCCAATTCTGGAGCTTGTCCAGGTCCCTCTGGATGGCCCCATCCTTCAGGAGTGTCCCTGAGCTCTGTGTCAGCTGCAAACATGCTGAGGGTGCCCTCCATCCCCTCATTTATGTCATTAATGAGGACATCAAATAAATGCCACTGGTGGCTCCTCAGGGACACCCCCTGTCACTGATGTCCATGGGAACAGAGCCACTGACACCCTCTGGATGTGAGTGCCCAACCAATTCCTTATCCATCTGCAATCCACCCATCCAGTCCATCTCCCTCCAGTCTAGAGAGGAGGATGCTGTTTGGAATCTCATCAAAGGCTTTACAGAAGTTCAGATAAATGGATCTGTAGCCCTTCCCTTGCCCACTGGTGGAGTCAGTCCATCAGAGGAGGCCACTGGGTGGGTGGGAAATTTCCCTTGGTGCTGGAGGAGGCAAGATAGGGCCCCTGAGCCCAGCCATGAAATGGCAAAACCCTGCAGAGGATCCACACCTTTCTGTTGCTGCCCTTGCCAAAACAGGCTCCCCCTTTTCTGTCAGGATCACCCCAGAGTCTCTTGATTACTGAGGCCTGCCAAGGTGAAAAGTGATCTGGGAAAGGCTGGATAGCCTGTAGTCAGAATATTTGTTCTGAGATTTCCATCAGTTTCATGAGCTCCAAAACACATCATTTTCCTATGGAATACAAACAACCCCAGTAAGGTATTCTGATAATGAATGGAGACAAATATCAGGTTTTTTTCCAGACAATAAAGTTTCCTCATACAGAGAATGACCTGCCAGCTGCTGTTTCATCTTGTAAACGTGGGATTGTAGCTCAGGTATTTTACTGTAGTTATCATGGATGTAGGTCAGTAGAAAGAAAACACTATCACAGATAAAACCAAAAATCTTTAAAGATCAAATTGCAATCCATCAAAATTCTGCTTTCAAATCTTCAGATGACCAAGATTCCTCAGGTTCTTATAGCAAATCACTATTTATTTAAGGCTTAAAATTTTGTCAGATAAATCAAACCAAGAAAAGAAAATAAAAAAACAGCAATATTGTGGAAAACAATGTTATCAGAAATTTATGTAAAGATATGATGCATTCTCTTTCACTAAGACTGGATGTTTCTGCAAATTTTATTTGTTCAGCCATAGGAGTTGAGAAAGAAGGTCAGAATGATTTCATGGTTGTTTTTTGGGTTATAAAAAACGTGGAACTAAGAAGATATTTGTAGAATTGGTATCAGCTATATCTGATATGAACACATCCTTTGGTAACACAAGCAACCCTGTTGAAGAGGCTCTTACATAAGTGTGGCTGTAATGTCTGAAAAGCAAGGGAGGATTGGTTTGGACAAATTAGGGAGGCCACAGGAAAAGGCAAGAGAGTCACATTAACATTGAATGGAGGTACCAGTGGAGGCTGTGGAGCACAGGATCAGGGAAGACCAGAATTCAGCTGTTCAGACTGCTAGCACAATATTCCCCAGAGCACAGTGTTGGATACCACAGTTATTAGTGAATAGCAAAAGAGCAGGAGACCTGTGAAAGACAGCCAGGGATCATAAAGGACTTTTTATGGGTCCTGTAGTGGATATCTATTTTCAGTTTTAAACTCAAACTGCATTAATGTATGCTGCTTTGTAATAACAAAACAACTTCTGGTTGATGCAATACCAGTTCCTTAGCACAGAGACAACTGCAGGTGTTTGAATTGTTCTGCCAGCCAGGGCTTTTGTGAGATAGATTTTGTGTGGCACTGTGGAGTGATTTATGTGTGTAAGCAAAGTCAGGAGAAAGTCACAGATTTTAGTATTCTCTAGTACTTTCTTTAACGTGAGCAATACTTTCTGTCCTGTTTCTTTGATGTACTGGATGCTCGATATCCCTGGCAATATAAATTCTTGCTTCAATCTTATTTACATAGACAGAAGTTATGTAGTGACAAGGTCCCTTCAAGGCTTGAATGGTTTGTTAATAACATGTACTAAATAGCATCTGGTATCAATCTTGTCCTACAGACATGCCTGTAGTGATTTAAAGCTTTCATTCTTTGAATTCAAAATCTAATTTTTAATACACTTTCTGTCAGCTGTCTTCACAGCTTTTAAATGAGATTCTGTCATCTTGACATATTCACAGATACACTGAAATTTAACCAGAAAAAAATGAAATAAAAACTTCTCATGTCTAAATAAAATGCCTATTTATTTTCATATAAATATTTTTGATTTTTATTGGCTTTCAGTTATTTACTGATATAGAAATCAATACCATTTATTTACTCAATGGTAAAAAGAACATAACTGCTTGTGTTATTTGGACATGATTACTAAATTGTTGTTACTATTGGTTAAATGAAGAAATAGTCATAAACTTTCATTTCTAGATTAACCTATTTGTAGAGCTCTCAGTTACCAATTTTACCTGCAAAGCCATGCAGCAAACTGCTCCATGGATCCTGTGCTTCCTTTATTTCCTACTCAACTGCAAAATCCACAGATTTAAAAGAGCATAGCATTAGAATATCTGTCAATGGAGGATGTCCATAGGAAATTGTATTTCAAACTCATACCTTTCTCTTCACTGACACTTCCATCTGAGCAGCCATTTTAAAATCAATTTGATATTCAATGAAAATTAGACAACATCAGTTTGGGAAAATCCTGAACTGGAGCTATTCCCAATTCTGAATCTGTGCAGCAAGCTGGGTATTGGAAAGAATGCCTTTAGGGATAACCAAAATGCTCTGAAGACAACCTTGGCAATGCTGGTGATGGTTTTCTTGAGTTTTGAGTATTTTAGTTTAGCACATAGACTAAACTGCTACCTTGTCTTCACCTCAAGACAGTTTAAAAAAACCAACCAAACACAACATTTACTTAAGGATCGAGCTTTTAGGAAGGGTAAGGAAAAAAGAATTCCTAGATAAACTAAATGAAATAGCAGTTGTGAGACCCAATGGAAGGAAAGACATGGCTACTTTTACTGCCCTAACCCACCCCCAGCTACAACCTGGCATTAAATTGGGAGGAGAAACTGGGAGGATTCTCTTCCCTCTTTAGTGGCCTTCCAAGTTTTTTTTCCAGCAAAGATTGGCAGCCCCAGAAAGGAGAGCACTTGCCAGCTGAGCTCTCTGGGATGCCCCTGGGAGGAAGTTTGGGGTCTCCAGTCTGTGTGGTTCATCCAGTAACAAAGGCAGGGCTGGGCAAAGGGGTCCCAGCCTTGCCAGCCCAGCAGCCACAAGTGAAGAGGGAGCTCTGACAAAGGTCTTCAACACAGTGACAGTGCCAAGAAGACACTGGAGTCTGTGCCTGGAGTCTACAAATGAATGGACACATCCAAATTCCATTGCTGAATCTGGTGGATGTGGATAGGGAGCTGCTTGGACTCTTGGACTTGGTGGTGATGTTTAACAGTCATTTGTTACCTTAATATGCCATCCTTCATTGAAGTCTATCAAAATGCTTTACAAACTTTTATTATGTCTCAAAAGAGGCTAAGGGACATTATTTTTCTTTTTACAAGTGACTGTACCTAGCAGCCACACAGTCACAGTGACACACAAGTCCTAGTGACAGACTCAGACTCTGAATACAACCTGACCCTCACTGTGTTGAAAAAAAGGTAGAATAAATAGTCTTTTGTTCCTACAAGTCTGGTCTTAACTTTACCTTAGTTCACATTACTTATTGTATTTGCTTGTTTTGTAGAACATTCAAACCCAGGCAGAATAAAAGCATAAACCAGCTGGATACAAGGCTGCAAAAGCAGATTATCAAAACTGACAGAGAATGTAAGAGTAAAATACAAATAAGACCATTGAGAAATAAGAATGAAGAGCAATATCTTTATTTTTAAATGGATTGCTGCAGGAGAGGCTGCTCTAAGGGATACAGGGGAGAGCACAGGTCAAGGGATGTGTGATTGTTTCCCAGGATTGCCTCCTGCATGTCATCCACACTGGCTGCCCTTTTAAACTCCACACGTAGCCTTTTGGGGGTGTCACACCTCATCTGGTGCAGCCCTTTTTCTGAGATGTATATACACCTTTTGGGGATAAATTAAATTATATTGTCTGGGAACACTTCCATTTTCCTCCTGCCTCATCTCCATCTCTCTGTATCCTGTTGAATTTCTCTGAAAACTTCTGACACTATTCTGAAGTTTGTCCTGCTTAACTCAGCACCTTTAATTCTTAGTTCTTCAGTTCTACATTTTGTCCCTTCTTGTGTATGTGATATCTAGAAAATGTTGGGAAATAATTGCCTTTTTGCCATTTACATGGACTTCTGTCATGCCCAGGTCTCCTCTGTGAGGCTCAGAACTCAACCTGAAGACATCCAAGAGATTCTGGTGGCTCTGAAGAGCCCAATCTAGCAAAGCATCCAAATGTCTGAGCCTGGATGAGTTCCCCATTACTAAATTAATTCCCCAGAGTTACCAGTTTTAACTTTTACTATAATTTTTCTAACACACAGTAATTCTCTAGCAATTCTTTTTCTCTCAAGTCTAATTATTCTATCTCAGCTGGACTTCCTCTGAAGTCCCTTTGATAACTGCCCTCGAAAGTTCACTCTGAACTATTCTGTGTTTATGGCAGACAAATAAGGAAATACACATAAATTTCACTAAAGAGTAAAACTTTAGTTAGGCTCATGATAAGGGTGGATAAGCAGCATTGGTTGATGTGGCAAAATGTGCATTCCTGCAGACTTTTAGGGTGGGTTTGATGCCTTCAGTCTAGCTTTACCTTGGCAGGAGGGTAAGACGTCCCCTCTTATATTGTGCCACTCTACAAAGGATCATGACAAATCATCCTTCACTCATTGAAGTCCCATGCAGATTTCTCTGTAGCACTCCATTGTACAGATCTGCCAGGAATCCTTGCCCTGATATCATTCCACACATATAACTGCAACTGCACAAGGCTTTGCCTCTCCTGCACTGGCCTGTCTTCTTTCTTTCATCTGACAATAAAGCTTCTACAATAACAATGTCTTTTATTCTGTTGTGAATTTAAATTCATTCTTTTCCAGCTTTGATTTCACACACATACGCTGCCTTTTAGCCAGGACTGGTCCATGAAGAAGGCAGGTATGAAGAGTCTCTGTCTTATTAAAACATTGAAGTGTTAGTGGAAAATGTGCTTTGTTTTTGAGAAAGCCATAAAGAAGTTATAATTCAGAGATTAGCTGCTCAATAAGGAGAATGTTGAATATTTCTCATCTCTCATCAACTCTGTATCAATTGTTATCTCTTCAATATCAATTGTTATATTTTTTCCTGCACTTTCCATTTTACGTGTAATTATTATTCATCATAGTTATGAAGTGAGAATTATGAATTATTCATGAATTAATGAATAGCTTCAAATTTGAAATTTAACATCCAAAATGCATTAATTCTGTGTTGCTCATTTGCAGCCAGACCTCTGGATTCTGTTCTCTTCTTTGTCTCCTGTTTGTCACACCAATGTCTTGCTGCTCTTTTGTTTGTCATTTGTGTGGTTCAACACAAATAATCCCAAGAAAGGATCCTGAAGTCTTAGGGAATTCTGCATGGCTTAGTTGATGATGGTCAGATTCCTTCTGAATAAATTTTGAAAATAAATTAGGAGAAAGAGTTTATGAAACTTGACTCAACAGCAAATGGGAAGTTTTGACTAAATATTCTTTTTCTTGCTTATTTCAATTCAGAATTTGCTCTTGGAAGAGAAAAACAATCAGCTTTTTACTTGGTTTTGCCTGGTGAAAAAAAAATAGAGGAGTCCAAGGGGATGGAATATTCATATTTCATTCAAGCACAGGTGAAATATTCAAGTCCTGCAGCCTATATTTAAGATTGCCTCATCAGGCATACTAAAGTAATTTCCCTGGTATATTTTGCTTAGGCAGAATTTAGTGATGAAGATTAATTTATCCAAGTCCATAAATGTGTTTCAGGTAATTCTCCCAGCAAACCAAGCATCATTAGGATCTCCAGAGCCTTGTCATTAACTGCTCTTCTCATGGTGCTGAGTTTACCATTATCAACTGGCAAAATTTGGGTGGGCTGAATAAAACAAACATATTTGCCCAATTTTGGATCAATACCTCTTGTTTTGTTCTTTAGCTCAATAAGCATTAATACTTAATCATCTTTAGACAGGAAACACTTCTGTGGCCCTCATTTGGTGTTAAGCAAAAGAACATTAATTATTGGGTATAAAGCCCATTAGGTTTTCCTTCCACAGTATATTCCTGTGGGAAGGCTTGGAGCAAGAGCCATTATTTCAGCAGTTTTACCGTTGTGCATCCTTAGTTTTAATTGCCACAATCCACCATTTACAAACTTACATGGATCATGCTTACAGCTGAGCAACTGCACTTCTGCCTTCTGCACATTTACATTTATAAACTTCCCTTTCCAACTGTCTCTTGTGCAATAACTAAGTTTATTAACTCTGATGAATTTTCACTAACTTTTCTGTAAGACAGCACCAACTTTTTACAGAGAATTTTCGTAGTGGCAATTATCACAATTTCTGATTACTGTGAACTCGTATTAGCCTTTTTTCAGTATAAAAATGAAATGAAAGCCCTAAGGGATTGAACATCTAATATTCCAGATTTTATCACTTTAAGGACTTGCTACAAATTGTGTAAAAGGAAACTCTGCACCTTCTCAAGGCACAGAGTTTTAATCATTTTTACATTTCTTTTATGAAGAGATTTTCTTTGCATCTAAAATAACCTTAACGGGTTTCCAGGATCAAAATTACTTTTGCTTCCTTTTCATAACTATTTTTAATATTGTGTGTTTTGGGGGGTTTTTTTGGTTTTTTTTTTTTTACTATATTAACTTCAGTTTTACAGGAACCAGGACTCTGGAGCTCCTTAAGCAGTTCCTGTGTGTTTGGCACAGACAGACCCCATCAAACATTTTGTTCCACCTCCCATTTCAAGGGCTACACAGGGGCTGTTTTGACACAAGCATCACAAAAGCCATCTCCTTTCTCTAAGAAAGAAGTCCCACAGAATAATGCCTGCCCTTACTTGTTTTTTTGTTTTGTTTTGTTTGTTTTTTTAACTTTTTGGGAGATTTGTCAGAGTCAGAGAGGAATTGAAGCTACACCTTCATCCCTCCTGATCAAGCCACTCAGCTTGTAGAGTGTTTGATACCTGGCTCTTTCCTCATCTCTCAACACAATTTAAAACTTTATTCTTAATTTTGCATATTATGATCTACCAAGGAAACTGCTAGAACTATAATACAGGTCAACTCACTGGCACATCCTACAACATATTTTATTACTTACACAATCTTTGTTATGAAAAAAACCATTCTCTATTAGTGTATAGTAAGAAGTAATTTTAAGTATAAATGGCCTTTTTAAAGATGTAGCATCATCTTCTTTTCATTGCCTGCCATACTAATAGGAGAACAGCAGATGCTCAGGCAAGATTCAATTCACCTTAATTTGTTCAAGCTTAATTAGCAGCTGGGATGCATCTGGCAAATAAACATGAAAATAGTGACAGCCTGAGTTAAAGGGAAAAAGTAAAAGGCTTTTGTTCATTAACCACATGTTCTTTGTTGTGAGTATTATGTGCTGAGGGCAAAATCATTTTTAAACTGTTTTTTTTTTTGGTAGAGGATAGAAGCCCTAATAGCCATAGCTTCATTCCCTGTGTTCTTGTGCAGGTGAGCCATGTGAAAACAGGAGCAGCCCCCCTATGAGATATCCCTGCACAGGTAAATGTTTGTACCACCACTGCCTAAATATATGGCCTAAGCTTGTATAAACAGAAGAGAGTAGTTTCTTCAAGAATTAGGTAGGCAAAATGGACCCCTTGAGATGTAATTAGGAATTATTTACAACCCTGAATAATGATCATGCAGTATCTTGCACAAAGCAAAATAAGCAAAGGCAATTCTGAAGAGATCCCTGCTGCCATTAAATATGTGACTAACTAGCAAAATGAGGGGCATAACGATAAGAAATGTGCAATGTCTTTGCAGCAGTCTTGGTTCCAAAGCTCCTGCCTATATAAATTCCAAAGTTGGGTATTAGTTGTTGCTGAGTAAGTGATGAAAGTAGCAGGGGTTTTTTTTGAAAGTGGAACTGTTGAAAACATAAGATTCCTTGTGTTCACTTCAAAGTAGGATTTTTGGACAATAATGAGGAGTAGAGAAGGGGCAAGATTAAACAGTGTTTAGGAGAATGCTAATCAAGCCAAGTAATAATTCTTAATGTAACCCAGAACAAGGCTTTGGCAGGTTACAAAGTGAGAGAGAAAGGGACTCTGTGCCACCTGTGGCTTTAATTTCCCAAACTTGGCTGTATTATATAAGCAATTAAAAAACCTTTTTCCTACTTATTTCTGTAAAACCAACCATGACATCTTCAGCCTAAAAAAAAAAAAAAAAAAAAAAAAATCCACACAAAATCTTAGACTCCCATATTTTTCATTGAAGGATTCCATGAATTTAAGAATCTACGAATTGAAGAAGCCTGTGTTTTTTGAGTCAACATGATGCAATGAATCTTATAATCAGGTCAATGCAATGCTAGTGTTTTCTTGAAAGAAAATTATATGAACTCTGCAAAAACAGGCAAAAAGTTTTCCCTGAGTGTGATGGCAGAGTGGTAGATGGGGCTTGGCAGAACACTGAAAGGGGGAAAAATCTAAGGAAAGAAAACTGCATGACTGTGGGGAAAATGGCAACAGGGTAAGTGCTGTCCACTCTCATATTCATGTTTTGTTATCTCTGTACAACTCTCTCAAGATTGGTTTAGGCACCACATTTCACTGTTACAGTGTCACATGGCTCTCTTATGAACTTTACATGTCCAGAGTAGCTGGGCTGAACAAAAGCTGTGCTATTTCCTACTGCATCAGCCAATTAAGGGCAGTCAGCATTTCTGCTGGGTTTTCTTTTTATTTTTTCTTCTTTCTCCCACAACAGACTGTAAAAACCATCTGTGTTTTAGAGGATGTTTAACTTCACTTGGAGTGTAAAGACAGAATGCCTAAATGAATGGCTGAAAAGGCATCAAAGAAAGAGGCAAGATTTGGTACAGGACATTTTATTAGAGTTTGTTGGCTCCTGGAAATTTGGTAATTGTGCTTTGCTGCAACTCCATCAATGGCAAAGGAGTCAGATGTGTGAATAATGTTCATGCAGGCATGGTGGATGAACTCTCAAGGAAGAGCTGAGAACAGAGGTGACATCCCTGGGAAGCACAGGGCATGCAGTGCCACGGGGGTGACAAAGTTTTGCCCCCAGAATGCCTTGAGGATGTCATGGGAGACTTGAGGATGTCATGGGAGATCTCAAGCTGAGACTTGAAAATACCTGAAATACTCCTCAACCCATGTCCCTGACATTTATATTTACACATTTACAAGCAGCACACACAGCTTAGAAACACCCCTTTAAAAGTGACACCTTCCTTCCAGTCCCTGCAGTGGTCCCAGGGGCCTGGGTCAGGCTGCTGGGTGTGTCTGCACTCATGGACCCAAAGGCTGTGCTGGGGGCTGGTGCTGAGTTCTTCATCCTCTTCTGACACAAGCAAGGTTCTCAGCCTCTTCAGAGGTGCAGAATCAGGCCAACAGTCAATTTTGGGATGTAAGTGTTCTGTGAGCGGAGCAGATGCTGATTGATTAATTATTTATAATGGCACATTCCGGAGGATGAATACAGATAAAAACTCAGCAAAAGCTGTTGAAAATGGAGTCTAGCTTTTTTATAAAGTACCTGGGGATATTGCATTTCGAAAGAATTCTGGAAGTAAATCTCAGTATTAAAGCCATTTCCATAAGTTTTTAATGTTAAGCTTCTTTAGCTCAACAATGAAAACATTTAACTTCACAGTTTGACAGAGAAGGGTATTAGCAAATATCATGGAAGGACTATGTCATACCAGTAGTTCATTCTCCTTAGAGAAATTATCCAGTGAAGTCCTTATGATTGATGAGAGGAATTGAACCAAAATTAGCTATCTTATAAGTTATTGGCATGATCACTTTTACCCTTGTTTTGCTTAAAATATCCATGAACACCCATAGAAATACCAGCATCTTTTTCCTCTTTTTAAAAAAAAAGCTATCTATAAATATCTATAAATAGCTTGTTGTGAGGGTCTGAATCTGGGTGTATGAAGCACTGATTAATTACACCCTTCTAACTTGATTTTAGTCTCAAGGATCCACACTGGAAATAATCCACACAAAGTCCTTGAGTTCATAACAGTGACCAAAGGTGTTACAGGGGCAAGCAGGATTTTATACTCCACTGAAATACACAGTCCTGGCATTTTAGGGCAGACTTAAACATCAGTACAGTTGGACAATGGGAGTGATTACATTGAGCACAGAGTCCAAGTTCCGCTTCTAGACTGCTGATTTAACAAATCATCTGGTATTGTATAGACTGTGATCAGGTGTGCAGCCCAGATTTTGTTTTGGGGGAATATGAATATTTTAACTTCATATCAAATTTAATTAGTACTGGTGTTAAGTAAAGTTCATGCACTTGGGGCATTCATTGACAGGGAGTCTAAAAAAGCAATAAATGAAGTTGAAACAAAAATGACCTCTGAAAGTCAGTCTCAGCACACCTTTTCCTGTCAGAAGCATTTTAGCAAATGAATTCTTTGCCTGGTTACTAAAATGTCTAAAAGATGGGCCTCTAAATTTTTTTCCCCCAAGCCTTATCCATCCAAACTCCTCTTGACAGCAGGGAAGCACAGACACTGTTCCAGTGCATGAGCTCACCTTCAACAGCACTGTGCAGGCTTAAATCAGCTAAAAATCTAATAGTGGGGGCTGCACAATAGGAGAAGGATTAGGTTTTACCTGGGTAACAGGACTATGCAACCTCCTGGGTTAGTGAGAAGAGCCAGCCTTATCAGAAAAAGTCAATGCTCAGGAGAAGTAAAAAATAGAAGGGGCCACCTCCATCAATTTCTGGTCTGAGAAAAGCACGAGGCTGAAAGGCAAAGCAGTGAATGTCTTTAACAGCTATAGATTAGAGAGGGAAAGTGGATCTGAAAATCTGACTTTTTCACAGAGATGCTCAATACCTATCCAGGGAGGAGATTGCAGACTCTTAAAGGGATTAAACCAATGATTACACAAAAATGGCACTTCCACTGAGAAACAGACTTCTAAACCATGGAGGTTGCAGCAAGGGCAAGAGGAGCAAGCATTAAGAGGGCTGATGCTAAAGGGCAGCAGAACCTGGGAAGCTGGGGAGGAGGTTGGGGTTTTACACCAGCAAGAGAGACTGCTACACATGAGGAGTTTGGAATGAGGCTGACAGCTGGCAGGGCAGAGATAAAGTTTAGAAGGATGTTGGTGGAAGGGTTAAAAAATGGAAGAACTATTTGTTCCTTGGTCATAGAGATAAATTGAAAGTATCCTGAGCCTCCCTGAAAATGGTAGCAGGTAAATTTAAGTCCTCACTTCCTGAGCTTAGTCACCAGAGAACACAATGTGATGTACAGGCAGTGTTTGGAGCAAACAGAATAATTAGAGTAATGTACAACCCCCAGGATGGATAAATATGTGCATGACAAATGAAGACACCACTGGTTTTTAAGCATGACATCAAAAGTATGTCGACTTGCATGTAATTAAATTGCTTTCTCACTCTCTGTGTTTCATTTAGTTTCTGCAGAATGAAATACTCCTTTTTGGATCTACATCGCTGCATTATGTCATGAAATTTATTGAATAGTAAGGTTTATAGAATGGTAAGGAAGAAATAGGAAGGAAGGGGATTATTTATTTATTTTTTTTTTCATACTAAGGGATTTTAAATGCCAGAGTGGAGGTGAGCCATGAATCTAATTGCCAAAGCCACTATCAAAGTAAGAAAGGAATTAATGGGATTTATTCAAGTGCCAGGTACAGTAGAAGGCAAATAGAATCTAATCCATTTTGGTGATTCTGGTAGGAAATAAAAACACATAGGTCCATAGGATTACTCTGTTTAAAGAGGGAGAAAATTACACCTAAATCCATTCATTTGGTAAATTGTCTTGAAAAGGCATAACTCTCAGAGTTTGATCCAGGTCCCACCAATGCCAATGGGAAGATNATTATTTATTTATTTTTTTTTTCATACTAAGGGATTTTAAATGCCAGAGTGGAGGTGAGCCATGAATCTAATTGCCAAAGCCACTATCAAAGTAAGAAAGGAATTAATGGGATTTATTCAAGTGCCAGGTACAGTAGAAGGCAAATAGAATCTAATCCATTTTGGTGATTCTGGTAGGAAATAAAAACACATAGGTCCATAGGATTACTCTGTTTAAAGAGGGAGAAAATTACACCTAAATCCATTCATTTGGTAAATTGTCTTGAAAAGGCATAACTCTCAGAGTTTGATCCAAGTCCCACCAATGTTAATTGGAAGAACTTTAGTGATTCTCCAGACTTGGTGACAAGGAAGTTGTGGGAATGGTCTAAAAGATCCTTTTTAAGAAAAAAAAAACAAAAAAAAACCAAACAAAAAAACCCAAACACTTGGAATCAGAGAAGGTCCTGGACTCCTGCTATGCTGCATTTTTTTTCCCAGCATGTGGGCAGAAACTGGATCTACCATAATTTATATGAATTCAAGTCTTTTTTGGGTCTGGAGTACCTTCCTTGGATAATATTCTTCAGTTGTCTCAAATGTACAAAAGGGAACTCAATAGGACTAAACCCAGATAGAAGCTTGTCCCAGGTTCCTAAAGGTCCATTTTGGCTCTTCCTGACAAAAGGAGCTCATTTCTTGTTTCCTCTGAAGCATGGCATTTCTTTGGGAAGTGTGTGCAGGGAGTGAATCCACAAATCCTTACAGGCTGGAAATGGGATGTGCTCAAGTACTCTGTTATTATTATAAATAACTGATGACTCTGTTAGGAAAGTCCCCTCCCCTGGTATTGCTGGTCATGCAATCACCCTGTATCTCACAGGAAATGTACCAGTGCAGCATTTGATACCTTATACTTTTCTGAGATTTTTCATGTGCAAAGCTTTCCAAGTGGAAGATGCAGTGCTGCCAAAACGCATTTTTAATGAAAAATGCCAGTTCCAACAGAAAAAAAAAAACAAAAATCAATAATTTAAAAACATTGTATGGGTTTTTCTTTTGAAAGAGTTTTTAAGAAAAATGAAAATGAAGTCTTGCACATTTCTCCATGTCCTTGGCTCTGGGGAGAACACACTGCCTGCTAGGTAGACCTGCCCTTTTCCTTGGAAAGGGAAGATATTTTTCTCAGGGATGCCACTGACACTGCTGGCTTTCCCCCAGTCAGTCAGAACTGTGACTTGTGTTCCTTTGGGGTGTAAGCAGAGACAGCTACTTGCCAAAACCCAACAAATAAGTAGCATTTGTGTAGGAAATGTGCCCAGTCAGGTCCTCTGTCAATGTGTTCAGAGGCAGGGTGTTACCTAAAGAGCTTTCACAGATGTGTTGCCCAGGGAATTAATGTTCATGAATGATTATGTTTGGTATTTGGGAAATATTTTTCCTCCAGCCACCCACCAGCTGGTCCAAGCACAGTATCCCGGGTGGGAAGGGGAAGGCTTTCAGCTCCATTACACCAATGAGGAAATCGGGGACAAGAAAGATCTTTGTGGTCTTTTCAGCTCCTCCCTGTGAACCAAAAACAATCTGCAAGGTATTTTTCCTCCCTTTTCTAAACTAAAATGAGGAGATAATGCTGCTTCTTTATGCCCCAAATGCTCAATAAGAAGCAATGAATTGAGAATGCAGAAACTTGCAGTTTGAAGCTACTAACTTAAATAGGGAAGCTTAAAAAGCAATTCTAAACTAAACTGAAGGCAATAACTTATATAAAGATCTGATGGGCTAGAAATTACCTGCATTAGCTGGTCCCTCAGTTAAGCATTTCTGTATTAGTTATGTCAACTTTTGGTTTACAGGAATTAGCAGGGCTGCATTGTGCTTTACAGCCTCAGCATTCTTGAATATAGAGGAAGGTTTGACACTGAGATCTTCAGACTTCCTGTAGTTTTTCACTGGTCTAAGAGAGCAGAAACTGTGCCCAAAAAGCTTTTTACACTGCCTGTGGACTGCTGCCAGCATAATGCTTGGTTTAATCTCTATGCCAGTATCTGCAAAGCATCCTGATTTCAAATGGCAGGAGAGGTGTTGTGAGAGGTGACTAATTAGAGATTATGAAAGAGAGATTAGAATCCTGTGGGCCTTTCTGGAGGGTTAGATGGCCAAATGACACATCCCCTCCTGTGAGAGGGCAGGGAGTTGAGACATACGCCCTGCAGCTTTTGTACTAAGCCTAAGGGGAAACAGTTTTAAGCTGCTCCTGGTCACTTGTCTGCAGGGACCTCTATATCCCTTGATTAGTACCACAATTTAAAAGGGATCAGGAATTTGCCCTTTCCCCCTGGCCTTGGTGCCCCAACACAAACTCTCCTTGAGATGATCATAGCAATTCACTGTGCCTTTTTTTCCCCCTATTTCTTTTTTTTCTTTCCCTCAGTAAGTCTCATACCAAATACATTATCTTAACCATTTTCAGTTTGAAGTAATGAAAAGAGGAGAAATAACAACTCTGTGGGAATATTTTAAGGGGATTCTCATCCAATATAAAGACAATAGCGGAAGACGCTGATGTTTAAATTGTGGCCAAGAGGTAAAACAGAGAGAAAGAAAAGAAAGATAAATTACAAAAAGGTTTTACTACAGCAGAAGACAAAGAACCTCTTGCTAATCTCACACTGCTTTTACTCTGGTGTAATGAAAGGAAGGCTTCTGTGCAGAAGTTAAACACCACAGGAATAATGTTTGCTACTATGCAAAACAAATACTGGTCTTCTGAGAAGAAAGAGCAAAACTAAAAGAGGGCAAGTAATAGCATTTCATGTTTCCAAGCTGTCAAGAATTGTCCTTTGATCAGTTTTATCAAAAGCTGCACTGATTGTCTTCAACTGGGGCTGGTTTTGAAAATATTAACTCTCCAGGGTTCTGTTTTGTTTTCTCCTAAGTCGAAAGGCAGTGTAATAAAAGGGTCATTGTAATGGGATGTAGATAACGTTTTATAGCCTGATCCTGTGAGATGCTGGCTTTTCTCAAGGTAATGCAGTTCAGAGGTTCTTAGCAGATTTCTCTAAGCTTTGGGAACACATTTTCAAAATGTTGGAGAAATCCATCCCTTTGAAGGCATTGAAATGAAATGGCCAGATTGACTTGTATTCTACCTTTGCGAGTGTTCAGATCAAGGAAAAGCCCCCTCTGGCTGATCAAGAAGAAAGGCCTGTTTCCATCCTCAATACACTTTGTTTACCCATGCCAGGAAGGCTAAAATAGAGCTACAGGTACAGACATGGGTGACAAAGAACTCCATGCCTTGTGTCCAAGGACAGGTGAAATAGATTAATAATTTCAGCCAAGAAAATACACACTGACACCAGAATACAATGATGAAATTCTGAGTGTTTTTTGAGAGAGAACCAAAAATTGGTATTCACTTTATCATGATATAAGAAGAAGTCAGTATCAAATGAAATTATCCAATAGTAGGAGTTAAAAAAAACAAAACAACGAAACAAATGCAACAATAATAAGCCTTTGTCACAAAAGCAGATTGATTAAACTCTGGAACTCATTGCTGTGAAATAGAATTGTAACAGGGTTTAAAGAATATCTAGACAAACTCCTTTACATTAGGAGTCTTAAAATCAGTTTAATTTCCTCCAGCTGGGAAAATGTATTGGAGGAACATCACTGTGTGCTTTTCTTATGCATCCATCAAAGCTGGAATCGTGAGTTAGATGCAATTCTAAGCCAGCACAGCCACTGGTACGTTCCTAGGAAGCCAAGGAATGTGTAATGTTGCTTGGAACTTTCCCAGGATGCCTTTTAGTAGAAGGAGCAGAGACAAGGATGTTAAAGCCTCTCATGGACACTGAAAGGTGGGGCCATCAGCCCTCCTTCCTCCCCACCCAAAAATGGGTCAGTTTTGTGGCAACAGATTTTTGTGTCTTTTCACCCTTCCCATTATAATATTTGCTGAAACAATTTGATTCAGAAATTGTTCCCTGTTCAGGTGGGCAGGCCCTGGCACAGGGTGCCCAGAGCAGCTGTGGCTGCCCCTGGATCCCTGGCAGTGGCCAAGGCCAGGCTGGACATTGGGGCTGGAGCCGCCTGGGACAGTGGGAGGGGTCCCTGCCATGGCACGGGTGGGATGAGATGATCCTTAAAGTCTCTTCCAATCTAAACCATTCTATGGTTCTCTGTCTTGAGTATTTGTGCTGAATGCTGCCAATATTCTTACCCAGTTTCCCTTGAATGTCCCATTGAAGGAAAAAGAAACCATGAAATGTGTAGGGGACATTAGCTTTAAAAGCTAATGAGAGATTCATAAGTCTCTTGGATTTTAATTATGAGGCTTTGTGAATGCCTGCTCTGGACACATTGGTGTTAGCAGTGAACTGCAGGTGGGCTGGGTCTGCCTTCAGGACAGTCCTGCAGCCACTGCCATTTGAAGCAGAGGCTAAAGTTTGGCTTTGCTGTTGGACTGGCAGGTTCTGCAGCTGAATTATTGTATGGCCTTTGGCAAATCATGTTATGAGTCAGCTGAAAGTTTTGCTCCTGAATGGGAGAGGAGTTTAAACCCCTGTTTGTACTTAAATCCAATTTACAACACTTCCTGCCCTTTGCCATATCATGTGCACAGAATTATCTAAAACATTGGATAAAAGTGCTGCCAGGTACAGACTTGCCCAGGACTGTGGGCACGAACCCTTCCTTGCATTCTTGGTATAGAACAAGGACCAAATCACTCAAGTTAACCACAAGGGTTCTGTCTCTGCCCCTCATGAAGAAACCACCTGAAAAATCCATCTTCTCTGGTAACAGGACTTGTCTCATGGTCATAACCAGAGCAGAACAAGCTCTTCCTAAGGCAAGAAGATAATGTCATAAATTCAGGGCCTCTTAGCCATAAAGTGGAAATTTTCAGAAATGCTGTGAAACCAAGGGGGTCTCGGGCTTGTGCTTCACAGCTGAAGTAGTTGAGTGAAGGTTATTCATTGTGTGTGGAGAGACCAGACAAAAACAGCCCCAAAGCAAATGAACTGGGACTTGACAGCCTCTGTCCAGACTGGAAAACAGATGTTCAGCAGGATGTCAGGAGAGCAGGGATTGCTAATTTTTTAGTTAGAAAGTGTTTGGTAGAAATTCAGTGTGGAGACCATGTCAAGGAGCTGTCACAGCCCCATCTCCACGATTTACAGAGAGGGGGTTCAAAGCAAGTCCCCGTGTCACCAGGGGCAAAGGCTGTCTCATGATCACAGCTCCAGCATCCTTTAGGAGGGGGAAACCAGTCACTACGAGAAGCTCTTGAAAGGCACGTGGGACTCGTAGTGAAGCTGATCAATTGAGTATTTTTAACTCGTTATTGTACCTCATCTACAAAGCAACGTGCTCACGGCTTGAATCAGAAAAGCTCTGCTGTGAGCAGACTGGTTGAAAGTGTGCTTGGGTGAGTGCTTGGGAGCTCACACAGCCAGCTGTGGTTGACTTAAGCTGCACTGAAGTCATCTCCCACCGTTTCCAGTTAACCCACACAGCACCGTGTGGAAACTGCCTGGGAATGCTCTTCACAGGAGTGTGTCCTTGGAGGAGTGGTCAGGAATAGGTTTTTTGCTACAAAATATCACATTTTTCTGTTCTCCTTTGGTGTCAGGGAGCACCTGGATCGTGGTTTCCAGCGGAAGATCCCAATTCTTATGGAGCCCTGCAATGCCAGCCTGAGCTGCTCCGTGGAGGCACGTGGGGAGTTCCCGTGTGAAATGACACACACAGAGGGTTTGCATTGGGAAGGTCATTTTTGGGAAGTGTGTCATGACCCCTGTTCACCTGGGATTGCTGCAGCCACGAATCTGAAATGCCTTGGTTTCTTCAGGGATCCTGAAACCTGCTCAGCCCAAGGTAAATCAGGGGGATGGAACTGAGGTGCTGGGTGTGGTCTCTGCTTTAATCAGCCTCCCCAGCCTGATGTTACACTTTCTGAAGGGTCCCTCACCAACACAGCTTTCAGATGGAAATTTTCCACGGGGCTGCTCTGAGATTTCCTCCAGGTTCAAATCTAACCTACTCTGCCCCTTACTTCCTGAATTCCTGTGAGACTATCACACATTTTGAAATGCTGATGTCCTCCCTGCACAGCCACTTGGCAATCCTTGCTCCCCAGGTAGTATCTAATGCTGGGTAAGAGCCACCTCAGAGCTTTCACACACTCACCACCTGAGCAAAATGCATTTTTCTGCCATCTTACCTTGCCTTCAATGTTGAGATTAATGCCTGCACATTACCAGTTCTATTTGAGATAAAAAAACAATGGTTAAAAAATACTTTCTAAGCTATAATAGGTTTGGTGACAAAGGACACCAGCTCTCTCTCTTTGAAGGACACCACAGAAAATAGCTGTTTATTTTAATAATGGTAATTGTGTCTCTAATAAGTATCTTGTTTAGTAATTTGTAGAGGTTGTGTACATGCATTTCTATAAACAGGGATATTTGTTCAAGCTAAGGCTGATTAAAAAAGAAATGATGCAAGAGTTATTTGGAGTGCTGTAGGATAACAGTCTATCCTGATTCAGTATTTCCACTTGGTGGAATGAGACTTGCAATTACTCTTGAGGAAAAAGTCCTTAGAGAATTAGATGAGATTAGGTGGGAATGATTAGGATGATGCTAATGACATATTGCCAATAAGAAATGGCTCATTAAAGTCCCATACAGAACTAGGATTTTTATAAAACACCACCATTGACAAAAAAATATTCTAATCCCCATTATTTACTGCTCCTTTACTTATATTGAAAAGCTTAAAGATTTTTCTTCACCTAAAACCCAACAGATTTGAGGAAATTTGATCCTCATTTGAAGACCAGTTAGTGCTAGTAGCAGGATGCAATAAAAATAATATTTTTGTTCAAAAATATTTTGTTCTAATGATTTTTTTTTTAATTCTCAGCTCATATACTGTTGTGTTCTTTTAACTGCACCTCTCTTTTTTCCCCAGGCCGAGGTTCATGCTCCATTTGAAAGTTGTGTCTTTTTGGCTTCCTTTGGTGTGCCTCCCTCAATGAGATAAACTTTTGTTGGGCACCAGGAGCCAGAAAAATTGGGAAAAATTACTTCAAAGGCCCAAGATTATTTTATAATTTTTCTCTTTGTGATCCCTCTGGTGAAGTCACTTCCACATAACTCACCACATCAAGGCTCCTCATTGAAGTGTGAGAGATTATTTTTATTATCCATCAATTAGCTTGTCACAACTCTGAGAAGAACCACAGTGCAAGTATGGCTCCAACACCTCCACTGCTGCTGAAAGATTTCTCCCAGTTGAGTGTTTGTCTTCCTCTCTGCTTGAGATATATAAAATGTGGGTTGGAGACCATAAAGAAACCATAAAGTAACACTTGTCTGCAATTGCTCTGTTCCAAAACTCATCACAGCAATTGGTGAATATTTGATTGTCTTTTTCATTTCTACATAGTCTTCAGCTGAGTAGCTCATTTCTAATCAGATCTCAGGGATAAATATTTCTACACTTGCTGTTAATACTCATGGAACAAACTTTGCAGGAATTTTCAGGTTCCCTGTTTGTCTGATCTCCCAGTTAAGATTGCTGGGTTGGCATTCCCCAGGGCACTGTGCCTGGCAATTTCAGAGGAAGGAGAATTCAGCTGACACCATCTGGTTCTACAACTTGCTGAGAGTGTCTCTAAAGCATGGTAAGTGCCACCACTCCCATTAGGATTTGATGTTATGCCCTGTTTTCTAGAGATTCTCAAGGTTTACCCTTTATTTGTGCTGATACTCTATTAAAATAACTGTTGTGAGAATTATAATTCAAAATTGTATGAAGTCAGTAATAAATAGTCCTAATTAGTAGACAGAAATAAATTACTTTAATCTAAACTCCATGAGCACAAGAAACAGATGGGCTTAAGAGCAAATAATTCTCTTTTTTATAAAAAGATATTTTTTCCCTTTTTAGTATCTATCACTGCAATTCAATTTTTTTATTTGACAGATATGTTTTTACTGAATCACAAGCTACTTGGGAATGCTGCTCAAGTTCTCCTAAGAAAGATGTGGCTCTTGTTAATTAAAATGATCTATTTTAATTAATATCTCTACACCCAGGAAGGGAAAACCCGAGTTTGTTTCCTTCCTTTATTCCCATGAATTCTGTACACGTAAGGAGGATTACGTCCTTTTCAACAAAACAAAACTGTTTTGAACCAGATCTCCCCACAGCACTGTATTCCTGGCAGGCACTTGGTGCAGCATTTCTACATCTCATTCATAAATCAAGTCTATGCTCTGGTTCACTTGGTCCAAAGCGTGTTGGGCTACCAAGAATTTGCTGTGTAGCACGAAGTACTTGTAAAGCAGGTCAGACACTTCTGCAGAGCACCAGACCGACCCAGTGCATAATTGAAATCTGCAGAGTGGCTGCAGAAAGCCTCATTTTTATCTGGGAGCTGTGACTGTGCACCCAGGCTGCACCAGGCTATTCATGTGCACACACTAAATCTGATGCATCTCCCAAATGCCACCTGCACACAGCCTGGCTGTGCTGTGCAAGTTGTTGCTTGGGCAGTGAGCTCCTTCCCAGGAGTTTGTCTGATTGTGTCCTGGCTTACAGTGTGGGGCTCAAGAACGCGCTCTGAGCCTGCCTGGGGAGCCCTGGACCAGCCACATCAGCCCTGAGCAAAGCTGTGACTTCTCTGGAGCAGTGTCCCATCTCCCTGGGCTCTGCCCTTTGCCCAGTGGTGCACAACCACCCAGTCCATCCGCTGAGTCAAACACAAGTGGAATTCTGCCATCAGTTTTTCATCCTTCAAGGCGATGAGTTTTGCTCCTCTCCCTCTCTGTGAGAGCTGGACAGCGTGGGGCTCTTTTATATTCTATGTTGTCACAAATAGCACTTAGTATTCACTAAAAAGCTATTGATCCCTCTCCCTCAAGTCCTAAACCTCCTTGTAAATCAGTACATCTCATTGAGGGAAGCACAGGAAAATAATAAGGAAACCTGGATCTGGCAGTATCTCGGAAAACTTCCCAGTGCTGTTACTGCTGTCCCATCAGTGCCACAGCCACAGACAAGGCTCCTGGTGTGATTGAAAGTGTTACCCTGTGAGAGATTCAATTTCACCTCGTATTGCATCCAAAAGGAGATGATATCGCTCAGTGCTTGACTCCGTTTGAACTTCTGTCTGCTGGTGAGCTTCAAAGAGCACAGAGACCTTTCCTGGATTTGATCCCAAAGCAGATGCCTTTGTGCCCTTGTTCTGTGGGCACAGGGAGACAAGAGGCAGATTTACACAGCCGAGTTTGGATTTGCAGGTGCCCTGGCTGGCTTCTGAGATTTCTTGACAAGTGTAGCTGAGCTTCCAGCACGGCTGCTTCTGAGGTTTTTGCTGGCTGCAAAGGAAGCCTGAGGTCCTGCCTTCGCAGGTCCCTGAGGTTATGGGGTGTGGAACATCCTCCCTCCTCCTCTTACTCTCATCTGGGAAGACTTTTCCTTTCAGAAAGACTCAGATATGCTCTAGATGCTCCAAAAACCAAATCCTTCAGACAGGGGGTACCTCAGCTGCCTAATCACACTGTCCCATACTCCAACTATATCCCAGTGACAGCACCTTGGGGCCTTGCAGAGACTGGGTTATTTGCTCTGGGAAACAGATCCAAACACTGCTTAGCCAAGATGGAAGTACCAGTTCTTACTTTTTTCCCTACTTGTAGGTGAGCATGCTAATCCAGAGCAGATCAGGGCACTGGCAAAGGGCTGGTTTGATAAATGTGTGTTTGGTGTTTCCTGAAATCTGTCCTCCTGGCCACTGTTATACACAAAGAGGGCACAGAGTCATCCTTTACGTGTGAAGAGATTCCCCATGTGAAGAAAAAGGCACATTTAAGTCATCTGACCCACTCTCTCTTCCCCATCTGTCTTCACAGTGTTGAGATTGTGAACCTGCTTCAGCTGGGTGGATTAAATTAACACTCACCTGCTGATCAACGGGGCTGGCAGGAAAAAATCAAAGGGAATGTCAGAAAACAGTGGCATGATTCTGTTCCCTGCTGGAGAGCTCTTCTGCTGCCTTGTCAGGGTTACAGGCACACGATGTGAGTCGCAGAAACCTCACTCTCCTGACAGTTGTTACTTCTGGGATTAGATCGATATTTGTACCCAGGAATTACCAGAACAACTGCCTGCAGGAATAATATATTTTAGAGGTGATTTCCTATCAGTGCAGGATGCTTCTGAATTTAATTCTGCTATTCAAGATACCATTTACTTTTTTAATACTTAAAGCCATATGCTTTATGAGAAAGCCAGTGCTCATGAGAAATCCTGCAGGTATAGAGAAAACAGAAGAATACACGTTGGAGGATTAGAAATAATATGGATTGTGAAGTCTTATGTAAAACAGGAAATCGTATTTTTGAGATGTTTTGCAAAGAAATTTTGCACTTGGCAGGGTATTTAAGTTACCTGTCATTTACACCTTGAAGATCAGCAGAGAAAACCTAATAATGCTCCCGCTCTTAGGAGTGATTGTCTTTGTAAAGCAGCTATCTTTGCAGCTTTATACAAGGCAAAAATGTCAGCTATGTCATCTCCAATAGCTTCTTTATGAATTGCAAGTGGCTTAATTTCAAAGGACCAAACTGAATAGCTTATTTTCTTTCTATTTCTAAAGTCTTTTCTGCTGCACACTTAAAGAGAAAAACCAATGGCCAAATATTTTATGCTGTTCCACAGTGAATGTTAGTTGAAAAAAAACCCTAAAAAACAAACCCCAAACCAACAAACCTGAAAATGCTGGAAGAAAAAAAGACCAGGGCAAATGGATATCACCATTATGGCTCAGGATATAGTGATTCCTAGGAAAGGTAGGCTTCCAGTAGGAACTCAAGATGCAGAGCTGGAGGCAAAGTTAGGCTCAGATCTTTGTATTTCCTGCATCAGTCTTTTCTAGTCTCTAATATGACCTTCCATTTTTAAAGATATTTTGTAGTTCGTCCTTGAAAATTTTTATTAATGGCCTAGTTAAGAAGGAAGAGGATTACTACTTATCTATATGATATTTATTCCAATTTCTGCATTAAGCATTGTTTTATGTAAATTTACCGTGACATTTAATTCCCTTCATTTATACACTTGAATTACTACATTTTTACAAATACTTATTACATTTATTTTGAACTACCAATCTTGCATAATCCTGAGCTACACAGCCTTATTTATTATTTCCTTTTTCATTCTCATTCATTATAGAAGCTCAAGTAAATCTGTGGAGGCAAGCACAGGTAGACTTGAGAATGGAGTGAGGGGCTGTGGTTTAATTGCCTTAGAGCAGGATCTGGAATATTGGAGGAATAATCAACCCAGGAAGAAAAAGATGCTGAAATTTCACCTTTCCCCTTTGAATACACCATGTGAGTGTGTGTTAGCCTTACAGCAGGTATTTGGGAAGTCTGGCTAGAATAACATGTTGTGGGCTAATTTAGCATGCTGCTGAGCCCTGCTGCCCAGCAGAGCTGAATAGAAATATCTGCTGTCAGTCTGCACCTCTGAAAACAGCACTGGCAAGCCACTCTCCAGCAAATGGTTATTTTCCCTGCACAGTTAATGCAGTTGTACAGAGCAACCAGGAACCTAGACACATGAAAACACAGAGGCTGAAATCTTCCAAAGTATTAAGGCAACAACATCCCGTAACCGCTGGATTGCCCAACAGGATGGTCTTGGCTCTGTGATGTTTGTGTGCTCTGTAATTCAAAAATGCTGTTCCCCACTGTGTCTGGCAGGGGTTGTGGCACACCATGGTCAAATCTTTGGAGTAAAGGAGAAGCTGCAGCCACTGAACAGAATCCTTCCAGTCAAAAAATGGATTTGATCAGCGCATCCAAGAGACTGAGGCTTGACTCACAGAGGGATCGTAATCCCAAAGCAGGGAGGCTAAGTGGAAATACGTGTAGAAATATTTGAGCACTGAAAGGATGCTGAGAAACCCATGACAATAAATTATCTGTTCCACTTCAGTGGTGGAAACTAATTTCAGACATACCTAGAGAGAGAAATACGAATGAGAGAATTTCAGTTCCAAATCTATTAGGAATCAAACTTTCAGACTGACAGCACCTGTTTGATTGTTTTCAACGATTTTTTGCCATCTGAATAATGCCATTTTTTAAGCAATTTAAATTTTCTTTGCTGAAAGGAAACCTAGAGGACACAGATTCTCCATCACAGAAACAAATACCTTGGCTGAAGATAAGTTGATCTGTTAGAAAAGTGCCATATCCAAAGGTAGCACAACAGCTGTACTGAGTTTTTTTCTAGCCTAATAGGGAATTGATATTTCAGCTCAGGGACAAAATACTGCATCACTTGTGTTTGAAGAAATGACTGCAGAACATTTGCTACAATTGATCATTTACTGCTCCCTTTTCTGGCTTTAACACTCAAAAGTCCTAATTCTTGAATGCTGGGTTATGTGAACAGAATGCACCCAAGTGAGTGGCTGTCTCCAGAATTGGGCTTTGCCAGTGTCTTTTGCACAATGCCCCTTCAGAGTGCACTTAACATTATGAATATAAGAAGCAGAAAAGGGGAAAATGCTTCTTGGTGCCAGTTCTATGGTCTAATCAGAGTTTAAATGTAAAGTTTATTCACCAGGAGAACAACAAATGCTGAAATCTTGTGGCCAGGAATTCAAGCACCGCAGGTTGAAATTATAATCTCTGTCTCTAATGGTCCTCTTAGAGACTGTGGGAAAGGAATGGTACATTTTCCTGCCACTATTCAGCCACTTTATCTTTGAATAGGAAGAAATTTTTTCTCTTACAAGCAATCAAGTATTTAGATTGCTCATGTGTGTTTCCCCTGTTGATAGCAGGTGATCACAGAGGGCAAAGGTGAGCAAATGGATTTAAAACAATACTGCACAAGAAATGGTGCATGCACTAATATTACGTGCTCTGTTGCACATTTGGTTATTCATTCTTTACACCAATCCTCTGGGACAGAATCAATGAGACATTCCATGTTATGCTTCAAAGTCATCATAATTGTTTGTTTTGAAGCAACAATTTTTTTTCCTTTTGTCAACTGAGCAATTTGCTGAAGTACTCTATTTTTCAACAGGAGTGAGAAATAGAGCCAGAAGCTTTTTAAAAATAATTTAAGCGAGGGGGAGAACCCACTTGCAAAAAACCCCTCTGCTGATGTGCTGTGTTGTTTATTACATGGTATTCTCCTCAAAGGGGAATCATAATGAAATAAAGCCCCACGTAATCCCCACAGCACATCAAAGGAACACGAGCCTTAAACATTATTTATATCTGTGTGACAACAAGGTGTGTTTGCATAATTAAAGTACCGCAGAAGATGTGTACAGCAAGACATCCCACTGGCAATTAGCTGCTTGAGTGGTCAAGTTTCCACATACAAATTCTGTGTATTACTTCTTCAGTGAAGAGCAGCACTGTACTTGACCTTTTCTGCCTTCCCAAAGGATGTTGCTGTATTATTTTTTGCGCTGTATTACTTTTATCTGAACACATGCTTTTAGTTAATGCCTGAGTCATAAGTTATAAAATGACTAATTAGTCTGATGTTTGTATCTGTGTGAACACTCTGAAGTCCTGGCAGGGACTGCAAAGGCAGTTCCAGCCATTGTACAAACCTGGAAATGAGCTCTGGTGCTTCCCATCAGGTGTCAGAACCCTTTACAGGTCTGTCCTGGATAGATGGGAATGGAGACACACAACAGTGATGGGATTCCCTGCACTCAGCCAGGGAAGAAATGAGGCTTGAAAATCAGGCAAGGCTTTGTCCAGGCTGGCCCTAAAATCCTACACCGTGGAGCTTGGAAATGACACCTCAGGTCTCCATCTCTGCAGTCAGTGAAGCTAAACTCAAGGCCTCCTCACTAATTAGGAGATTATTCAGTGATGGCTATAGTGGAAGCATATTTGAAAGAAAAAAAGGCAGGAAAAAAAGGCAGAAGTATATTGTTAACATCCCTCTGTCATAGTTAGACCCTCTGGGGATGCTACTTGGCTGCTTGTAAGTGTATTTAACATAAAGCAGAGATGATTGAAAAATGTAGCTTATAGCTCCCTGGGGCAGTTTGCCACTCACAGGATGTAGGACAGTGAGCAGCTCGGGGAGGAGGCTGCTGCAGCCATCCCACAATGGCCCTGCAGGCAAGGGAAGCCAGCGTGCACTCACAATATCACTTCGTGATTGGATCCCTTAGCACTTGTGAAAGCCCCTTGCTTACAGCCCTCATGAAATTATTTGGTGCACTCTGGTATAAAATAGTTGTTTCTTGAGGTTCCATAAGGTGCCTAAAGCTGCATCCTGAGCCCTGCAGGGACAGGAGCTGTGAGGCCAAATTCATTAGTGGTGTTCTATCAGGGCTCAGTGGGCTTAGCCTGGGGAGGAATTCTGCATGGCTTCTGTAAAATAGGTAAGTATTTGACTAAAATTAGCCAAATCCTCCGGAGCCTAATGGAGCGCTTATGGGTTCTGGCAACTTAACCCAATGTTTAATTTGCACTAATCTAGCCAAGACTGCAGAAGCATGAAATACACTCTACAGAGAGAGCACTGCTCTTTGAAGTTAGTGGCTTAATTCCCATTGTCTCTGATGGGAGCAGGACTGGGGTTTATGTGGCATTTACTCCTGTTATTGTAGACAGAAATCTTTTAAAATATGAATTAATTTGGCTTGTGTTCAGAGACATTCCAGTCTTCTGAATTTGCTAAAATCTTGTTAACTGGCAGGCAAACCTGCACCACTGCATTTGTGAGATCCATGTAGTCTCCATACAGATGTCATGGGCTGTGAGGAGTGCAGATTCCACTTCTCAGGTGTGTGCAGATCTGTAACTATCCAGCTCAGAGCAGGGCAAAAAGAAAAGAAGAGGGGAACTAAATGACCTTTAAGGTCCCTTCCAAGCCCAACCCTTCTATCTATGAACACAGCTCTTCCTGCACAGCATGAGATCAACCACCACAGAACCCAGCCTTTTCTGTACTTTGGGGGATTCTCTAAGCACCAACAATTCCAAATGGATTTTTTGATTATTTGAATTCACCTGGTTGTTCTGGGATGTGACAGCTGAGGGGTCAGTCACCCTCTGCAGGATCCACAGCTGGCTGCTGTAGGCCCAGCTGGGAGAGGGGCTGTGGCAACTGGAAGTGCTGTTGGAGCACTCCAGTGAGCAATTCCTCAGCCAGAGATAAGTGACTGTTTCAGTTTGTCCTTTTGACAAGAGCAGAGGTTTCTCTATTTTAGACAGTCACAAAAGGTGAGCACGTAGTGTTTAGGGGGAAGGCAGCTCAAGCAGTGATCTGGGCACAGAGAAATGGGGAAGAAGGAAGAAAAAGTGTCTTTGAAATGATCCCACTTAGCCACCAAGTAACTGTACAAACCCAAATTGATATGCTGCCTTTGCAACACTTTGATTCACTCCTGCAGCCAGGTGCTGAGAGTGACTGTAATAACACAGGGTGTTTCAACAGAGCAGCACGTAGGGGAGCAGACAGGCAAGACAGCAGGCAGAAAGCAGCTGTCTGCTGTGCAGGCAAGGCAGACACTTCAAAGGGAGGCAATCCTTCTAAGGAACTCACTGTCAGAAGCTACACAAGAGCTCCCAGTGATATTAATGCCCACTGTTACTGCTCTGACCAAAACCAGCTTTTGTCCTGGTGAGATGACTCTGCCTGTGATGGGGTGGCAAGCAGTCCCTGAGTACCTTTAGTTTTATTCCAGTCACTTGCATATTCCCTGCTTTTCTGGCCGATGCTCACTGCTGCTCTGACAGGTTCAAAGTGGCAGAGCCACTACCCTCATTTCACAGCAGCAGAGACACACAAAGAGTTTATTTCAGTCATGGGAAGCACCACAGATTCCCACACTTTTATTCTTCCCCCGAGTCTATCAGAAAGCTGAAGCATCCAGCAGCACTGTGTATAAAGAAGAGGGACTGCTGTTTCCTTTCTGCATCTTCTCTCACTCTGCCAGTGGATGCTGACAGCAGCCTGCTACTGAAGGGATCACGGCTGGCTGTAGATGCAATTTCCACAGCCTGTTTCCTCCAGGCTACGCTGTGACACACCGGTGTCATCCCTTCCTCCAGCAGTCTCCAGCATTTACCATAACAGCTCTCATGTCACAGCTGCCTTTCTTATACTTAAGGTACAGCTTGAGGCAGGTGGAGCAAAGTCGACACAGAAAAACCCTAAAGCTCCTCTTTTTCCTTGCTCTCACTGCTCACCTGGCATGAGGAGGGTGCTGTGGAAAGGGGGGAGGCAAAATCTTGCTGAGGAAAATACTGGAGAGAGGTGATAGGGAGAATGTTGATGTATGAGCCCCACTCTCTGACTGGTACAACCACCCTTGCACTGAGAAAATTGGTTTGTATTTGATTCTGCTGAGGTAGCAAAGCAAAACAGCAAGTCAATTTGGGATAGAAGATGGAAAAAAGAGAAATGACCTCATTTATTAATCCCAGAAGAGATGGGACTCCATTAACCAAACCTGTAACCAAACCTGTAGGTGAATCAATTTACTTCTTACACCCTTATCTCGATTTTTTACTCCCACCATCTGGATTTGCACGTACTGTCAACTCCCATGGTGTTCAGACTCCCTTGTAGTCCTTCATGTGAGAATGGACAGGATCCCAGTCTGCTCCCTTAAACCCCCTCAGATGATCCATGTTGGATACAGACTGTATGGCAGGCAGTGATCATTTAGTTGTGTTTGCCTATTCTGAGTCAGTTATTGTACCTCAAAGCATTTTAAGAAATTAAGTCATTCATCAAAGTATATTTGGGGTGATTATAACTACAGTAGAAACCCTTTCAGAGGCAGACTGCATAAGATGATGTTGTATCCTAAATTCACAGGCACAAAAGGAATAGATATAAAAAGGAATAACCTGCAAAATGAAAATGTCGCTAGTAAAAAAGGTTATTCACTAGATCATAGTTGTATTTCATCTTAAAACATTTAATCTTTACATCACATTTTCCACATTAACATATTAAGGCTTGGGGTCTCTCTGACTTCTCCTCATATGTATTTTAGTTAGATTGGTGAAGAGTTCTATATAAAATTAGGGAATGTTAGGGTTTCTGGTTTCAGCTTCAAAGGAATGGGGTTGCTCCAGCATCAGATTAACCCCATGGAAGACATTAGGGTCAACCAGTCCTTATCCTTTTCTCTTCCATTTTTATCAAAACAACAAGTTTCTTTTGAGATTTAGCAATAAATATCACAGGGAAAAAATACAAATTGGAGCTGAGCCTGATCCAATTTTAATGGCAATGCCTTGCTACCCTGTGCTTCCCAGTCTGGTGGCAAACACCTCCTCTCTGCACAGTGTGACGTCCACTTAAAAAACCTGTCCCAAAGTGCTTTCCAAAGAATGCATTTGAAATACCCCAACACCTTAATTCTACTTGTAAGGGGCAGTTTGGGGTCTAGCAAAACCAGTGTCTACTGATGCAGAAAATACATCATCACCTCCATCATCCTAATGAATGGCCAGACATAGACACTCAAATTCTCCCTTTTATCAGCACAAGGATCCCTCCTGTGTGACTGCAGAGGGTCTCTGTCCTGAATGGGCAGTGATTCTGGGAGGTAGGACTGATGCACCAAAGGTGTGTGATGGACAAAAACCTTTCAGCTAATTTGAGGTTGAAAGATTTGTATGTTTATTCAGCACTGGAGCACAGAGGACTAGTGTCCTAAAGACATGAGCTGAAGTCACAAAACTTTGATTCTGTATTTATTCCCCAAAATTACACATATTCATAAAGTTCCCTAACAGGCCTGTACATGTTCATCACCCATCCCTGTGTTGTGTGTAAATTAGGTGGATGTCTGTTGCAGTTGGGCAGTTCTCTCTTTAATTGAGGTGCTGGTCCTTTGATTTGAGTCAGTGCTGGTGTGGGAGGAAGTAAAGACTCCTCCTCCCCACTGTGTCCTGTTGCCAGGTCTTTGTGACCCCTAGGTTATGGTCCAGGCTCTTTCCTTGGCTTTGAGCACTGAAAGTCTTGGTTTTCTGATTTCTTACAATGCTACATGTCAGATCCATGATAGATTGTCTTGCTCTATACCTATGAATAGATTAAACCCTTCGTTTCTTCCTTAATCCTCTTATTATTAAGCTAGGCCCTGCTATGTGAGGTGTTGCTTACATCTTGCTGGCTACATTTCTGATTCTTTAATCTTTTAACCCTTTGACTCAGGCCCAGCACTGTTGGGGTGTAAAAGGACCCCAGGAATCCCCTGGAGGTTGTTACAAAGCAGTGAGGGTTGAGGAGGGTGGCTGTGCTGGGGTGGCTTCTGTGGCACCTGAGGGAAGCTGCAGGCTCACAGTAAGGACCAGTGACAAGCTCAGAGCATTTTCCTCAGGGCAATATCTATTGCTGCAAAGAGGCTCAGCCACATTCATAGACTTTCCTAACTGAGATCATTTAGTGCTGCAGGTGACAGAGACAGTTCTGTGAGGTGTTTATTGGTTTAAAACCTTAATATCAGGGAATAATATCATTAAAATAATTTTTCCTTCAGGAGGAGTGAGGTCTTGTGTCTCCCTTTGTGTTGGAGGGACATTCCACCTGAGGAAAGGAGAAGTGGGGGCCTTGACAGTGGCAGGGGGGACTCCCAGCCTTGGAAGAGAAAGATCTGCAGAGGAGCTGCTTCAGGGCCAGGAAGGCACATCCCATCCTCTGCTGGATGGGTCCTGGCTGCATGGATGGAACATGCATGTCACAGGGAAATCCACAGCTCCATTTCAAAATGCACTCCAAAACAAAATGAAGCATATTCCTCCCATATTTTTTATTATCTTGATGCCTTCTAGAGGCTGACCTGGAACAGAGCCCAGCCAGAGCAAGAGGATAAAGCAGGGATTTATTAAAAGGCCTCAATGGGCACACCTGGGCAGCACAAGAGCCCAGCTGGGCCACACCCAAGATGCCCCAAAATGGTCCCAAAATGGACACCTGATCACGAGGTCCCACACTTTGATAAGTTCTGGCCCATCAGCAGATTAGAATCAAGTGTCCAAGCACAGCTTCAGGTTTTGAAGCTCCATCCTCCTGGCTTTTCCTTCTCACTTCACCATTGCCTTTGACCATCCCTACTCTGCAAAGAAAGCTCAGTAGCACTGAATATGAAACCCCAAACTACCCACTAAAACAGCACAGAATCTAAAAACTATGAATGCTAAAACTTAAGGTGTCAATCTCTATGGATAATACAAATGAATCTGGTGGCACAGGTCTGCCTGACCACTTTAGGGAGCTGATTTTGAGTACCATAAAGTCAGAGTGGGACACCAAATACTTATTGATGATTAATTTTTTTCAAATTTTTAAAATATTTAAATTCAATAATCAGAATTGACACTGACTGTGTCAAATATTCTGACTGCTTCCCTCAACACCCCCTCCCAGAACCTAGGTATTCCTTAAATAACCCTACAGATTTTATCTGTCACTTAAGAGCAGGAAAGGAACCTTCTACAGGAGATTAGTGTTTACTGCTTGCCCAATTTACATCCCTTGAGACAGTAAATATCTCACAAAGGTTTGCTTACCTGTGCCTGAATAGAGCCACAAGTCCCTGCCTCTGATCTGCCCTGGTTGTGTGACCCTAAGAAGTTCAGAAATATTCCTGCAAGCCCATCTCTTTACAAGTAAGTCAAGTTTTCTAAAAGTGTTTTAGCTCTAATTTTTCTTTATTATCCTCATTACCCTTGACAGGTACTGTGTGGCACAGCAGAGAATGAATTCCCAAATCCATAGGTTGTGTGCAATCTCCATGGCATCTCCAGTCATACCAATGGACCTGCAAAGAACATTTTAAGGCAGCACATGGAACTTTCATTGGCTTTGCATTAAGCCAGAGTTTCCAAATGTGGCCATCTGGGTGGTCTTGGCCCCAGCTCAATCCTGACTCCAAATGGTCCCAGGGACTTGTTCATAACCAGTCAGGTTAATGAAATAGAATCCTCTTGCAAATTTTCTCTTAGTTAATGCAAATAATCAATTTGGAAATCACAATACATATGATACTTACCAAAGTAACAGATTACATAATTCACAAGAATTAACATCTCATGAATTATGATCAGCATGCCTGGCAGCAATTATGTTCAGAAACGTGCTGTAGAAAATTTGGGTCTGAAATATCCTTGGCTGTCTCAGGCACTCTTAAAATTATGCCACAATACCCTGGAACGTGTGATGATGTTGTAGAAGTTTCCCTTAATTGGATTATCTGAGAATGTCAGTGATTGACAACCAATGTTGTCCCTGCTTGGTGTCACTGAGAGCCAAAAGAAACAGAAATGTAGAGAGATTCAGCGACCTCTCCTCTGCCAGCCTTGGCCAAATTATTGTGTTTCGACCTGGAAAATCAGTTACACATCAATTAGGCCTTTTCAAGCTTTGGAAAACACTCTCCACCCCTGTTGTTTTCCTTCCTGCTTAGGAAGGGGGACAGCAGGTTGCTTGGAGTGAGCTTTTAGGCAGAGAAAGAAAATCTTGCTCTGTATTTTGCTAGTGAAATTACAGGGTTTGCAATCAATGAATGTTCAAATGCTGGAAAGAAAAAGATGCTTTGACCTATTGAAACTTCTGATGGAATTATATACATTATTTAGAGATGTGTGCAGAAATGGCACTTGGCTATTTCATGACTTTCTGAAAAAATAAGAGAGATACTGGACTGCTAAATCCTATTTATCCTACTGGACCTATTAAAAGATGATGTCATAAAAATATTTCTTTCATTCTTCAATTTCTACAGGAAAATGATTACATTCTCTAAACATCACGCCAAACCCATTGACATTTAATGTGAAACTTTTCCCAAAACTTTTAATTAAATCCTTTTTTAAATCTGAAATTGTATACCAAACTGTTTCAGTGTGTTGCTTAAATGAGTAACAGAATTCAAGATATATCACCAGTAGGCTGAGTGTAATGCTTAAGAGCCTCTTGGAGGACTTTAATTCAAATAAAGCTTTTCTGAATTTTCTGTTGCATAGAAATTCTCAGAAGGCATCTACTGGAGCTGCAGTAAAAGATAAATTCAGTGCTCTTCAAACTGAACCAGACAGGGTACTTGGGTTTGTCAGTACAGAAAGCAAAAAAATAGGAAATTTGGAGGTGCATGTGACATTTCTGAAATTATTCTTTCAAATGTAGCTCTTCTGCAAAGGTAAACACTTTGTTGGAATACAGAGATGCTGGGATTCAGTCTGCTGCCTGCCACGTATTTTCTTAAAAAACAAAAAATCTTAATAAAGCTTTTCCATTATTAATTATAGCCTTGACTCTGCAAAACACAGATGTTCTGATCAGTGTATTTTTTTCACAAAACTTCTGGGAAATTCCCATGTCCTCCTCCAGATATTCTTCCCAATGCCTAGCACTTTGCATATTTAGTATTAAGTGATCAAATAACAGAGCCCAGAGTCATTCAATGTAATTGTATCCCAGGATTTGGGGCCAGGTGTACAAAGATGTTCAAACTAATTATTTAATAATTGAAAACAATAACCACTGTAGTTAAATCTCTCGCTAATTTTCTAATGTTTATTAATTTAGGCACCTGTGTCTTCTTCACCACTTTCTGTCAAAATGCTTCTGAGGATATGCATAGCATATAAATTTAAAATGAATGTGATTAACTCGATACCTACTTTAGGCTCTTGAGTGATTAGAATAGCATTATTTTAATTTTTATTTGGATTTCCTTCTTGTGAGTCTGCTTATTTAATAGTTGTTTAAATTCCTAGATAGATGTCAAGGTGAAGAATTTTCACTAAACACTCACTCCACCATTTTCCACAAACTTTTAAAATGGCCTGATAGAGAAAGAATCCCAGAAAATGTTTCCTTAAAAATTAGGCAAAGGCAACACTCAGAAATAGTTAAGACAAATAAATGAAAGAACAAATGAAACATCAACGCCAGCCCTTACCAGCAGGAAAATCACTGCTCTTTCACTGAAGTGGTTTTACTTCAGTCCATGGTTTATGCAAACTGCATTGAAGGACCATCTGAAAGAAAGGAGGGTTATAATCATTAAGAAAAATCAGCAACATAATGTGTTCTAAATCAGTTTGTATCTTCTTTCCAAGGGCTTTGTGTGCTAGAGCAGATGTTGCACCCTGCTCTTGCTTCCTTAGCTATGTGTATTATTTTAATTACCTTCTACACCTTCAAGGCAAATCCCATTGTATTAATTTTATTTTCTTAATGCACCTGCTTAAAGAAAGAAAACTGGAGGCAGAGCACTCATTTGGGAAAGGGTAAACTGCAGTAAGATTAGGCTTCTTGGTGTCTTTTTCTGTTTCCTTTTTTTTCCACTCCCTTCACTGTGACTAAATAATAACAACTAGAAGGAATAATTTTACAAGAGGGAGTTATCTGTTATTTTTCTTTGGTCCCAATACTGCTAATTAACAGCAGATATGAAAGGTCCTGTAAAGGGTTTGAAAATATAACAAAATCTGGTGAAACCTTCTATTCTCTTACAAACAGTATTCTTGTAGCACTATCAAATGGGCTGCTTTAGCCCTAAAGTCAGAGAAAAGAAGTATGAATACAGCAGAATAGCAACACGATTTATCAACATGAAGGAAATAAATGGACAGTATTAACTGTATCATTCCAGCAGCCTACCCAGCAGTCCTAATGCCTTAACAGAATGTGTGAAGGGAAATGAAATGGCAGCATGATTACACTGATTACAGTTGTTGCAAAGATGGGAGGCTACAGTCATGCTTCAGTGGGGCTGTAATTATACTTCAAAGAAATGCTGTGTGCAGCCTGCTCTGCTCCTTGAGTATCCCTGCTGTTTGTTTCCTCTTGTTTGGTTCTTAGGTCCTTTAGACACTTGCTCATAGGTGCAACTCTTTGTTTCAGCACTGAGAAAAAAAATCACTTTTTTTATGCATATCAGTGGATTTGGGTATAAACTCTCTCAGCTTGTCTATGCTGCTACAGAAGTGCCATCAAATGATAGGATTTGCTATGATTTAATACTATTTCTAATTTCTTACAAAAAAACCTTCTGAGCTTTCATGAAATGAGGAGATAAAGAGTGAAGGGAGTATGGCTGCTCAGTATCAAACAGTTCTCTTCTCCTCCTCGCCCCTAGGTATTAGTCCTGAACAGAAGAAATCCAAACCTTTGTGATTTGTCTTTGATTAGTGCTGCCTCATGCTGCAAGCAGTTCTTCAGGAAGAAAGATGGATTTGTTGCTGTTGTTTCCCCCTTCCCATTGGCAATGCGTGGCAGCACCTAGCCTAGAGCTGGCCATTATATTTCATTTAAGAAAAGGTATTGAAAAGGAAAATACATTTTGATGTGTCTGTGTTTTGTCTATAATTCAAAGGTACTGACATTCTACAGCAGCTTTTTTTCTTCTTCTCCCTTCAGATAATGATGTGACACCAAGGCAGAATACAGAAGCAGGATGGGGTGGTGGCTGAGGGTACTGTCAAGTCCTCTGCTTTCTCCTGCTTTCCTACAGACCCTTGTTCCCCTCCCTGGCTGGAAATAGCTGTGTGGTTTCTTACCTTGCCAGTCTGTGATTTACAGAACTTGCTCTGTATCCCACAGCTGAGCACAGCTCTGAGCACTCTGGGTGTGGGCCTCCACTAAGTGTGGCTCAGCCGCAGGCTCAAAGTGCTCTGTAGAGCAAACAGCAAAGGCTGAATCATTCAAAAAATCTATTTATTTGTTCCTTACCAAGCAAAATAAAACCTTAAGCTCTGCTCTCCATGAGGCTGAACTGCTACCAGGAAAAAGAACTAAGGTCTATTGTTGTAATAGAGAAAAAGATGTTGGGACTATTGAAACCAGAAAAGGGATGAAGAATTGAAAAACCAAGGAAAATCCAGGATTTTGTTGTGGCTGTGAATCTTTGCAGAGACTCAGGAACCAGCCACAGAAGTTGAGAAACAATGAAGTTGTTTCAAGGAGGAGCTGGAACAACCACAACCCTGGAGTCTCTTTGGCCTCTTGGATCCATCCTGTTCTGGTGACTTCAGTGGGGCTGCAGCTCCTGCTCCCGGAGCCTTGGGCCCGTTTCTGTGCATGGATTTGTGCTCATTTTCCACAGAACTGCAGGTCAGACAGCATTCTGGATTTCCAGTGTCNCCAGCCACAGAAGTTGAGAAACAATGAAGTTGTTTCAAGGAGGAGCTGGAACAACCACAACCCTGGAGTCCCTTTGGCCTCTTGGATCCATCCATAACTTCAGTGGGGCTGCAGCCCCTGCTCCCGGAGCCTTGGGCCCATTTCTGTGCATGGATTTGTGCTCATTTTTCACAGAACTGCAGGTCAGACAGCATTCTGGATTTCCAGTGTCCTCAGGCAGCCGTCAACCCTGGCTGAGCCAAACCCAACTCTCCACCTTTCTGAGAGGGGAGCTGAGCATGGCACAACTGAAAGTTGCTGTGTGCTTGTCAGACACGGTGATATATGAAGGTAATTGCTTCTGTGTGCGTTTAATTACAGTATTGTAATTAGCAGGTTGCAAGAGCAGATGCAGAGGGTCTTTTCACAGCGCAGACTCTGATAGGCCAGGAAAACGTCTCAAAAAGAAAAGGGCAGAGCAATGTCACATTGTAATGCAGCTCTTTGTGCCTGGAGAAGAGGGTTAATTAGCTGATTGCTCCACTCTTCATCTTCATTTCTTAAGGTGGAGGAAACTTGGTAGGAAGGAGATTAATTTATCTTCATGAATTTTTAGAATTAGCAAATAGCACCAAACCTTTGTTGCGCTCAGCATCGTGGCTCGGGCTGGGCAAAAAGGGAACAAAACCTCTGTGACATCTCCATCCTCCCCAGGAGAAGGGGAGCGAGGGCTCCAGTCCTAGAGCTGAGCTCACCGTGGCCACCAGAGCTGCTCTGGGGGCTCGGGGCTGGCTGGGGTTGGGCTGCCAGCAGGGAACCCCAATGGGGCAAGGGGAGGATCTACCCCGGATGGCGAGAGTGTTAGTGTAGGGTTAAAATGTTTCTGAAAATCATGAGAAGTTCAAATAAAGATTTGAGGGAGGTAGGAAAGGAATGTTGTGTTTTCTTCTTAGGAAGCCAAGTGAAACTGCACCTGCACAGGTTGTAGTGAAACATATTGATGTGATTATTGTTTAGCAGTAGAATATTTGTGGTGAAGGGGATCAAAGTTTAGAGTTTTTAGGGTGCTTGTAGATAAAGTCGTACATGCTCGTACAAGTCTAAACTAGGCTCTAATAAACAATATAGATGTGGTTGTTAGAGTAATTGTTGCTTAAACAAATGTTAGGTGAAATAGCATAAATGTGTGCATTCTGGACATACACTAACTCATGGGCTGAGCTAGATTTGGGTCGCTATACCCCGAGCTCCTGCTCGTGCCTTAATCCATCTGTGATTATGTGTGTTCATGGATGCTAACAAGAGGAATGAGGGATTTGTCTTTACAGACAAGCTGTGGGTCTGCTGGTAGATAAAACCAGCACTGAGAGATAAAGGAAACCATGGGAAGGATTCCACTGATTGATGAATGGAAAAAAGATAATTGCCTTTACAAACAAACTGTAGGTTTGCTGATAAATGAAATTGGATACTGAAAGATGAAAGAAACTATGGGGAGAAACCATAAATTCCATAAGAATTAAAAATTAAAAGGGAGGCTTATACATTAGAGGGAAATCAGGTATCAGGTGTTCTGGGAACTCTGTACCTCTCTGTACATCAGCCAGTGGGGAAAGAGAGAGGGAAATGCAGCCAGGAAATTGGGATAAAAGGGAGGCTGTGTCCTCCAAAAACTGGAGAGACCCCAGGGGAATGCCCCATGGCCTCTCCCTTTATTTGAATAAAGTTACAGAACTCTGTCTCCTTTTTGGACATAAACCTCTGGTGTTTGTGGATTAATTTTCCTGACAAAGGCACGTGTTTCAAATCCTTTAAGGAACCTGTGGTCTGGGATCTGTGGGGAAAGGGAACGCAGCACTGCTTCTGTTGCAAAGCACATCAATGTTATAAATACGTGTTATAATATTGACTTTTCATTAATATTAAGATGAGTGCTATATGTATAAAGTTAAAATAACTTTACTATAAAAATATACTTTTTATTCTTTGCTGTTAACTGAACTTAGACACAGTAATAGAAGAGTTGATATAGTTAAGGGATTGTCTGCTTAGTCAGGATAAATCCACTGAACATATGATGAGGACCCCTGCTACTGATATGCCATCAGCACCCACTGCCTAAAAAAAGTGTGGAGCAAGGCCCAAGCTGGAAATGATAAGAAGGACTAAAACCACAACCAAGAAATGCACATGCTCTTAAAAGGCACACCCAAGGAGGGTCCATGCTAAAAAGTTCCTCGAATATGTAAAATAGTTTTGTGAAAAAGATGAATATGCAATAGGCTGATGCAATAGAAGAGGTATTTAAAGAGGGTCTCCAAGCACAGCAGGTGTGCTCTTGGCTGAATGCCAAGCACCCAGCTGTAAAAACTTGGCTTTATTGTCTTTGTCTCTTACTGTCCCTCATTAAACTTTTAAATTTTAAAAAGAAAGTGAACCTTGTTTTTCACACCAAGCTTACCCTTTGTAGTTCAGGGATGGTTTCTTTTGCTTTAAATACACAAAAAGCACCAAACTAACTTTTTTTTTTCTTTTTTCCCATTCAGATACTTCACATCTTGTAGTTTTTGACTTATATTCTTCCACTGAAGAATTAGGTCCTGGCATTCACGTTTATTAAAGTTATCTACTAGAGGGATAGAAGGGCATAGTCTCTCTAAATGTGCTTGCAGGCGTCAGTACAAATTGCACATTTAATTATTGTGTACTTAAAATCTGATAATCATAGAAAATCAAATACACAGCCTGGTTGATTTAGAAAGTATTTTTAATAGGGCACTATTAAATTATAGAGTTAAACATTATTAGATATATTTATTCATGAGAGATAATTTGATATGTAACAAAATAAGCCAATACATGGTGTAACCTCTTGCAGTCTAATTTTCATGGATGAGCTCTTGCATATTTAATATCCTTTGAGGATATATTTTAACCTAGACTAATTACTGCTTTCCTCTTATTTCTGTTCAGTTTGACATCGACGTTTGGCTAAAATAATGTAATATTGTTATTATGGAGCAAATTAAGTAAATCTGGTTTATTTAATTTAGAGCCATTGTTGGTACTGTAAATGTCCTGATGTAGGTTATGACAACAAATATTTCACACAAACAAAACCAGCTCAATTCTCTATGCTGAACCCGTACTCCCATTGCAAGATGAACACCATCAGGAATATTTTCTGACCTATAGAGCTGTTCTATAATATCTGTTTCTAATCTCATTGTGGCAAATTTATAAAGAGGAGTAAAGTAAGAAATTAATGGTGATATAAGTTATTCTTACTGTATTAAGACAATTTAGCTTAAAAGCCTATCAGGCTAGCTGGGGACCTGGTCAGAAACTTTCCATAGACAGAACACCTGAGCACAGAGATTTTGTACTTGAAAGTAGGTTAATTAATTAATTGAGAACCCATGTCATGGCTTTGATATATACATTAATTTTGTGTCTGAGAAAAATTTTAATTAGATGTTTTAATTTTGTTCTCAGTGACATCTTAATAAAATGCACTGATAGGTCAGGTTAAGTGTTTGTACATTTTGGGATAATGCCAGCAGTGTCAGCTGGCTTTAGCAGATCAGCTTTTCTTTGCTTGGTTCACCAGCCAAACATCTTGCTAGGTTTTGCTTTCTTTGATCCATCAATTTTTAATGTGCAAAAGTCTTAATAAGCTTATCTTGCATGAAAATATTTTTTAAAATTATGCATTTTGAAAAATAGTTAGAGACAGGTTACATTAATGTAACATTTAATTGCATTTGATTTTTAAAGTTACAATAACTGCTATGGGCTGAAGGTTTTTTGGATGAGGAGGGCAATGAAATAGTTCATCTTTGTCCTGAGTCAGTATTGATTAGTAAAAACTGAAATTCTCAGTGTCTTTTGTGAGGCTAAGGTTCCTTTTTACATGCTGCACCAACTAAAAGCAGTAATGGTTTTGACTACATACAGATCATTTATGTTTTTCAGCCTTTTAATTTTTCACCTGTAAATCAACTAAATTTCAAAATAAGAAACTCTTTCTTCACTGAAAAATAAAAAAATATTTTTAAAAACCTTATCAATTGGATATATAAATACCTCCTCATTAACATCAGCAGTTGCATGAATCAGCTTCATATGTTAAAGTGAAGAACCCTTCCCCAAAACCTAGAAAGAATTTGCTAAAATATCCCATACCCTTCTGGCTGAGGAGGAAACTTTGTGCCCACCCTTCTGCAGAGGAGGAGGCTGAGCCTTTGGTGTCTCTCAGCCAGGAACAGCTCCATGTGGGCCCAGCTGGCTCAGAGCTGGGAACTGATACCCACACAAACAATTTTTCCCCTCTATCAGCACCGCAGAAAGCAAAATTGCTTCTAATCAAAAGGGTGACCCTCCCTTGGCAATTGTTTGCTCAAGTATTTTTCTGACTGGTCTACTTGATGGGCAAATGTGCAAGGAAATGGAAAACATAATCTTTCAACATGAAAGGATGCCAATGCACTGTGAAGAACTGTTTCTAGCTCACTTCTCCTCTCAGGTGCATTTATGCTGCTGCTAACTGCCTAAAATTGGCCACCAGGTTGGCTTCCAATTTGTTTGATAATGCATGTCCTGGTGTCCTGCTTGCCCAGCAACATGCCAGGGGCAGGATTTACTAAGCCAAAGGGTTCTCTGTGACTAAATTAAATCACATATTAGCGGCACTTCAAAGTTTTAAAAACTTTGCATGGCTCTGTTTTTGTTCCCTGCAACCTTGTCCTTGTCCCCCACTACTGCTCACCAAAATATCCAAACTGGTGAGGCTGGGTGGAGTTTGGAGGAACCTGGGATTGTGGCAGGTCTCCCTGCCCATGGCAGAGTGATCTTTAAAGGTTTCCCCCAACCCAAACCATCCTGTGGGTCCATGATTCTGTATGTGCTTCATTCAGTGGATGTCTTTTGGGACCATATAATCAGCTACTAAAGACAAAGATCCAAAGAATATTACATCTTGCACAAAGCATTATCAAAATATGGGAATGTTTGATAACTTTTTTCTGTGGATACTTGGCACGTGGGTTTATGAATTAGTGCACCTAGCAAGTAGTTTTTTCTCTTATCTGCTAAAAATAACAACACGAACTCTAAGAGGTTGTCAACGTATTACTTCCCAAGGGAGAATTTTGCTCTTCTCTCTCATTTATCTAGGCATGTGTAGAGGCTTTTGACCCATTTAGCATAGATAAATGACCCATGATGTGAAATTTCCCAACAGTTTAATAATGCATTTAACTCAAAGTGACACTTGCTTGCAGCTGCCTTAAAGCAGTTTCCAGGCTATATATGTCTCTTTGAAATGATGTATGACAAGTAGGAAAGCTTCCTTGATAGAACCCCAAATCCCATGGGCAAGTAACAAGAAAATCCTTTTTAGATTGCCAGCAGCAAATTTATACTTCGCAAGTCTTTATTTAATTTTATCTGTTTTTCAATATAATTTATGGTTATGACCATTAGTCTAAAGCTCACAGTAACTTCTACACAAATTATTTTTTTCTTCACTGTAATGCATTGTAAAGGCTTTTATTGATCTCATTTTTTTCCCAGCATACCAGAAGTAAACCCCTTGTCTTACCACTGAAAATGTTTTTGTAATCCTTGCACTAGCTTTGCTGTACCAAAATTCTTTTACTTCTGAACCCTGGGTAGTGAAACAGAGAACAACAGCCTGTGTATGTTTAAAATCAGAAATATTCCTAAGAAAGTTCCCTTATGTGTTTGAAAACACAAGCCTGAATGATAGCTCTTGATTTTTGCTTGCATAGATTTAAAGCAGTTGGTGTTGAGTGTGTGGAAAGATTTTTATTAAATCTGCTTCTGGTTTAGTGAGCAATTTCCCATGATACATGTCATATTAAAAGCAAGAAAGATTTAAGAAAGCAAGAAATTAGCATTAGGCTTGAGGAGACAAACACTTCTAAGTAGACAATCAAATTTATTATTTAATCACATTTATTTCCAGTATTAAAATAGAAGTCAAGTAAGTGAAGCTGGATCCTGTAGGGCCCTGAATCATTTAGCACAGATAAATGGGGTGGGTTACCAAAATCTGCAAGCAGAAAACACGGACCCAAATAAGAAAAAACCACAAAATTGAAACCCAAACAAACCCAGAAAAATAAGCTTGAAAGAGTCCCATCCACAGGGAAAGGTTAATGTGGGCAGAGGAAGAAGAGAAAAAAACCAAGCAGCTGATTAGAAGAGAAGCACAGAGTTCACAGGATGTTTGTACCTCGGACTCTGATCATTTTTCAGCTCTGTGTCTCCCTTTGGCCTCCAACTTTCACCCCTCTTGTGTTTCTCACCCACAGTGACATTCCCCTCACTTTCCTTCCTTGTAGGATCCCCAGACTCCTCCAGGCCCAGCCAGCTTTGTACAGCACATGGACAATTTGGCTCTGGCCCACAGTTTATAATGCAGGTATAAAATCAGAGAATATGGAATTTTACTCCAGCTGCTCCAACCGAGCCTGGAAAATACCAGAGGAGCAACATCCCAGAAAAGAGGTTCTACACAAAGGCTGTGCTGCCTCTTGCTGCTTCCCTGCTCAGAGCAGTTTAAGCCCATCTCCACAGCTCTTCAGGGCAAAGTCAAAGAAGCCACCTTAAACCACAGAGGGCCTTTGATCTGGGTCTAGACATGGCTCATGTTGGAGGTCTCTGGGGAGCAGCTTGCTGAAGTTTATTCCAAGAGGGTGGCACACTCAGAGGGTGTGAGCATGGCTGTGCCCCTCACAGTACAGCAGAATAACTGCGTACAGATTGCCTGGGCTGAATTTACAAATCTAACCAAATTTAAATGTCTGTGCCCCTTGGTCTGGGGAAAGAGAGTGACATGCCAGGGGGGAATTCACTCACCTCAGTGGTGGCCATCTGTGTTTAAATGTTTCAGGTGAACTGGAAGGGTCTTTGTTTGGTGACTACAAGACTGCTTCTGTTATACATGTAAGTGTCAGACAAAGTGACCTTTCCACCACCTAGAGAAAAAGGGAATTCCTCCCCAAAACAAATGACCCCTAAAGTGGAAAGAAACCCTATGCCATTGCTGATGTGGGAGTTTTGTAATCAGAATCACAGAATGTCCTGAGCTGGAAGGGATCCCCAGGGATCATTGACCCAGCCCCTGTCCCTGCCCAGACCCCCCAGCAATCCCCCCTGGGCATCCCTGGCAGCGCTGTCCGAGCGCTCCTGG
>VYXF01009253.1:599670-620267 GCA_013397295.1 Polioptila caerulea | reverse complement strand
GCCAGCACCCTCTGGGGAGCAGAACCTTTCCCTGCCCATTCCTGGGCAGTGCCAGCACCCTCTGGGGAGCAGAACCTTTCCCTGCCCTGCAGCCTGGGCAGTGCCAGCACCCTCTGGGGAGTAGAACCTTTCCCTGCCCTGCAGCCTTTGATTCCCCTATTCAGAGAATAGGGAAATGGAAATATTCCCTATTCAAGGAACAAGATAGCACTTAGGAGTCTTATAGCCAAACCCCCTTTCGTTTGTCAACATAAAACACGTGTTGACTGGAAGAGGCTTGCAGAGACTTCCAGCCTAGCCGACGTCCCTGTCACCACCACCAGCATTAGTTCCAGCTCCCCGGGCTTGGCTGGCCTGTGGAAGTTGACTGCATCGAGCCTCAGCTTTGATACAGAGCGATTCTTCCTAGCTGGGGATGAGAGCAGCTTTTACAGTGTAAGCTTGGATTAGCTGCTGGAAGGGTGAAGCTGCTGACTCCCCTGCACAGAGATAAGCACAAGAAACAGCAGAAGAGAGGTGGGGAGCCTGTATCAAAGTTAATGAAGGCGGCACAGGGTCTAAGGGAAGGAGGAAATTCTTGTAGGAGTTAGGGCTCGTGTGAACTTGGAGAGCTCAGTTTGTTGCTGAGCCATTTGAAGCGAGCACTGGGGTTGTTTTTGAGAGAGAGGCACCGAGCAGGGCCGGCACCGCGGGGCCTCAGAGCGTGGTGACCTGCAGGGCCCGAGCCAGCGCTCCTCAGAGCCCTCCTCTGGCACAAACATCTGCATGGACAGAACTTACCAACTAATCAAAGTCAGAAAGGGCATTTTGTTTTTAATTGGCCGTGCTGGACACACACACACACACGAGAATAGCTTCCCAAATGTGTGTGCCAAATCACAAAACCTTTGCTCTCTATTTACACAAAGATTTTATATATTCATGTCATACACACATGTCATATAATGGCTCTATGTATGCATTACCTAACCCCACCCACCCCCACTCCATATTAAAATGAGTTTAAAGTCTCCTCACACCCGTGCAGTTCTTCTCTTGGAATGGGTCAGTGGTCCTTGGTAGGAGTCAGGGTCCTCTCCTCATGACAACCTCCTCTTGCTGGCAGGGCAGCCTGTCCCTTGGGCACAGTCCAAACCCTCTGACCAGATTTTGGCCAGCTTTGGGCCCAGCTGCAGCTATGGTTTCTGCATCTCTACAATATGATATTTTTCTTATCTTTCTTCTACAAATGCAACTAAGTAAATGATATATTGTCTACATTGCTTCTACTGTTCTGCTAAGCTCTACTCTTTTAACTCTTAATTTTTCTAGTTTCTTGCTTCACCTCCAGACACAAACTAATTGCAAACAGCCTCTTGGCCATGAAAGGAGACACATGTCGACTCGTCTGCTTCCTTAAATGTGGAAAAATAAGTGATATTTACACTTTGGCTTCCTCTTCATGACTACAGATACTGCATTTATAAATATGAATTGACTTGAAGGACATTTTTACAACATTTCTCACCAATGATATCTTGTTTTAAATATTTGTGCCAACACGCTTCCCCCAAACAAAAACCCAAACCCTCCCAAAGAATATTTTTGCAAGCTGCTTCTCTGAAGTGCAAGTTTATTTGATTTAGGCTTCTTTGCCCATCATTCTTAATGAATAATTATTCAGTATTTCAAACTGAAACAGATAGCTTCATTTAGTATGATTAATGCTGATGTGCCACATCATTTGCATAATTACAAAATATAATAAAATAAATTCCAAATGCAAATCTTTGTAACTTGTGTTACCAAAGGCCTGAAAAAAGACATAATGTTTTAAAGTTATCTTGGGACACAGTCATAAAGTTCTGTGGCTAAAATTGAAAGGTAAAATTATTTTTCATCACCACGTATTACAAGAAGTTGCCAAAATAAAAGTTATATCTCTAAGACAGAGGCAAGTAATCTACTGAAAGTATGTGTCTGCTGAAACAGATATTCTTTCCCTACTTTTAAAGATTTGGAGCTGCTTTTAGTGAAAATTAACTGAGATTCTTCATGGAAACAGCATTTGGTCTTTTAGGATAGATGGAGTATTTTTTACTTCTTTAAAGCTTTAACAAACTTCATTCCTTTTGCAGATTTTTGAGTGGTTTTCACTTTTTTTAGGAGAAGTCTCACTGTCTGTTTTTCAAGGCAGTTACTTCCATGGACTAATGAAGGCACTGTAGACAAATGCTGCCTTCAGTGGGGTTTACATTTAGCAGCCTTTTTCCGAATGTATTGCTCTGATTTTGGATAAAGGGCTGTTCCATCAGAGTGATTGGTACTGACAGTAACTTCCTGCACCTTGCCTTCGAGGAGCTGCATTGAAAACAGGTGATATTGCTCATAGCTCCCAATAAATCAGAGATAACAACTTTTATTAGGACAGTCAAGGGAAAAAAGGCTGAGGAAATCCTGTCTGAACAATCAAAGCTTTGAGGAAATTCTGTGTTCCTGAGGTTGCTTGTTGGGTTTTTGCTTAGACAAGTCCTGAAATCAATATAGTCATTTAGGCAGCAATTAGCCAATAATTTTTATAAGGAAGTGGTAAAAAGGACCTCAAATGTGAGAGGGTTCATCAGCGAACAAGTGAATTAATGGACATGGTAAGAGAGAGCAAAAGCAAGCCCAGCTCTGAGAAGGTTTGGATCTGTGCAGGTAGGTAATAAATGTAAGCAGAATGCAGCTGATTTATTCCTGCCTTGAAAAATGACTCAGTGTCCTTTCACCCCGGCTCTGGTGCCAGTCAGATCACAGGGAATCTTTCATATCTCTTTCTGTAGATGAAGTGACATCTCCAGACTATCAATTTGCCCTTTCCAGCACCATTTAAAGATACATTTTTTTGGCTTGCCAACATCTAGACCTCCACAGAGCCACTCAGTCTCCTGCAATGAGGAATATTTGATTTTTCCAAGCGATTCTGTCTGAATTAATTAGCTGAAATATTTCCTTGGTTAACATATTGAAGAATTCACCGAGGCAATTGGTGTTTGTACATATGTGACTTTGTGACTTTGCACAGGCAGGGAGACTGTGTGTTACACTTTGGCAGGGCTCATACACAGTCCTAATCATTGCACATAAAGTGTAAGGGATGATTCCAGGCTGTTTTAAACTGAAGCACGTGGCAAACAAAGTAGGCTCATGCACAGACTGGTGGGTAAGGTTCCATATGCTATCTAGAAAAGAAGATACACAAGATAGAGCTCACTGAATTGCAGTGGGAGGGGAGAAAGTTGAAATGTGTCTAAATCTGCCTCCCTCATGGCTTGCATACTTTCTCTCCTGAAAGTGAAATAGCACCATGGATGCCCACATGTGAGAGGGGATTTATCTCCTAGCAGAGTAAGTACTTCCTAACACAATCCTTCACAGGATAAATTATTAAGCAGGGACAGGGTATGGATCCTGAGTCCCCAGGAATTCTCCCTCCTTTGGAGGAGGTATAACCAGCAGCCAAGATTCCAGAGAGTTGTGTTTGTATCCTCTGACCAGCACCTCTGTGGCTGGCTGAGCGTGGCTGGGAGGTGCAAGCATTGCCAAGAGATTTGTCAAGGTGGAACTTGCACAGATTTTTGGTGGTCAGACAGATAAAAGCCCATGGAGAAGGGGTCCTCTCAATGCTGCATTGGCTCTGAACAGGCTAACGAGGAGGACTAATTAACCCTGTCTTGCTGTAGGCATCAAGCCTGGTGAGAGTTTAGCTCAGCTGCCTGCTGTAAAGGAGGACAAAGGAAAAATCCTCGTGGTAGCTGGGGACTGGAAACAGCTGGGTGTTCCCCCAAGCCTCCAGTCAGATGCTGAGCTCTGGGGGCACAGGCTAAGTACCCATAAAATAGGAACTGGGCCTTGGGACTAGTCCTTTAAAAATACTTGCAGGACTACTGTATTTTTAATTTGTTCATTCATTTGTTTCATTCTTAATTTTTCATTCTGATTGCTCAGGAAAAGTGGGACTAAAGCATGTAGGAAGGAAGGCCAGGATATCCTTGTGCTGGACAGGGAATGCTGTGATAGTTGGTCACTGGAGGCTCTCAGGGACAAGATTCCAGTGGGCTCCAGTGGGATGGGAACACAAAAGCAGATTGCTCCTTTTGTGTCGATCTTCCCACAAACATAAAATAGAACAATATTCACTGTCCTGTTGGTTTTCACATTACAATGCCTTAAAAAAAAACAAAATAAAAAGGTACATTTTTAAAACCCAACAGTCTCTCCAGAATGGGAATAAGAGAAAAAGATGTTCCTTGGATGGCTTAAAAGCTGACTGAGCTGAACTTTGAAATGTCAGTTTTCAGCTCGTAAATATAACTATAACTGTTCAATATGGGGGATGTAAGAGATCTTGATCTGATTTTCAAAGGAAAAGTAACGAAAAGTCATGAAATAGGAGTACCTTTATATACATATTTCTCATCAAAGTCTGCTGACATAAAGCTTGCAGACTGTTCATCAGTGATTATGAGATTAAAAACTGTAACTTTAGCACAGAGTAGACACAGGCTTAATGCACACAGGCTGAAAAATAGTAGCTACCTGTAGACCTCATCTTTGGTGGAAAAATAAGTGTGTTTGTGATGAATGTGTGTGGATTTATGAACAAAACTAAAACACACAGAATGGTAATGCCAGGATGGAGGTAAGTGGTGAGTTCAGTGCCCTTTTCCCCCTACTAAATGCTTAGTGACTTGAATTCAGTGCTGACAAAAGTTGAGATGGGGAGAGGTTGTGATGTGAAAAAATGTGAGCGAAAACAAGGAAAACAATTTGGAATCCATAAGGGTTTAATTATCTTGTCAGCTTTGACCAGTCCTTCAGATCACCTCCAAACACTGGTGAGTGCTGAGAGCTCCAGCACAGCCCTCTCTGCATCCCCAGGGCTTGAGAGGGGCCCCAGCAGCTCTGTCACTGATCTGTGGGTTACTCTGCACTTCCCCTTGGACGGGCACTGGCTCCTGCCCTGCACCCTGGGCCCCGCTCAGGGGCTGCCTCTCCATGGACACGAGAGTGGGGATCACCTCCTTCAGGGCAGGACAGACACATCATCTCACCTGCTCCTTGGTACTTGCTGTTTGGGGGGATTCCTCCAAGTTGTTACTGATTGTCTTGCAAGAAAAGTGAGCATTTCTGTTGAAGATGATAGCCTGTCAGGGTGAAATCCTCTTTTGTATTGTACTCTTGAGAATTGTCTACTTGCTAAATATTGCATTTTCTGAAAAAAAGACCCATCAACCAGATGATATCAAAAGCTCACTTATTATCCTCTTGTGCTTATAAAATTTAGTCACATGAATGCCAGTGACCTGATAATTAAACTAAATTATTTTAAAGAGAAGTGCAGAGCATAGACAAGTGGAAGTAAAGAAACTCATTATTGAGAAAATATCCTACAAATTCCAAGTTCAAAGTGATCTGCAGATCCCACTGCCCTCTTTACTCATATCCCCAAACTGGGAAGGCAAGCACAGGTAGCTGCTCCAGTGACATCTAAAATATAAATACCACAATATAATCTTTTAGAGGCAGGATGTCAAACACCATTAAGTTTAAATCTCCACAGTTTTTGTAAAAACGTTTTTATTTAGCACGGGTATTTTGAGCCTGAGCAGGCCCAAAAGGTATGGAGAGTTCCTAATTGGGCATTTGCCTACACAAATGATTATCTAAACTAAATGGGGATTAAGCCTTTGAGATTGAATTACAAGGATGGAGATCAAACCTCCACAGGCAAGTTAAAATCCACCAATTATTTAAAGAGTTTAATTAAGAGCAGATCTTTCTGTAGGCTGATTTAAAAGGACATAACATAACATTTGTAGCCAATAAAACCTAAGGAATAAAAGACTACTTTTTTGGTTGTGGTTTTTTTTTTTTCTTCATTTATTTCCACCATAAAATATAAGCAGTAAACTCTGAGGAACATCTGAAGATATTTCACAAGTAGCACCATCTGTCTTGGCAGACTCAGCAGCGTGTGGGTGGCTTAGTTACTTGCTTATGGATCCATGGCATCATTTGCTTACTCTGCCGGATGGGGTTGCCCCTTCCTTGTTTGGCATGACTTCAGCAGCTCTGTTCTGCTCCCATAAACCAATTCTCTTCTTTTATGTGGTTGCTCTGTGCACCTGGATAAAGTAGCTGGCAATTTGCTTAACGAATGCTTACCCATAAAAGCAAGTCTCTTGGGCCTCATAAAGAGAATACTTCTTGCATGTGGATATTTGACTGTGTAAATCTCTGCAAGTTTTGAAAGTTTATTCACTTTTGTTGCTTTTTAAAGTACATCAGGATTATAACTGGCACCAGTACAGAAAGGTGTTTCTTCTTTCATCCTGTTGAGAAACTTCTGCCTGACCATGTCCATGTGTTTGATACTAAGCTCTAATCCAGAACAGGTTTTTCATTATTAACTTGAGTTACCAAATATTTAATCAGTCCAAAGACTTGAGACAGGCTCAGCTCTGCTGGCTGCAGTGATGTTTGTCTGTAGCAGAAAGATTTGGGGCTCAGACATCATTCAGTGAGGAAAAGAATTCGAAGAAAGAAGAAATTGATATCTTAGCAAGAAACAAGGGCTGTAAGAGACATATTCTTATCCAGCTCACTTGTTAGTCAGACTACCCAATTCTCAGTGTGCCTTCTTGCTCCTGCATATTGTTTCTGTATAGTAATGAGTCTCTTGGCAGCAAAGTTTTGAGCTATTTCTGTTGGCTTTAGGAAACAACCCAAACCTGACAGCATCATCTGTATATTGATCTGCATATTGAGGGAAATATAAAGGCTCTGATGGCACCATTTTACTGATAAACAACAAATGAATATTTCCAGGCTGGCTGCCTTTTTCTAGTGAGGATCAGAAATTAGTAAACAAGGGAGAGCAGGGTACAGTGCTTCCTAAAAAGAGCTCCATTTCAGCTGGCTGCCATGGGATGTGGGAGCACACATTTTACTTTCGAGTCCAGAAAACCTAGCAGTTCTACTGCAGGGATTAGAGCTCAAGAAAAACATGACTTTACTCTTTCTTGGGAGGATGGCCAGTAGCAATTAGTAACAACTAAACCAATGGGGCTGTAGCCTTCAATATCATAAATATGTGCCAGTATGTGCCAGTATGGAATAACCTCAAATTCTCATATTATCTAACAATAGAAAACTGTTGCATTTATTAGGGAATTCCTATTTATTACATGCTCATAACATGAGGTCATTTTCCTGACTTTTCCTTAAGGAAAGGCAGCTTTTTGATATCTTGGTGACATTTTTCATGTGGCTGAGTGAGCTTGTGCACCATGTGCACCTGCAGAAGTCTCGGATGATTTGTGGTAAGGAAAGTTATGTTATTTAATTTTTATGTCTTAGTTTTTAGGGCATTTGTTTTTCTCTGTGAACAGATTTTGTGCATTATATCTCTCACCTTGTATCTTCTAATCTAAAGGAAAAGACTTCTGTTCGCTGCAGTTTATTTGTGTGTGCTACTCCCAATTTCAGCACAAAATACTCCTGAAGTTTCAGCACTTTTCTATTGAGCAAAAGAAAGAAAAGAGCATTTTTTTTCCTGTATTTAGGTGTATTTATTCTGTATTCAATGTAGTTAGATAGCTAGAAATAGCACTAGAAGTTGCTCTTTACCATAGCAGGAGCCTGCTTTAATTGTTGTCTTTCTCTTCATTAAACTAATAAAGCAAACCAAAGAGATTTTATTCCTTGCCAATAATTGGTGCTTAGGGTTTTTGTACAATTTTTTTTTTTTAATAGGGAAAATTTTGAGTCTTGCAGTGACAACTGTTTGCTTTTGTTCCTGAGGTTAGAAGAGAGTTTGTGCTTTCCTTAGGAGTACTCTTCAGCCAGTCCTAGTAAATACTCTTCAAGGATGATCTCGATGATGAGAAGTTGTAATGATATCTCTCTGTCCAACACCACAATCCACCAACACCTCCACCAGATCCAAGTTCACAGCTGCACCCTAAGGGAAGAGTGAACACCCCCCCCTCAACAGTCTGGATTACCCCATTGATCCACAGGGGAGAATCTCAGGGGATAAATTAAGATTTTCTCCCAGTCATCCTAAGAAGAGCACTCTCACATTGTTGTCTCACCTCACAGAGCTCTGTAACTCTGTCGAGATATGAGCAGTGATTCACATGGCAATGACATGCCCTCTGCTCCTCCAGATATCATTTCTTTATCCAGCCAAGCAGAGTTTCTCCTCCACTGCCTGATGCCTGCCCGAGCTCGGATCCAGCAGCAGCGCGAGGTTCCCACTTCGCTTTCCAGATATTTCCCCCTGTGAAGGAATTGGCAGAGAATGGGCACAGAATTGGCTCCACACCACTGCTTACTAATGATCAGAAGAGCTGGCCAGGCATGAGGAGGGATGTCAGCTGCCATCATTTATTCCCCTGCCCGGGGCAGCAGGGCCCCGGGAGGAGCTGCCTGGGACACAGGAGGTGTCCCCGGGCTCTCCCTGAGCCCCCAGCCCGGGGCTGTGCCCCCAGGCAGGGGCCAGCCCTGTCTGAGCCACAGACACTTTGATTTGCTGCTTTATATGCAGCATTGACGTTCCTTTCATTGCACACACTCTGTTCATCAGGCATTTGAATCTGGATAATGAGAAGAATGCATAATCCAATTGCAGCTGTTCTTTTTATTTCCTCTCATGGCTGACACATTGCTCCAGTTATTCCCCAAGATTATCTGATTAGCAGCACAATTCTGCTTTTTCAGGGGAGGGACCTAGCACGAATGGGCAGTTGAAAGAATACCATTTTGGGTTTTATTTTATTGTATTTTTTGACACACTGCCTTTAACAGAAATGTAAATATTTGCCATTTCAGAATGGGAGGAAACTGGTATGTATGGCACTTGCCTCCATACCATTTCATTTGGAATTCAAATGATAATAAAAAAAGAGGGGTTGTGCTGAACCAAGCTCCAGCTGCAGTAAGGAATGGTTTAAATTTAACAGAAATTTACCCTGACACCAACATCTGCTGGGTCTTTTAAATTTGTCCTGCCAAAGTTAAGGCACCAACTTCTTTTCAACTCAAATGTCTGCTGCCAGTGTAATTAAATAAGGTGAATTATTCGACCCTGATATTGCCAGTCTTACAACCCCTCACTGAGGGTATTTATAAAGTACAGAGCCCTTTATTGTACAGCATAACGAGCTGGCCAAGTGTTACATTCCCACCATGGCAGGTATTTATTGGCTACTGTAAATGGCTTGTAAAACCTAGGGAGTGAATTTGGAATGGTTTAGGGGATGCTCACATCCCTCCTGCTTAAGAATTTGAGAAAACAAAAGATACTGTCTCAATTCTTTCGATCACAGCACATATCAAGAGGCACCTTTGATGAAAATATACATCATTAACCACACAGACCATGTCAAGCTCAGTCAAACAAAATAGCTCATGCAGCTGTAAAGGACCTAGCTTGAACTAAAAAATAAATCAAAGGAATATTTATCAGAACACACTGTAGTAATATTCATCTTATTCTTCCTGCTGCTCTTTTGCCAGCTGCTAACAATTATATAAAGCCTGACCCATTCTGGATTTTTTTCTTGTGACGACTTTTTTTCTTTCCTGACTGTCCATGGAATAGTCAATGTATCTTTTTCTCATGCCTCTAAATTCTCCCACTAGTGAAAAATATACTCTGTGAACTGTACATCTCAAGAGTGCCAATTCCTTCTGAACACAGTGGAAGGCAGCAGAAGAGGGAATTTGTCTTGAATGTTTTAAACTCTCAGCTCTCCCCAAGGAATCCCTGAATTAGTGCTGGTTTGGGAAAAGACTGAAAGCTGATGAGAAGATGGATCTGACTGGTTTGGTTTTAATTATCTTTTTTTTGTTTTTTAATTAGCTTTTCCTTTATATTTTCTTTCTCATGTATGGAACCAAGGCCATAACAACTCATGTTTATTGCAAATACCCATTATCAACAGGGTGTCTTGTGTATGTAACTCTATTTTTCTTAACAAATCTCTTGAAATTTCTCATGTTTGTTCATGGGTCCTGCTTATCCCTGAGCCTCTGTTGTAACACATTTCCTCAGTAAACCCATATCCACAGTGAGATGATCCTGAGCACTGAACAAAGTCACTTATCTTTCAGCATTTAAGAAAAATGGGACTTAAGCCAGTTAACATGAAAAGAAAGATGAATGGGAAGGGAGTATTTAAGTGTTTGAAAGTTGGAGAACACTGAGAAACAGCAGTCCACAGCTCTTCCATCTCATGATGGTGAAGCACTTTTTAAAAAATGAAGCATCAAACCCCTGGCCTAAAGATTGAAGTGCCTATGGACCACTCTACTGCTCCAGCAGCTCCCTAAACCTTCCTGTGAGGACTTCAGTACCCCTCAGAGATTACAAAGATGCTGTCAGCTCCCAGAGTATAGAGAAAACTGCTTAATCTATTACAATGGGAAAGTTAATGACCTCTGACAACATATATTTATGGCTGAAATGAAGCATTCACTGCTTGGAAGTGTTTGACACTTCAGTTTTACGCTGCTAATGCTTATTTGAATTCATGTACAGACAGTGAGCATTGCTTAAATGTTCAAAACCTCATCAGCTTCAGCAGAAACTTCAACCCACTCAAAATGCAGGGAGTTTAGGATGCTTTTAACAGAACCAAATGACACCTCTAGAAGCCCTGAATTAAAAATCCTGTGGAAGATGAATGAGCTGGGATAACACAGAAATCAGCACTTCTCTCGAGGCCAAGTGGAGTAGGTTGGTGTTGTTTTCCAAAGGCTGATAAACTAGTTTTCTAGTTAGAACAGATCAGTTAACTAAGCCAGGTTTTTGGGGTATTTTCACTCTGATCTTACTGTAATCAGAGCTTAAACTCAGAGCTTGCAGGACCTAGACCTCTGTCTGGCACAAGGATGCAAAGGCTGGGTGGATTGTGGCTGCTTTGGTTCTCTTCACTTGTTCAGCTGAGGCTTAGCCTTAACTAGGAATTTAATGGGGACCTCTGTCTTCTAAAGAGATGCTCTAGAAGCTCTGATATTCATTTCCTTTGTCCATCAGCTGCTGCATTTTGAAGTGTTGTCTGTTCAGATATTTATTTTTACAGGGTGACACCGCTCAGAGCAGCCTCAGTGGTGTCTGGGCACTCAGAGCAGGAGCTTGGCAGAGCTCTCCCAGGTAGTCACTGTGTTTACCTGGCTGCTTTTACAACTCAGGGAGTGTGTGGGAAGGCTCCTCCTGCTATTACCTCTCTGGAGAGGGAGGAGGGATACAGGGAAGGAAAGAGACACACGTTTATTCATCAGCAGTTTCTGGGCTCTGCATCCTAAATTAAGGCAACTCCCTAAATAACTCCCTTTAATAATCCTGTACTCAGGATTACCCAGGTTTCCCTGGGTCTCTGAAGTTTGTTGTGGCTGTTTTGGAGAGGATCCAAACCTTTCTGTCTTCCTGTGTTCTGTGTGAGGTTGTGCCTGTGAACTGAAGCATTTAAACCTCTCCTCCAGGCCTGGGATCAGTAACTGAATGTGGATACTGCAAGGCCTGACTTAAGGACTTTCAGTCCTCATTCAGATTTTAGCATATGTAAGCAATAATTGATGGGACCTGATGCTTTAAAATCAATCAATGATTTCTAGTGGGATCTTTTGCAATGTAATATTCTCTTCATTTTGAAGCTCTGTGCTTCAGAGTTAGGAAGAAGGGTTAAAAGGAGAATTGAGAAGGTGACTGTGAAGCTCAGAAGTTTTGTGTTCTTCATCAGATGTTTACAAAATATTAAAAAATAAAGGTGTGCTTAACCAAAAAAACCTAAACAATAGAAATGTAAATAGGCAGGGTATAAAAGAAGATAAATGAAATTAAAATAGTTCAAAAAAAGGTGGTTAAAATGTCGGTATTTTTTAAACCTCCCAAAAATATTGAAGCTGGAAATGCTAACACTGCTGGTTTGATTTCTGCTCTAATATAGGACTGATAGCATATGGCTCCACCCCAGAGTGAGTCAGAAATACCAGACTTGGGATTAAGTGATACATTGAGTATGATTGATTACAAATGCAAAAACTGAGAACTGAGAACCAGTAAATATATTTTTATTAAGTCAAATGCGAAGACAGGGATGAAAATTAAAGGTGTAAATCCATGAACATCAATCTTGAGGGAGTCAGACTCTACCCTATATGAGTTTAGTCAAACTGGGATGAAATAGTGCAGGCAGCCAACTCAAGGGAAATGAAAGGTGCTCAGGGAGACAGAGCCCAAACAGCCAGGCCAAGAAAAGGCCTGATCCAGATGATGAACAGAACCTGTGTTCCCCCTGGGTCCATCTCTGAGGAAAACACATTATTGCTCTTCATCAGCATCCAAAGACTGTGATGCTTATTGAACCCAATTAAACTTTTCTCTGGTTCAGCAGCCCCTCGACAGCGGCATTTACATCCCCTTGTCAAAACACCGAGGTACTGGCAAAACACAGCAGCAGAACTTTTGCTGAGCAGCTTCAGGGAAGGAATGGAAAGTGAGTGACACAGATGATTAATGAGCCTATTAAAGCTGGAAGTCTGACAGTGGAAAGATAAGCTGGCAGTGAAAATGACTCCTGCCATATATGTATCAAGGGCATCAGAGAGAGGACCTTCCATATAATAGCTCCCCACCACCATTAGTGGCAGGGCATACATATCTAGCAAGGGTTGTCTCTTTGCTATTTACTCTGATCAGACATTTGGAGGTGAAGGGCCTTGAGTGTGACGTCTCAGCCAAGTTGCACAAGGCTTTGCAAGGTCTGATTAGAAAGAGCACCCACGCTCTGTACAGGGGGAACTGGATCAAAGCATGGCAGGTGACAAAGAAACGGAAAGAAAAAAACAAACAGGATTTTGTAACTATGCAGTGGCAGAGCAGGGGCCATAAGAATGATAAGGGAAAGATCTGATGTAGGGGGGAAACTGATGTCTTAAGTTTTAGCTTTTATATTTTTTAAATTCTGTGCTGTTTTGGTGGTAGTTTTGTGTTTCACATTAAGTCCTACTGAGTTTTTTTCACAGAGTAGATAGAGAAAACAATTCCTTCTCTAGCTTGGAACCAAGGACAACTTTTAGGCCCAAGAATAAAAACAACGGTGAAGTGAGCAGAAAAAAAACAGGAGGATGGAGCATCATAACCTGAAGCTGTGGTTGGACAATTGATTCTAATCTGCTGATGGGCCAGAACTTCTCAAAGTGTGGGACCTCGTGATCAGGTGTCCATTTTGTGACCATTTTGGGGCATCTTGAGTATGCTCTGGCTGGGCTCTGGCTGCCCAGGTGTGCCCATTGAGTCCTTCTAATAAATCCCTACTTTATCCTCTTGCTCTGGCTGGGCTCTGTTCCAGGTCAGCTTCCACAAGACATCAAAACGATTAAATCCTTTCTGACCTTGGGCATGAGCCCAGCACTGTGCAGTGTAACACACTGATTGTGTGTCACAAATTATGTGCTTGTGAGTGAGCCCTCAACTAGGACTTAACTTCACTGCCTCCAGCTCCTAGAAAAACTCATTACCTCCCTTAGGCACTGAAAGCCTCTTTCTGTGGAGGACTTTCCTGGCAGAAGCCCTTGTGCTGTGCAGGTGTGTGCACCCCAGTGCAGTGTTCCTGGGCAGTGTGGGATGTTCCTGCCCTGCCATGGGATGCAGCCACACCAGCAGGGAGATGCACACCATCTGTGCAGTGTGCACACAAAAACCTGGAGCCCGCCTTCTGAACTTTCAGACTGCTCTGCCAGAGTCCCTGGAAATACACCTGGGATTTCCTATCTGGGAGCAGCTAAGCCAGGTGCTCTGAAAAACTTAGAAAATTATGCACACTCTTCAAACCTTACCCAAACAAAAACTAGATAACCTAGAAAACATAGGGTTTTAGCTACAAGCTGCTTGCACTTCTTTCGTTCCAGTTTTCCTTAAAACCTTAATTTGATTTATCCATTTCTGAAGGATACATATTCACATCACGCCTTCCACCTCTGCTGTGCCTCTTTAGACAATCTATTATTTACAAAAGTGCATCGAGAAGTTTCTTACTGCAGATGTGCAGAAGCAGTTCAATACAAGCAATAAATATTATATTTTAGTCTTGTACAGGCAGGTGGAACAAAAGCATCCTTAGCCTCTAAATTTGGCACGGATATTGTCATATGAAAGCTCACTCCTCTAGCACAGTACTGCTGGAGTGTGCATTTGCCAGAGCTGCTGCTTGAATGCTTGATTTATTCCTGCTCTAGTGTTAACTTTTATTGTCACAGTTTACAAATATATCCATCCTCTTCCAGCCTGTCACTGACATTATTTCCTTTCGTCCTCAGAAGAGAAAAACATCCTATTTTTTCAGTACCTCCCTATGGTAACCTTCAGCTGGCAGTGCTCTTCTGTGCTCCTGGGGACTAAACCACATAAAGCACTAAGTCCTCAAAAATTATTTGATAAGTTGAGCAGATGCAGCCCAAATGGAAAGGAATTATTGTGCCATAAACAGGTCCATTAGATGGGTTCTAACCAGCACACAATTTGAAGAGGTATCACCTGAAGGTTGAATTTGGCTTCTTTTCTGCAGTAATGCCCCAGCACTGTCAATGGGGTGATGATAAATCACCAATAATATCCATGGTCCTCTGAGATACTGAGTACAATGAGCAGACAGTATAATTAGGTGTGAATAACAGGAGAGGTTTTTACAGTTTCACTATTGCTTTTTTTAACCTTGCTTGTCACAGATGCATGATAAAAGGCACGTCCAATGAAGCAAATAGCTCCAAAATGCTATGTTGTTAGACACTTCTTGTTTTCTTGTATGCTTGTCAATTTTGTGGACTAAAACCCACAAAAAACATCCCTAAGAATATTTTTTAACTTTTCATTTAGGCCACATAATCACAGAAGTTAATTCTTTAAAAATTGAAGACACTGGGTGGGTAATATTCCTATTTGATTTAGAGCCTCTAGAAAGCTCATATTTCACACAAATATTGATTTAAGGACAAGATGGATCGTGCAGTCTGAAATGACTGTTGAAATGTATATTGAAAAGTATCAGCTGATTTAATAATTCCTTTTTCTTGCTGGAACCATGCTAGTATTTGATAGCTTAGTTGACTATGCAAGAAAGGCCAACTACAGCTCTAACTGGTGAGAGCCAAGGCTGAGCAGGAGCACTCTGGCTTCACACACAAACTTCCTGGCACTGCACGCCAATGCTTTCCTTGGGAAAAGCAGAGCTCTGGACTGAGGTAAAATCAGAGTAATTCAGGCAGATTCAGGTGATTGATTGCCTGCAATAGATGATCAGAAGACAAGAGAGCTCTTGCAGTCGAGACAGTGCTTATGGGATTATTCTGTCCTGGTGGCTGAAAGCAAAATTGATCAGATGAGGTAGAATCTGGAGCCAGCAAAGTGTAAACTGACACTAAAGCAACACCACAATATTTTTATTAGATGATATAGTAAAATCTCCATTATTTCATGTAGGTTTCCTGTTCTCTTTCTAAAGCTCTGTCACTGCATGAGGGTGTGAGGACAGCACTGCCTGAGCCAGCTCTGGCCTCAGCCAGGAACTCAAATGGTGAGGAGCCCTATAAACATTGCTGTGGGTCCACAGCCAGCCCAGCTAACCAGGACAAGGTTCTGCCTCTCTGCTGGTTCTGGGAGTTCATGTCTTCCCATCTACCTTGGATTTATTGCTTATAAGATAATAATAGAAATATGTGTAGTCCAGAGCCTTGGAGTTGCTGTTTTTTCTCTTGGAAAGTTTCTAGCCAAAACCATTCCAGTATTCAGAAGCTCACAGATTCATACTGCTGCTTCCAAAAGCCAAATCAGTTTTGGGGGAATTAGTTGCACTGGCCTTTGCTAGAGAAAAGGGGAAAAAACCCCAAGCAACCGCCCACACAATTTTAACCAGGTCTCAGTCCTGCAGTATTCTTGACTAATCTGCAGTTTCATTGCAGAATGAAGCAGATCCTCAGCAGGCAGGAGCTTCCATGGCCATACTGTGTCGGTGGAATGAGATCAGTTTATGCTGTTCCACAATTAAATCCAGCTAATGTTCTGCTAACCTTGGTATTGCTGTAAACAAGCCAGTGCCACCTAGGCCAAGAATATTTTGGGTTTAACTCTGGGCCTAGGGCTGTCTCACTAACTCACTTCAGCTAAGGAAAAGTTAGAAGCAACTGAAGGCCTCCATGTAATGGTTTTGGGAAAAACTGCCCCAAATGAATCCCCCCTTCTCTCCCACCACCACGAGTGCCCAAAGCAGAGGAATGTGCCTGAGCCACGTCCCTCTCCCCAGTTTTCTCCAGGGGGTGACTGACCTGGTGCCACTCAGCAGCACCGAAAGCACAGCCCAGGGAACTGGACAGCTTTGCCTAGCAAGAACAAAATTAATGGTTAGGTTATGATGGAAATTTTTGTTTGTTTCATGCCTTTACATCAGGACACTGACAATCTATGTTGCTGGGATAATGGTTTTCTGAAAGCAATCAAGAATGTTAATTGTTTTAATTTAATATGCAAGACTGCAAAATGTTCCTCTTCACACTGCCTCCTTAAAAACATACTGAATTTATATTATTTGGATCTAATCTAGGATTATTGACTATATAAAGACATATAAACCAAATCATCCAGTATACAAATGTTCTTAAACACATGATTAATAAAAATATTTTGACTTTTATCATCTTTTGGTTTCTGTGCCTCAGTAGTACAGATATAAAAGGAATCTTGGTGAAAATAGCAGCTATTTCACAGCACTACTACAATATAACAATTCAGACTTAATGAAACATTTAAAATATGCTATTACTGACATTGTTCATTTAAAAATGCTATTACTGATATTGTTTCATTATACACTTTCTTGTACACTGTTTTCATGCTTAAGTGACCTCTAAATTGGACTATTGCAAATCACTGCTAATGGGTTTGCAAGGAAATACTTGATATGAGTTTCCATGGGGCCAAATGCAATGGAGAAGGTACTCTTGTCTCTATTAAAATTTGCAAAGCCTTTTGAAAACCAGTAGTACATGCAGAGTTTCCTGGATTAGTGACCCAGCCCTATTTCTGAGTAGCAAACTAAGAATGGTGACAAGGGAGGGAGAAGGAAGGCATGTATTCATTTTATGAAGAGATTCAGCTCAGCTTTCTGCTGATGGGTATAAGATGAAAGTTAGAGGGGAGAGGGCTGTTTCCACAGCAAATATTGTAGCTATTCTTAAAAGTTTAATGAGGACTGTAATATATATTACAAGCAGATTATATTTATAGTACTGAATGAATCCCATGATTTGCTCTAAACCCCATCCTGCAATACTGGGGAGAGAAATTCCTTTGTTTTCTACCAAGAAAAATATCACTTGCTAGTTGCTGCAATTTAAGCATTCGGTCACTGACAACTTGGAGGTGCAATATCATGTTTTATTGTAATTTATTAGCCTCCCTCCTTGGAACTGTAGTGAAACTCTGACTTGAATGCACTCTGGCAAGGCACAGAAATGAGCTTGGAATTTCTAATAAACAGTATAAAACCAGCAGCATATACAGCCATTAAGACTATACAGCAGGATAGCTCTTCAACTTTTCATTCCCAGAGAACAATTGGCCTCTCTGCAGTTTTGTAAAGAAAATGATTCCTCAGAAGGAAGTTCTGGTTGCTTCCATGCGGCTCCCTCACCACGGAGCTGGAGATGGGAGCCTTGCCTTTCTTAACATCTGACAGAAATTATTCTTCAAGTAGAATGAAAAGGCAGGGGAAAAAGGAAAGAAAAGGCAAGTCTAACAGTCACACCGAGGCAGTAGCCTCCTGTCTTTCCTCCTGTGCTGTTCTCCAGCTGGAGCAGGCAGCGCACCCCGCGCGATCGGAGCGGCTGACAGACGTATTCAGGTCAGGAGGAGTGGCGGAGAATTAACGCAAGGAACAGAACCACTTCTGATGATCACAATAGCAAATTTTAATTATCAGGATAGTCTAGTGCACAGATAAACCTGAATTCGCTAGCCCATGGGAGCACACTCATGTGTGCTGCCCAGAATCAGTAGGCAGTAATTCCTTGATCTGAGTGGAAATGTACCAGGAATTATCGTGGCTGTCACTGCAAGTTTATAAAGCGTTTTACAAAGACATAGCAAGACATATTCCCTTACTCAAAGATCTTATAATCTGATATGAGATAAAAACAAGACAAGACAAGAGGCAACAGTTCAGGAGAGATCACTGATTATAAATAAAGGGTAGACATAATTGTCTGAAGAAATGTTTCAGCAAGGAATTCAAAGGAAGAGAGAGGGTGCCTGAATACGAGATCAGAAGGATCGTTCCAGGCACACAGAGCTGAAAATCAAGAGAATGTGATTACAGGACTGGAAAGAGCAGAGGGACAAGAAGCAGGAGAGAACGTGACAGTGCTGTACTACTAGAAGCAAAATTACACACAGCTCTACAGTCACTCCTAAGTGTAGCTCTGCCGGATATTGGCAAAGTATCCACAGCAGCAAATCCAAATAGCAGAAATGAGAACAGTTTAATTTAGAGGAGCTGCCATCATGAAGTGATAGATGATTCAAACATACAGATGAGAGTACAGTGGTTTTATTCTTTTTTTTAATATATTTTGCAGAAATGGCTGTATGAAATGGCTGTGATCTCATTAATAGCTCTGGTTAGCCCACACGTGGTTTCCTAGAAATAAAAACTCTGACATAAACATGTTGCCAGTTGTACTTGCTGATCCAGAAAAAAAAATACACTCAAAAGGAAAACCCCTTTCTGTTCCCTGTCAGATCCATCTACCCACTAAAACAAAGGAGAAGAAACCCCTCCAGTGTAAGAAGCTCAAGGCCCATCACCAAACTATGACAGTAATCTCCATTTTGTGAGGGACCTTTATTCTCTCATCCAAGACAGACAAATAAATCCAAAGGTGAACTGAAGCCATTATCTGCTGGAGCCAGAATAACTTCAGAAATTTCCCCAGATTAACTGGTCTTTCAGCACAGAAGCTCCATAGGATAATGTACAGTTGATATCTGCGGGAGATCTGATATAAATGGAGCCGCTCTTCACCTTCATCGACCAATACAAAGGGAAAGGTCAGGGCTGGTTTCCTCATATGCCTGGAATGTCACAGGCTTTTTTCATGCAGGCAATTTTCTGTCAAATATTTCCAGTGTGTTTGTGGGAATTAAAAAAAATGAATTTAATATCCCCTAAGTTGTGTATGAACAGAATAATGTAAGTGTAGAGCAGAACTTGTGGTAGGGCTCTGTAGGTAAATGGAGAAAAATCTTAGTGCAAAGTGACACACAAGCAGAGATGTTACTGAGGATGTCTTTGGCTTATGTGACACTGAACAAATTCCAGCTACAACAGGCACAGGCCTACTGCTCTTCTTGAAGTGGCTGAAGAGAAATATTCTCTTCTGCAAACATGTAGTCATTCTTCAGTGATTATTTCAATCTACCTCACTCCCTAACAAAATTAAAAGGCAAACATGAACTCTACCTGTGACTAGCAGATTTATTTTGTCAAGAGTTACTATTTACCAGAGGCAAGGTTCACATTTCTATTTTTTTTTTCACATTCCGTGTAAACATTAAATATTATTCTTACACACTGTCTGGCTATACATAATTTACAGCACTTGAATTCCCGTTCTCCTCCTGATGGGGAATGCCAAGTCCTTTCTCCCTGTGGGTGTTTTACAAGGTGGAAGACTTGCATTCTTTAGAAAACTCACTGAATTATTGTAGGGTGATGTACAATTTCTGAATCCTCATCAGCATGGAAAGCAAAGTTTATCTTGAAGTGTCAAAATAACGTGTTTCTTTAGTTTTGATCAGCAGAGTTCCCTCACTTTTGATCATTGCAAAGACTGAACATGGCACACACAGTGAAAGGATTCTGGGAACTATTAGCAGCTAAGCTTCTTCAGATTAACAGATTTCAAAAAATTACCTCCTTATCTTTTGATCAGAAATGAAGAGTTGTTGAAAGGTAACAACTGTTACACTCTCTCCTATTTGGCAAAGGAGTTGTCTTGTTGTGTGGCAAAGCAGCATGTTAGAAAACAACTAGTCAAAACTGTTACATGGATTCAGGGCCTGACAACATTTCTGTTCATTTTTCATCCACGACCTTGTCTGGAGGAAAAACATGGTATATTCCTGATAATGTTTACTACCCAAGAGGTAAGAAACATTTCCAGCGACGGAATGTAAATTGTATAAAATGTCAGCTAAAACAGGCATTAAACTCCACTCCCTCTGGCATTAACAAAAAGCAGATTCTGAAAGGAGCACATCTTCATTAGTGCTTACGAGGCATGAAGAAAAGTTTTGATAATTTCGTACTGCATTGACTCTCTGATGGTAAAAATCTGCAATGGAGGTAGGTTCGTGTAGGTAGGAACGAGAAGTTATGGCTCAGGAAGGCTCCTGCTGGAAGCATGAGTTGGCACAAAGGGTTTCACACACAATCACTGAATCACAGAATCACAGAATCACTGAATCACAGAATCACAGAATCACAGAATCACAGAATCACAGAATCACAGAATCA
>VYXF01009253.1:586632-599599 GCA_013397295.1 Polioptila caerulea | reverse complement strand
GAGCACAGGCACCTTTCAGGGAGCTGCAGACAGTGATAAGGTCACCCCTGAGTCTCCTTTTTCTCCAGAACACCCCCAGCTCCCTCAGGGCTCCTCACAGGGTTTGTGTCCCAGCCCCTCCCCAGCCTCGTTCCCTCCTCTGGACACGCTCCAGCTCCTCAAGGTCCTTCCCAAACTGAGGGGCCACAACTGGACACAGTTCTGCAAAGTCAGCTGGAAATTTTCAGCTGAAACGACTCCTGTGAAGGCACAGGGGAGTAAGAACAAGAACAGGCTGGCCAGCCTGAAGCTGTGGCTGGAAGTCACCTGGCCTGATGTGACTTTCAGGAACATGGAAAGCTTTAGCCAGCCTGAGGTTAGTGCTCATCTCACTCAAGTTTCCAACCAATTCTTTAATTTCTGGGATGAGTTTTCTCCTTCATGAGGAAACACACAAGACCCACATTAAATGTGAAAAATCACACTTGTGCACACAGAACAGTCAGATGTATTTACACAGAAGTGTCTATCCCAGCCTTTATACGCAATTTTTCACAAGTTTGAGAGGCTGTTTTAGGAGACAATAAAACCTAATATTTGAGAAAAACCCAAGTTTAGAGGAAGAGATTTACTCCATCCAGATTCCTGTTTCTCTCATATCTAGACTCCATTGGCTACAATTAACTTCCAGAAATGAAGGAGAACTGAAAGAGGAATGGATCAGTCTCTTCAAATATTCTCCTTTTGGGGTAGGTTTGTATAAATGCCCCAGTTTTTCTCCTGACTCTTCAGAGTACAAAGAACACAAGTGGTGTGTTATAAATAAGAGGCAGAGGATGCACAGCTGTCTCCTGCTTCACTGGTAAAATTACCCCAGCAATTACTGCCTAGTGCTTAGCTGGGCTGTCATACTCAAATGCAAATGGAATTCTCCTCACGTGGAACTGGATTGTAAAACAGAAAATCCAGAGGCAGGCTGGTGGAGGGCCAGGAAGGGCCCAGATGTGCTCTCGTGTGACCCAGGGTGAGTTTCTGGCCAGAGCTTCAAAAGGGATGGAGCTCTTCCAGCTGAGTTCTCTCCTGAGCTTTCTGCATCCGTTTCAATCCAGAACTCAGACAGATACTCAGGAGGACATGAATCCATTCCAGTTAATATAACAGCTTCACCAAATGAAAACATCAACCTTTTCCTGATTGCCTGTGTTTAATGCCTGTGGAGGTGGTAAAAAAGAAGCAGAAGTCTTGCTTCCATCAGAGCATCTCTGAAATACCCAATACCAATTTACAAAATCAGGTAAGTACCTATTCCATATCAGTATTCAAAAAGAAAAAAAAAATGCTGGCCCTGACAAAAATTTAAAAACCCATTCTATTATTTGCTTAGCATGGATTTGTTCTGCCCCATTATTCAGAAAACATTCAGGAAGTTTTCAAGTTATACTCAAGAGTTCTGGAAGAACTGGTATAAATCAGCTCAGAAGTTTCTGGTTTAAAACTTTAGGCTTCTCCAAGTGTTTCCCAATTCTTTCTTTATTGATTGTTTATTTCCTGGTCCAGTTATGCCACAAAACACTGCTGACATCATTTAACATTATTGTAACTCTTCTGAAAACTACTCTAGCCCATGAATCTGCCTAAAATCCAGTCATAGGACCTTCTTTTTACAATCTTTATCAATGAATTCATCTTGACAATCCCCCACTTAGCTGGGTAAACACAGAAGCTAAGAATAATTAAGTACCTCATCCAAGATCATCTAAAATCAGACCTACACTGCCTGGGTTGGAATTATTATCAAAGTACTGTCATTTAAAAACCAGGAGTAAATATTTAAATAAATTTTATTTATTATTTAAAGAAATATTTAAGAAGCATTTTCTACCAGGCAGCATTTGGAACCAATGTTGTATTTAAAATTTAGGATTTTGTGGTAATTATAGAAGTTTCAATGTACTTCAACAGTAAAATTTCCCAAAATCTAATCTTTGGATCAAAATACCTGGCTGCATCTTCTTTCATCCCCACTTCAGCACAAACAGTCAGAAAATATGGAAATTTTAGGGAGCTCAGGTGCCAAAGGAGCACTCCAGACTTTTTTTCTCATCTGTGTCTCAGTACCAGCTCTCTGCTCAGAGTTTCCTGAAGTGCCTGGAGTCTGTTCCTCCTTTTTTCTCTCATTTCCTACATTCATTCTGAGTATAAGCTGGATGGATACAAGAGTGATGCTCTGTAGTCCCACTGACCAAGACACCTTTTCTCTTTTCCTGGTGTATCTGTAAATGTGGGAAATTACTTTCCTTTGATTGACACAATCTCCATGAAAATTTTTGGTTAAAAATATTTAAACAACTTATCTTGAAATCCAACAAAAAAAAAAACCCAAACAAAACAACAACAACAACAAAACAAAACAAAAAACCAAACTCAAAACACATAAGAATGCCAGGTTTACTGTAGGTTGTCTTTCACAATGGATTTATTTTATTTCCAACAATATTCTCCCAGTCTACAGTCGTTGTTGTTCCTTGCTTTTTGGTTTGGGTTTCTTTCCATTCTCCTGAATTATCTATATTTATTTCCCAGGGATTTTTTTTTGTCATTACTTCTATATAAAGTGAACTTCAAGGTCTTCTGATGAAAAATCAAATCACAGTAAAAATGTTTCTGTACAATACATCCATAATAAATAAGCATTGATATTGTAAGCTTAAGAGAGAATTCATTAAGAATCAAATAACAAAAGAGAAAACTCAGAAAATAAAGAATTAAAAATTAATGGACTTATTGTACAGGAAAGGAGAGCAAAGAGAATAAAACAAGAGAGCTTACTGTAGGCAAGTATGCTTAATGTTTATTTAAGTTAAAACAAAATGTAAAGAAAGTTAGATTAGTGGGTAGATGAAAAAGATATCCAGCAAAGGTAAAAAATAGGAAAAAAGTAAAACCTATTGAATTTTCATAAAATTTCAGATTTGTCTCATTTCTTTTTGTCATTTGTTTTCTCATTTAGGGAAAAAAAAAGTAGAATTAGCAGTGATCAGAGGATCCATGTTAGAGTCCCCTCTAAGAAAAATAAATAACTCAATGGCTTTGAAGAATTCAAATATGTTTTCCATGAAAAATTAAGAGACTCTGCATGAGTAAAGATCTGAAAAATATTGTTGCTGCTGCTATTTTCAGGACTTTCACCACATCACCAATACACTTTTGTTGCCAAAATATATAATTTGCTTACCATTTCTTCAAGATATTTCAGCTCTCCTAAATAACTGCCTTCTGAAACTCCACCCTTTCAGCTTGCTGGGCACAAAAAGAAACACTGCTCGTTTATTTTGATGTGTAAAAAACGTATAAATCAAAGAAATGCTGCTTTCCTGGAAGTTTTCATGGATTAAAAATAAAAGAAAATTCTTTTTGAAAGTGCAAACCTCTACACTTCACAAATCTGTAGAGGAAACTGCAGGGTTGGTAGGATGTGTCATTGGTTGGGTGAGGAGCAAATACTGAGCCAATATAAAGGTTTTTAAAAAATGCTGATATTTATTACTAATTTCTGGATCTGAGTGAAGAAAACTACCATTAACATATCTGGGCAGACCATGATGCTAATTAAAGCTATAAAGGGAGGTTTGAAATGCCTGTCTCTCCCCAAATATCTCTGAATTCTGGGAGCACAGGCTGTGGATCAGTAGGGAAAGGCCTTGTTACCCTGTGCAGGCTCAGCCCTGGCTCTCCTCTGGTTTAGGCTGCAGAGGGAGGGGGTGGTGTTTGGTCAGAGATTGGATTTGAGCACCATGGAGGTATTTTCCAACCTCGATGATTCTGTGATTCTGTGGAAGGTGATTTTTGGGGGATAGCAGACCTGAAGACAAGGCTCACAGATTACACAGGTGTTTCACAGACACCTGGGAGTTAAAAGGCAGCCTGCAAATGATGCCAAGCCCTTGGATTTGGCAGCAGTCACCAAGAAAAATGATTCCTCCTTCCAGGGGAGCTGGCAGTGGGGCTCTTCTCCAGCTGGGGCGAGTGGGGAGAGCGTGGGGCCCTCTGGGCAGCCTGGCTGCACATCTCCACTAACATTGATGGGGTTCCAGTGCCCAGCCTGTGCCAACACCTCAGTAGGGAACCCAACAGGACCTTCAGGTTTTTCCAACCTCGCCAAGATCAGTACTCTGAGCTCAGAGTGTCTAAAGCAAAAATTGCTGCATTAGGAAATGATTGCAATTAATCCATTTTGCTGTTACAAGCTGAAAATGGTGTGACTTGGTGCTATGAAAAGAGTAAAGCCCAAGCAAAATTTAGCACTTCTACTGCATCCAAGTGTTTTTTTTCCACATCAGATGGAACACTGGTCAGACACTGTGCTGTCTAAAAGCAGCAGCCTTTCTTAACTATGCATGCAGAGCACTAGCTAATTGAAATAGAAACAAATAAATAACCTACTCAACACACCCAAAGCACTGACACTTCTTTGGTAATCGTGCTTGAAAAAAAATCTGGTTTGACTTTTTTGTAAGAACTTTTTTTTTTTTAATCTCCTGGATAAGGACATTTACTGCTCATTTGTTTATAAACTAAATTGTTCACATCACTGTAAATAACTTCTGAAATGTTGTTCCCTCCACTGTGCTAAGCTTTAATATAGCATAGTAATGAGTGGGATGTGCAACTTCTGCTTATCTGCTCTATTTTAGACAATGCCAGTGGCTCATGTTTATTAAGAAAGTTGGCAGTGAAGCTGAATCTCTGGTTTCCCCCTGGTAGATAAACTCCGTCTGAGCTAACATTCATGAGGATCTTGGAAGGCTCATTTAAATACAATGCCTAAGGCTATGTATTTTTTTTTCTGGATTCCAGAACAGCACATAAAGCTTTTGCTTTTCTGATGTTCTTTTGGAACTGATGCTTATGTATTACAAAGTCTGGCCAGGATTTTGTAGAAAGTACCAAGGGTCTGTGTCCGAGCTGAGTACTCAGGTATCTTTGCACATTGTCATGCTCATTGCAAGGAAGACTGTTTTTTTGGAGGGGAAGACTTAAATTAAAAGATAAATTCCATCTTGCTAGTAGATTTGTATTTCTATTGTCAGATTTCAGGGAAACTCAGTAAGCATTTTTCCTCCTGTCTGGGACCATGGATCTCAGCCATTCACAAATGCAGTGTGTCTCCTTCAGGCCATAATAACCTATGGAATTTCTTCACTTAATCCAAATATTTATTTTAAATGACAACTCTGCCTGGTTCTCCAAACAAGATCTTTTTCAATCTAACAACCTAACCTGAACTTTTCCTGAAGTTAAAAGAAGTATCAGAAATATTTTCCAGCTCTTTAGGCAGTAGTCATTACTTCACCTTATCCCTATGCTCTATTTCAGAAGTGTTTAGAATATCTGAATATGTTTGGATACCTTAGCATAGAAAAGTTGAAAAATAAATGAATAAGTCAGGTATTTGCCTATTTCTGTCATCAGTGTCATCAGTAGTTAGTGCTGCATGTGTTGCTATGCTTTCCTAGCTGTCATTTAAGTATTGCATGTATCAAAACAAAGTAGCCCAAAAAATGGCACGTTTTCATCACTAGAGGAAATTTTGGAAGGGTCAAAACTTCCTGGAGTATTCATGAGATGGAGGTGCTTTTCAATAAACATACCATGTCACATTTTATAAAAATAACTCTTGGTTCTGTCTCAGAGGTGCCTCTACCATTCCCTACATCTCTGGACATAGTGAGGGCTTTGTCCAAAAACTTTGTGGGTCTGGCATCTATTGAACTACAGAAAATGAAGACACCTTCCCTTTTGTAAACCTAAATCATATTATTTTAGGAAGAAAAATAAATTTACAATCACATTGCAAGGACTATAAAACCCAAAACAACAAGCAGAAAACCCAAATGAACAAATGAACTGAGAAAATGCAGGAATTCCCAATTCTGAGCTGTGATCCCATAAAGAGTGACAGGGTGGGGTGTGGGGTTTGGTGCTGCAGTGGCTCTTTTCCAAGGTCCTGGTCCATGGAGTGGAATGCTTGGCTTAGGGAAGAGGGCTCCTACTTTCCCATGAGGGAGGGATAACTTGGCACACGGGGACTCAAGTAGCTGACAGGCTGAACAGGATTCCTCCTTTAGTCAAGCTCCAGCTACCCAAGAACAAGTTAAGGGACTAAATATGAATGTGCTGTGGGTCTGAGGGGTCTGTGAGAAGCCCAGCTCCTGAGCAAGCAGCCCTTGCTGCCAGCAGGAGCACAGTCCCTTTGAGCAGTGCTCCTGCTTCCCTTTCAGAGCGCTGCTGGAGAAGGAGACACCGAGTCTTTCTTCCCTGCACAATAGCCAAGTGGTAAGAATGCTTGCCCTGTAAAAGGCAAGCACAGATTCAATTCCCTCTTGTCTGAACTTCAAACCTAACCTTTTATCTTCCAGATGAGTGCCCAAAACACAAGGCTTGCAAGAAACAAGGCTACTCAGGAGGTGGGGAATGTTGCTGTTCTCTCAGAGCAGTACCTTTGTGCAGGAAAAAAGCTCAAACCTCACAAGGTCAGAAAGGATGGATAACTCGGCAGTTCAGTGTTCAAGGTGCTCATTACATTTGGTCCCTGCTCCAAGGCCTGTTTCTCCTTTCTGTTTTTGAATGCAATTCCTGTAAAATATAAAATTCAGTTCTATTTTCTATAGGGGAGGAAGGTAAGTACAGACCTACTTGTAAATGAGTGCTTTAACTGTAAGGAGAAGGAACTCACGCCAGGGATCACACTTAGGCTAAAGAGGCTCATAATTAAACTAAGCTGTGCTAAAAAATGCAGCTCCTGTCTTGGACAACAGCAGCCAGGTTTTTAAGGAAAAAGATACTGCTTGGAAGCAGTTTCCAGTCTGGGAATCATAGGCAAGTTAAAAAAGTAGACAACTCCTGAGGAAAGAAAATATATGGAGTAGCACCTAGACTGGATCTCAGCTGAGTTTAAGTGTCAGGCTTGTCAAGAATGATGTAGTTTGGGACCTTATACAGCGGTGACTAAAAAGCCTCAAGGTCAAACAGCAAGATCTCACTGAAGTTCAGGTTTCTGGGGTTTAAGTGATAGATTTTGAGACAGCAATTTTAGAACCAACTATTGTTTTTCTTTTTATACTTAACACTTTTTTTAGGAAAATCACAACTGACTTGTAAGCACTTTAACCAGAAGCCTGGTCAAACCCCTGAGTCTGAGAGTCAGTGAGAACTGGACTGAATTTCTGCTTCTGCCCTGATACAGATCTTGACTAAATGTTAGCCCAAGCAGCAGAACTGTTTTTTACAAGCAATGAAAAAATCCCATGGACAATTTATGACCATTGCCTGCTGGGTGTAGGTGCTGCAGCTCTCTGAAGTCTGTGGAATGCTGCCAGCTTGTATCCACAGCCAGTGTCACTCAGAATTCAGCTGCATCTTTTTTAAGTGCAAAATGTCATTAGTTCTACCAGAAGCTGACATGAAGTAGCATTTCCACCTAATTGTCCTATCCTTTTACTGACAGCTTGCTGTTGCCCTTCTGAAACCTTGTCACTTGGAATTTTGCTGAAAAAGTGCATTTGGTACCATTTTGAACCAGCATTTTCCTTAAAAATTATTGTTTAAAGAGTGAAGGAGAAAGGGGAGGTGGACCAGGTATTCTGTCCTATATATATAAAAAATATAAGTCCCTGCCATAGAGTTATCATGATTCTTTGTCTCCCTCCATTGTATTTTCTTCCATCAAAATTTTTATCTACTTCTTTCCTAAGAATCACTGAAATTTTTGAATATGGCAAACTCTCATACCACGCATTTGGCTGCTACCAACTTCTCTCATGTGGAAAGTTGGCAACACAAGTCATTCCCCTCTGGTTTTGGACAATAAAAATGTTTAACTGTATTTACAAACCCCAGGAAGTGTGCTGCTGTTGGTATACTCAGTATTGTATATCAGGGTAGCTGTCAAAACAAACCAAGGACTGCTTCCAGATAGCTTCAAATAATTAGAGAAATACAAGATTACAATCATGATATTATATTTTGGTTTTCAAAAAGCTGATGGAGGCTATAACCTACTTCATACACAGAGAATAGGCACTGTGTGATGCCTTACTAGTCTGGAAGGGAAAAAACCTGAAAAATCATGGAATTGAGCCCAATGCACTAGCTGATATGGATAACAAAGGAGGAGCTTTTTATTACTTCTTGGTTATAGATTTTCTTTGGGACTCACTAGAACTCTACCCTCTAAAAGTTTTGTATCCCCAAACTCATGTGATAGACACCAAGCCATAGCTGATGATTTAAAATACACTAAAATCCATTGGAAGGAGAAGAAAATTCATCTGTCTATTTTGCATGGTAGAAGCCAAAGATGTAAGTCCTGAAGTTCTGAGAAGAAAATCTGGAAAGCCTGAATATTAGGCACAATTAAATGAGATTGTAGCAGCCAAAACAGAAATTAATTGTTTTACATATATATGTTGCATCTTCACTGCACAGAGTATAGAGAAAATCTTTGGAGAACTCTTTTTAAAAAAGTTTTAAAAAGTGTGTGTGGTGCAAACTTTAGTAGAAAATAAAAAGTCACAGGAGGGTCAAAAGAAAATTAGAAGGTAATTATCACTATGTTGGAAAGGGGAAAAAATAGTTAGAATCTCAATAGTGAAGATATGTGATGAACAGAGTATAAAAAATGGTGGATAAAGGGAGCAGGACACCATTTTTTGTTATTTTTTTGTTATTGAGAACATTTGTTAAGGCACAGGATACTGCCAGAACCTAGCAGACAGGAAGGAGATGCTGAAAATGCTAAAAGTAACAAAAGAGAGAAGAAGAAATTGTGAAAAGGTCACTATTTAACACAAAATAGCAAGTATCAATAGCTCTGTTAAATTAGAGGAGAACAATACAATAATTGATAAGGAAAGAAACTCCTAGATTTAATCCTGAAGGCACAGGGCCCTGGAAATGACCCTGAAAACAAAGACTCAGTCATTAGAGATGATCTGGAAAGCTCGCAAAGCAGGAGATGGAGACTTTACTGCATTGCAGTGCAGGATACACAATTGTGGGAAGAATAAAGCGATGGCTGGAGAAAAGTGCCTTGATTCAGTGTCACAGAACTTAAGGGAACATGAATTGAAACTGAAGAAATGCTGTGCCTGATGGGAATTACCAGAGAATTCTGCAAGGGACAGAGAACTGAGGAAAGAGAAGGTGACACTCCCCAGTAAATGAAGCAACATTGTCTAATTTCTGCTGGCCCTCTCCCATCCTGCTGGTCCTAGGACTGATGCAACTGAACTCCTTCAGATGGGTGCATATCCCACGTGGAACTGCCTTTGCAATTTTCACAGCAGTATTTTTCACCTACTAATATGCTTTACCTCGTGACTTATTAATAGCACATCAGCCTTCTGAGAGAGAGGATTTCTGGCTTTTCCTCCTTACATCAGCCTTGCAAATGCTCCTTTTCTCAGCCCTGGAGTCTGAGCCCCTGTTGCAAATGTGGGTGTTAAAATTCTGTGTGAATCATAGCGAAGTCTCTTCCTAGGTGGATGTTGACTGGAGAAAGTAACAACAGAGGTGAAACATCTGAGATTCTGTGTGTTCTTGCATGCAAACTGGGAGTTGTGGGATCACACTTTTACTATGGCAGAGTGTTTTCCTTCATGTTATTCTATGATTCTATGATATTAGAATACTACACAGTTATCTTAAATGTGTGAAGTGTTTACATCACCGTCTTTCTCTGCATATCTTTATTCTTAATTATATTTATATTTTTAAGGCTTTGATAGCTTTATAATTGCATATTCTCCTCTGTCAGATAAGACTGAATCTCAGCTCCTCTAGGAGTCTGTTATTATTGTTGTTTTTATAGCTTTGCTCCAGTTAGGAGAATGATTTAATATTAAACATTAAAGTATTCCCTTTTTGTCTCTCAGAGATAGGCATTTTAATCCTCTGTAAGAGGCATCATGTGTCTGTCTGCTGAGCACCTGCACCAGCAGGCAGGGTGGTGACAAGTGAGAATTTGGGAACCAAGGTGGCGTTAGTCGAAGCTGCACATGTACAAAAATGCTGCTTCTTTCCCCAGGGTTCATTTGGAGCAGGCAGCAAATTCTGCAGACAACAAAGAAATTTATGGGGAGAAAGTACAGTTAGCACAGGCAGCGTAAATCTGAGCTGCAGTTTTTGGAAGCCTGGGCTGAGAGGGCGTAGTTGGAGGCAATTTGTCCAAGAGAGCCCCAACGTGTCCCTGCCAGGCCCTCGAGGCACCTTGCCCATGGTGAGGTGGTGCCAGGTCACGGTGACAGTGACAGCAGAGGGGACATTGTGCCACTGTGCCACTGTGACACTGTGACATTGTGACACTGTGACACTGTGCCCAGGGAGTCCACGGCCTGAGCCCCCCACCCAGGGCACAGCAAAGCTGGGAATCTGCCACTTCCAGCCCCCCTGGCTGCTGGGCAGGGGGAGAATTCTGCCTCCCAAGAGGATCGTGGCTGCAAAAGAGCAGGGAAAAGAGAACAGGTTTCTGCAGGATCCTGGGGCCTGGAGTCCATAACCTGTTTTTGAATCCCTCTCTTGAATCTCTGAAGGCCCAATGCTAGAGCACAGTTTCCTATTACATCCTAATATATAATATATATATAATAATCCTTAATACATCCTAAGATGTATTTTCCAATTCATACCTTTCCTCAAAAAAAAATGCCAAGGCATTGAAGAGAAGAATTTAAAAGTCCTCCTTTTCACCCTAATGTTTGCGGTTCAATTTTGGAAGCGCCTTTCTAACATTATCCATAAGAACTTTCCCACCTGGAGAAGAGTCAGACTCTACAATGCAGCAGCACTGGGCCTGATAGTGCCCTAATTTGGCTCTCACCAAATCCTGTTAATGATTAAATCCATATTTGGTACTTGTATCAAGTCAGATGCTAGAAATCCTATTAAATCATTCAGTACCTATATTTTACAGTAGTAAATATCTACATAATATTATTACATGACTTGTTTATGACAAATTTGTCTTTCTATGATCATTTGGAAGAAAGATTCTTCTGTAATGTGTATAGATATATACTTAGGTAATTGCATTTTAAATTCTTTTGGCAGCTTTTTCTGATTTGGCTATATTTGCTCCCAGAATCATCCTAAGAATCAGTTTTAACAGTGATGTGACACAAAGTTTTGTAAAAGTCACCTTTTAGATAAGCCATACATATTTATTTATTTAAGCCTTTTTTCATTGATCAGCCTTCCCAAGGCCTCAGTCCTGAATGCCCTTTCTGTTTGTCAATAAGGTTTTTTTAAACCAGACACCAGAATATGGCTTTTCTGGCACTGCTGATTCTGGAAAAGCAGTAAAGCACTATTCCCTCCTTTCTCTGCACTCTCACAGTAAAATATATGCAGTTGAAAGCAGTAAAAATAAATCCTTAGAAAATTATAAAAGCACTGTATCTAAAACTTTCCTGTATTTTAAGCTGATTTGCATCTTTAATAGATGTGCAATAGTAAGTGCAATCTTTATATCTACCTTTATATCTATAATCTTACCATCCAAATAGCTATAGCAGTAAAAGTGAACTCTAAGTGAACAATCAAGATTTTGTTTAGTGATAGAATTTTGCTAAAGAATGGCAAGAATTTTCCCCTTCTCCAAAGTATATCCATTCTTCTGTGGCACAGTGTGTGCCTCCCTCTCTCCCTCTGCTTTAATTCTGATTCCATCAAAAATCAGAATCCTGTGACTGATGTTCAAAATGAGCTGAGGTGATATTGAGGTTTTGAACTTTATCTGAGCATGTCACTCACTTGAAGGCATTCCAGACCTCAAATGGCTCAGTGCCATTCTTCAGAAATGAGACAGGAACAAGTATTGATTTCTTCCCTTCTTTTAAACTGAGTACCTAATGAGCAAATGAAGATATGGTTGGTCCTGGATTTATTAGATGATTTAAAAGAGGCTTCTTGGAGTAGAAATGTATGAAGAACAGTTTATTGCAATTCTACTTTAATTTTCTTTTCTTTTTTTTATTTTCCAAAGGGAAATTTTTACTATAATGTTTCTGAATTTTGGACATAGATTAGATGAATTATACCAGATTACATTTCCATAATAAACTAAAGCTCTTGCCTTGTAAAAATATATTCTTTGGATATGACAAGAGACGGTTACAATACTACAACATGTTTTCGTTGGTACCTGAGAAAGTAAACAAATTTAAAAGGCCCAGGGAGAAAAGAATACAATGCTCCCTGAAGGTATAAGTGTTTCTTCCAACTGAAAATTACAGGTTTATAAGAAAAGGCGAGTACTTTGTCAAAACAGAGTGATAAGTCTTAAATCTGCTGAAGTTATGTGAGATAAATATATTGAACAGGCTTCTGAAACCATTGAACAGGTATGAGGCAAATGTATCCTGTTGTGACAAAAAATTGGTGTGCAGATGGGTGGAAAAGTCTTCAGAACAACTAGAACTGGAAATAATCAAAAACTTTAACAAATAAAATGGGCAGTCCTACAGCCACATGTGTATGGTGATTTAGAACTAAAATTGCAGATTCATTACAAGGAGGGAGATCTTAAAAGATTTCAGCAGTTCATGATAGATGTAGCCTGTGTCCCACCTGGCACAGAAAGGAGAAGAGGTGACAAAAATCATGTATGGACAGAGTAGCAGAGACACAATCTCAGACCACCAAGCAGGCTTCTTGTTCTTGCTGTGACCAGCACAGAGAGGGGGCAGAAGAGCCTTGGCAGAGGTCAGGGAGGGATCCTGCCCCTGTGCCCAGCTCTGGGGACACTCTGGGGTGCTGTGCCCAGCCCTGGGGACACCTCTGGGCTGCTGTGTCCAGCTCTGGGGACACTCTGGGCTGCTGTGTCCAGCTGTGGCTCCTCAGCACAGCAGGGCCAGGAGGTCCTGGAGCTGAGGAAGGGCCTGGAGCATCTCCATGCTCAGGAAAGGCTGAGGGAGCTGGGGCTGCTCAG
>VYXF01009253.1:545420-586465 GCA_013397295.1 Polioptila caerulea | reverse complement strand
CTGTCTGTCCCTGTGTGTCCCTGTGTGTCCCTGTCTGTCCCTGTGTGTCTCTGTCTGTCCCTGTCCCTGTGTGTCCCTGTCCCTGTCTGTCCCTGTCCCTGTCCATCCCTGTCCCAGGCTCTGCTCCAGGCCCAGCAATGTCCCCAGAGCCCCGGGCAGGGACTGAGCCCAGGAGCTGCCCCTGCACAGGAGGCACAACTTGTGCCCTGGGCAGTGCCCAGCCCTGAGCAGAGTGTGCACAGAGGAGTGCAGTCTCCTCCCTGGGATATTGCAGAGCCACAGGGACACACTGCTGTGCCCTGAGCTCTGGGATGGCCCTGCTGGAGCAGGGAGGTGGCACCAGAGCAGCCCCTGTGGCCCCTCCAGCCTCACCCACCCTGGGATTCTGGGATCTCCTGTACTGCAGCATCATGGGAGTAAAATACTATTTCTGTGTAGCATACGCTGCACCAACACTGAAAGACACATCCAGAAAAATAAAATGGATAGTAGTGTTAATAACCCACAGTCATATCTCAGTCTCAATGATCTGTTTATGTCTGCCTCCCTGCAGCATTAATGATTAAATGTAGTAATTCAATGTATAACAATTAGCTTGGGATTACAGAATCCATCTGAATGCCAAGCTATAAGTCTTTATGTTAAAATGGAAATTTGACTGCCATCCATTTATTATAAAACTCTCTCTGAGCATCTGATCTAATGTAATATGTTGTCCAGAGTATGTATAATAATCTAAATAACATTGCTAAAAATTAGATATGATAGTGTTGATAAGTTAAGTGCATTTCCAGCAACACACTTTTTATGAAGACTGTTTATTACTACTATTGGCTTATATTAATCTCTAAATGCTTGATAAAAATTCCTTGTGCAAAAAAGATGTGTAATCACTCATTCATCAGTAATTCTTTATTATCTCATTTTCTCTCGGGAAGAAAATATTTGTGTATGCATCAATCAATTAATCAAACGATAACGTGAAAGTCTTAATCATGTCAAAAGCATTCAGAGAATATCAATGTAGGGCCAGGCCCATCAATTCTTACTGACATCAGCTGGCCTTTCAAAACCAGTGTGATAATTTACAAAAGGGAAAACTGTCCCTCACAGCAAGGACTTTGATGTCCCAATCCTTCAACTGAGCACAGGGTAAATTTCTGCTGCACCTGTCTAGTTAACCCAATCTTATAAGACTGGAGTTAATTAATGTCAAATCAGAATGAAAATTCAGCTTTTTTGCTGGATTTTTATTGGTAATTTTTTCCCACTTTCCTCCTGGGCCTTTCCAGCAGCATGAGCTGGGTAGCTTGTCAGTCTCTGAGTGCAGCACTATCCTCCTTGTCAGTAAAACATCAAATAAGAGCAAACTCAGCTGAAGCAGGGACACAAACAGATCAGAGGAGCATTGAGTGTCCTCCTCAGCCCCAGCTCCCACTCTGTGCCCCGCAGTGTGTCTGAGGATGGCTTGGCAGAGCAATGCTGAGAGTTAAAGCTCCTGTAAAGTTCTTGCCTCCCCAGCAGCATCTTTTCCTGCCTGGGCTGGCTGAGGGGCAGGCAGCAGCACTGCTGTGATGTAGGGAATGTTTGCTGGGAAGCCCCAGCAATGCCATCTTGAAAGGCTCACAGTGAGCACAGTCTCAGACACAGGAGGCTGTGCCTGATCCTTTGAAACCATGGGATACAGATATGCAGACTTTCCCAATCCTTACAGCTTTTACCCTTCCACAGGGAGCATCATACTTATGAAATCTTTGCAGCATTTTCCGGGCCTCCTTTCTCAAGAAAGTTCCCACAGTAGTGTAGAAAAAGGCTATCAGTGCTCCAAATGTGTGTTTCTGGGCACACAAATCTGTTATTTCTCCTGGACCAACTCTGCCTACTGAATCCTGCACGGATAATCCAAATGTAAAAATATACAAATATTGGCAGCCAATAGGGGGCTTTTCATCTCAAGCAAGAAAACAGAAGTAATTCTGATCGCTTTTCCAAGAGAAGCCTGGTGGGGCTTATTTGCCAAAGTTTGACTCTGCAGTAAACAGGGTACTGCTGTTTCTGTTTTGAAGTCTTCCTATGCACCATTCGCTGATGGATTGCCACGTACAGAATGTGGATAAACAAAGTGATGAGCAGGGAGAGGCTCCACACGAGTGCCATGAAGGCAGACTGTTTATACGGGCTCATCTTGTTCAGAAATCTTCCTTTAGTGCTCTGCTTTGTGAAATAACTCGGCCAATGAAATGCAATTTATCATTGGGAGCTATATGTGGAAAACACACCAGTGGGGAATACAGAAACTGTTAAAACACCACTTGCTTTGCAGATAAGAGGAGACATTTTGGAATATCCCAGTGTGGCCAGTGAGGTTCAAGGCAGGCCCTTTCATTCTAATTTCCCTCTCCATGGGATTGTCCTGGGCAGCTCTGCAAGCACAAGCCTTTACTTCTTTTTTTCTTTTTTTTTTTTTTTTGGTGGTAGGAAGGGCTTCAATGCTCTATTATAACATTTAGTTAAATACCACAGCTTTAAATTTTGATTAGAACAGGAATGTTCAAACCTAATTTAAGGTATCATAGATTTATTATCTGTACAGACACAGAAATGGTTCATATGCAATGTATGGCTCTATGGTAAACTGTGACAACATGAGAAAACAAAGATTTTTTAGTATGAATCTAGGACTAGCTATGCATAAATATTCATGGAATTTTGTGGAGGAAAGAACACTGGCAGTACATTGCATTCAGATAACAATGTTGATGGTAATAAGGAGCAGAATTTGGAAGTATATGAAGAAAAATGTTCAATGTTTTAAAACTACTTTTAATTGAAAAAAATCAGCTTTAAAAATAATCTTTAGAAGTTTTTAAATGGCTTGACCAACTTTAATGTGTTTGACTCAAAACAAACCTGTACATTCTGGGATCTGAATTAAAAAAAAAAAAAAAAAAGACTTTTTTTGACCTCTAAGCAGAAAGTCTCATTTTTTTCATATTTTTCACCTATGATATGTTTTGATATGTCCAAAAGAGCACCAGAAAAAGCAGGGACATGCACAGTTGGGTAGGCAGCATCCACAGTGTGACAAACTACACATATTAGAGGCTGATTTTCAGAACAGAGCTGTCCTGGAATTACTGTTAGCAGCAGCTCTTAAGCAGAATATTCACTACATTTTGGGCACATTATGGTACCTGTGACTTTCTCTTAATTTTTATTACACCTGCTAAAATGTGGTCAAAGCTAAAATATGTTAAATGCCTTTTGGATAATTTTTCTTCTGTGAGCAGCATGTACAACAGAGAATGACAGTTTGAACACGTGCCAGTATAAACATATGGGGTGTTAATGGTGGGAACATAAAATGCTTTAGGCAGCTTCATTTCTCCAAGAAAGATGCACAGAAAATCAGTTTTCTCCTTGAGGATGAACTTTGAAAAGTCATAGACATGCATTTTGCAACACAACATTTCTCTAGCACTGTGGGTCACCAAATTAGTATTTTAGTTAGAATAATAGAACTCGATGAAATGATCTCATACACCCTAGACTTTCTTATCTCTGGGTAAAACAGATTGTTCCTTATTTGTGTCTCCTTTCTAGCCCCTACTGTTAATATACCAATTTTTCTTCTGCAGTCCTGCAACAGAAAAATCTGGTAACTTTTTTAACAGAACAGAATAGAATCTTGCAGCTCTCTCAGCTTTCTAATGATTCCACCTTTTATTAACACTTAATGGACTAAAACCGCTTTTATTTCTTTTTTTTTTTTTTTCCAATTACACCAGCAATTTGCTGAAATCTTGCCTCTTATACTTAGTATGTGCTGATATAACCTGTTGTGAGTGTGAGGAGGCAGGTGGGAGTTCTGGAATTTGTGAATCAGGTCTCTCAATAAAAGCAGTTTCAGAGGAGATGCTCATCTCCTCTGCCAGTCCAAGGCTGATGATCCCCATCCCTGTTCCCAGGGAGTTCCACAGGAAAACTGGCACTGCCTCCAACGAGTCTGGCAAAAGCAATTATAGCCTTGCTGAGAAATGTCTGGCTTCCCAGTCCTCTCCTGTTGTACATGGGAAAGGTAATGAACCAATAAACTGTGGCCCACCTGAAGACACAGCAAAATTCACTGGCAGTGTTTGATCTGGGAGTTTTAATTTTTGGTTGTGGTTTCAGTTGGTTTTCTTGTGGGAGAGGATTAGGGTTTGTTTTTTTTTTTTTTTTTTTGGTTCAGGTCTTCTAAAAGCTCAGTACATTAAATTCTGTAGAAAATCACAATGATCTGCTTCAGCCGTATCAGATGCAGAATATATTGTTACAGATTAATACTATGTTTATTTTCCTTCTGTATAGTTTTTTATCTAATTTCAAATACTACATATCTGTTGGCAATCTATACACTGCTCTTTGTGTTTCAGTGTCCATAAATAAGTTTTGACATGGTTTTGATCTTTTAAATGTTGACTACAACTGGTTCCAGCTTATTTGTGGATGGAAATCTGCCTTAATCTACCTTTACTAATCACTTTACTTACTGTTTCAGCTGTAGTGGGTTAATGTGGTGGATGTACATGTTATTAGTTATGAAACTGGAGAACATCCTCCAGCTGAAATTAATTAATTATGTTCTTTGGGTGAGAGAAGTCTAGTGTGGCAGTAGAGATGTAGGGTCATGATTCCCTGCATCAGGTTTAGAGCTGATTGTATTAGATGTGACAAGCTTTGCACTGAAGCTGGAGCTCTGTTATACAGTAATGATACTGCTCTTCTCCTATTTTGGTGCAATTTACCAAAGATTAGAGTCTTTACACCTATTTTTCTTCTCATTATTTGTTGGTATGTCTGAGCTTTCATAATTACAGGATACTTCTGAATCCTTTTTGTTTTGCAGCAATTCTCCTCCAAACCCCTCTATTAATGTTTTTCACTTTACTTGGAAATATTAACAGTTTGACCATTAAGTCAAACGTGAACTCCTGGGCCAATTACTGGTATTTTTCACTGTTTCCAATGCCTGCTGCTCCTCATTGCCAAATATGATATGGAGTTCTTTCACATTCCAGGCCCCCGTGTGATTTTAAGTACCAGCAATTTAATGTATCACTCAAAGTGCTGAAGCTCTGTTAAGGCACAAGTAATTCTCAGCAGAACACTCTCAAGCTTTAGGACTACAGCACTGCAAAAGGAAAATGAAGAAAAGTAAAAATATGGAAAGTTGCTTTTCCCAAATAACCCTCTAAAATAAACCAACCAAAACATGAATCTATAAAAGTGCTATTATTTTTTTTCGTACTGAAACAACTTGAGAAAAGGTATCAGTTTGCTCACTTCCTGTAAATAAATGCAGCATCTTAGGACTCTCCTCCATGGGTTCTGCTTTACTCTAATCCTGCTGATGTACAAGCCAACACAGCTAAAATACAGTAGGAAAAGATCTATAATTAGGATTTAAGAATGTAATGGCATGACATAAAAACCAGTTCATTCCACTAAATTTAAAGGAATCAGCTATACTGGTGGAACACCTTTACACTGGAGCTACATGAGAGGCTGTTCCAGTGTAATTACCCTTGGATAAAATTGCACTATAATCAAAAAGTTAGGGCAAAAAGCAGTGTGCAGGCAAGGCTGGTGCTCCAACGAGCTGGTCTATTTTTCTATCAGCCAGTATACCCAAACATCAAACAAAACCAAAGCAATTATATACACTAATCCTTCCCCATGTGAAGTTGCAGCCCAATGTGAATTCAAAAGCACCAAGTTGCAAATCCTTCAAAAAGAGCATTTACAACTTATAATGGAAACTCCAACAGAGCTCTAACTATAATAGTGTGACTACTGCAGCGATTATTCTTTATTGCCATGGCATTTACTGCTGAAATAGTGGTGGGCAGATCCTAACATTCTCAAAATTAATGTGCAGTAACATCCTCATGTGAGGTATTGCCCAAGGTACGGTGTTTTGAAATGTAATATATCAAAATGATGATACTTCTCCATTTAAGTTGTTCTGGTCACTCACTTCACACAATTGCTGCTTCAAAGGTACTTTTCATAATTTCAGAATAAATATATATGAAATAGGAGAAGCTGAAAAGCATTTCTGTTCTGACTGGTATTAATGAGGACCTGGAAAATGCCAACCCATCTCCAGTGGAGCAGCTTTATAGCTGAGCGAACATTATGGTGGAGTGTTCTCTGGTAATGATTAATTTCCCCTTGTGGGCAATACACTCATGGCCCAAATCAGCTACTCCATGGACAGAACTCGTTGTTCTGAGCAGAAATTCTGCCTCAAAACCAGAAGTGTGCAGTCTGTCAGCCCTGGGTGGTGGAAGTGAACACGAGTGTGAGCAGCAGTGAAAAGGGGGTGGTGTTTCCAACTGGATTCCCTCCTTTTCAACACAAGAGAAAGCTGCCAGTTCAGTTCCTCTGATGTCTTTGTGCATAGTTGGGCTGATTGTGATCCACAGCCTAAAATTACAAAAAATATTGTTTCTGTCTCAAAATTCACTCAGAACATGATGCTGAAAAGGCTGTAAAAATGTAGCCTTGCTGCCAAAAAATGCAGAAACACTGCATTATTTAGTTTTAATGTTAAAAGTATTTCGTATTTAACCTGTATGCTTGCAGTTGTGGGCGATGAAAATCTGGTTATTTTGTGTCTTTTATTTGTTGTAGTTACTCCAGTAGCACACTATAAAGGTGTATGAGAACAAAGGGAAATCAAAAATATAGGGTTAGCTGAAAAAGGGTTGCTAATTTGCTTTGAACCTGAAGATTTCTAGAAGGACAAATAGCAGAGGAGACAGACTTCAGAGTTCCCCTGATATATATGGAAGTAGTGTGAAACATCAGCCACTGTTTTGCAACAAAGATGTCAAGTAAAAATAAATGCTACAAAAAATAAAATTAAAGCCTTAATGCAACTCCCAGTAAGATTCTTTCATTGTTGTTGTTTAACATAGCAACATTTCCCTTATTTAGAATGTTTTTGTTGCAATCTCATTCAGACAGGGAACACATGTCCTTCATCCCAAGGGCAATATATAAAATAGAAATGCAATATACAAATAGATGTGTTAGGTAAAGATTGGGGTGAGCTGTAACAGTGGAACATTTGCTTCGGAGTGGGTATCTGATGCTACCACAGGAAACCAAAGGAACAAATATTTTCTGATGTTAGTTGAGGTCAGACTGATAATTCTGACATCTCCAGACTTTCATTTCAATCCTTTTGCTTCCTTTATCCAGTCTGGCAATTCTCTTCAGTCATGAATGGGCCTGGGCCTCCCTTCATCTGATTTGGAGCTTTCTCAGCCTCTCCTGGGAGCAGGAGAACCAGACCCCTCCTGTTCCACCAGACCTTCCAAGAATTCCTTGTCAGGGGAACTCCTGACCTCCATTCCTTGACTTCATTGGTACTTTTGCATTTTGTTTCCCTCAGAGGTGTCTTTTGGCCTAAAGTCTAAAATAAAAAAATAAGATTACTATCAGCACCTTCAGCAATTTCAGTGACCCTGCAAAATATTAACCCTCCCATACACTATAGGAATCACTAAACCATGATCTTGTTCAAATAAAATTCTAATGGATTTACTGAGAAAAGGCTTTTACCCTGTGGGTTTGCTACATATACTTTTTATTTTGACTTTTTTTTTTTTTCAAACAGATGGTTTCTTTTAATTAATTCTTACTACAGAGACATCTTTGTCATAAGGTACTTCTAGAACAGATGAGCACAATTAAATAAGTGCTTTTGTTTACAGGATTAGTGAAAGAAGTATTATTTCACCGGGAAGGAAGTGCTGCTGTAATTTTGTCTTTAATTTTTCCAACATCCTTGACATTTAAACACATTTAATATTATTATTATTGAATTGCAAAAAGAAGGAGAGTGTTGAATTTGTATTGATTTTACTTGTGTGCTTACATTCAGAAAGATGGCATTTCAAAACCTTTTCTAAACATAAATTTTCCCTTTCATAGTAAACAATACAGAATGCATCCTGTCAGTGCCAGAGTCTCACTATAGAGGGAAAATGTTACTTTGCACCACAAAGCAGTAAAGAATTTAAGAATATATCTGCATTCCATTTGTCCTGTGGACTACAAAAGGAGATGCCACCTAGGAAGTTCAAGGAATTTGATTATACAAGCACTAAGACTTCAACAACAGAGAAACTTCTACTGAATGGGGTCATTTTCTTTGGCAATGCAAGGAAGAAAAGCATTGGAAAGGTGACTCACATTTCTCAGAATCATGTTTGGAAAGGTTTTGGGTTGGGAAGGACCTCAAAGCCCATCCAGCCCCACCCCTGCCATGGCAGGGACCCCTCCCACTGTCCCAGGCTGCTCCAGCCCCAATGTCCAGCCTGGGCTTGGCCACTGCCAGGGATCCAGGGGCAGCCACAGCTGCTCTGGGCACCCTGTGCCAGGGCCCGCCCACCTGAACAGGGAACAATTCCTGCCCAAAATCCCACCCAGCCCTGCCCTTGGCCACTGGCAGCCATTCCCTGTGTGCTGTCCCTCCATTCCCTGTCCCCAGTCCCTCTCCTGGAGCCCCCTCAGGCCCTACCAGGGGCTCTGAGCTCTCCCTGGAGCTTCTCCTCTCCAGGGGAACACCCCCAGCTCCCCCAGCCTGGCTCCAGAACAGAGGGGCTCCTTCAAGTGCTTTTAAGTGTTTTGTCACACGAGGTCAAAATCAGGCTAGGTTTTGGATGGCTTTGTAATTCAGATGTTTTTTACAAAACAGAAGCAATAATTCAAGGTGATCATTGGGAAAGAAGCAAACAAAAACAAAACCAAAGCAAACCTAGAATCTGCATTGCAATAGAGCTTGCATTTTCTATGTTTCATTACAAGCTAGCTATTTTTCACATCAGATACAAATCCTGTCTTGGCCTGCAGGTAGTTGAGATTTTCTTGATCTAAAGATCAAAATCAAAATCTAAAATTCATTGATGTCACATTTTTGGAGTGAGGTTTTTATTAATAGACAAATTATTGGAAGTTTACTAAAGCCATGAAAGCAATTTCTATCATTGTAATTTATTTTAAGATGCAGTACGACTTCAGTATTGGTTTTTTACTATTTAATGGCTTGAATATATATCATGAGTACACAGTTTTGTAAGAAAAGTAAGCCAGTACCTTCCAGAAGGAAAACTGCTGATGTACAGAAGCCCATAATGTCCATATGCCAGCATGGACCAGCTTTACAAGAACATTTCCTGTAGCATCCAAATCACTTCAGCTGGTCCAAGATAATTCAGTAAAAATCACTTACAGCCCTACTAAATAAGGAGAAAACCTTTTTTTTTTTTTTTTTTTAATCTTTTGAAAAGATAGAGACAGTGTTATTGAGAAAAATAGAGATTCTGTTTCCAAGAGGTGAATGTAAACCCAAAATCTGACTCTGTTGGTGTGCACTGACTGTGATGTTGGAGATTTAAGCACTTAGAAGGTGAATGCCTGCCCTTACAGATGGCAGAGATTCCTAAAGGCGTAGGTCTGCTGCGTTTTTATGACAGCCTGTTAAAGATTTTTTTTTTCCCTTGTTTTTGCCCAATTACTCTGTGTTTATGTGGAATAAGGATAACAATCTGATTTAGTATGCATTGTTGGCAAGCACTAAAACCACAGCTTGAACAACTACTTCTTTTGATGCTCCTCAGACTCTCAAGTTCTCAAGAGTCCCGTGGAAGGAAGGAACTCGTGGGACCCTTTCCTGACATGAGGAGAGTGCTCTGTGTCAGATGGCCTGGCTTTTCAAGGCAGCTTTTGCAGAGTTTTCTCCGTTTGGAATCAAAAGCAATTGCTTGAAGGGCTGCTGGATAATGGGCTTCGTGTTCTGTGCTCTAATCAGAGGGAATGCAAGCGGTGATTAAGGCTCAGTGTTTGTGGGAATTACTCTGCCACGCTTCCTGAGGCTGGAATCAGCGTGCCCGTGCTGGAGCTGGGGCAGGAGCTCAGCCAACACCCACGGCTGAGCTCCTGCCTGATCAAAACTGCAAAAGAAGCATCGAGAGCAGATCTGCTCTCACTTCCAAAGCCCTAATGAGCCATTGTAACTATTACAGTACATAAAATATCCGTCCCTTTCAGTGAAGCTAATGTCAGGACTGAATATTTAATCATGTATTTGCTTTTTTTGCATAGCTTAAAGAAAGATATTGCTGAATATAAATCTACAGAGATGAAAGGGCCAATAGTGCTTTTCAGACAACAAATCTAGGTATTATAGACCTGTTCTATTTTTTTGTTCTTACAAATACAGCTGGTATAATTTGCACAAAATGGAGATCAGGTATCCGTAGCCTGATCCAATTCTGTTTGAAGTCCTTTGCTTGCTGTCTGAAATTAAGTGGCAGTAGGACTTCAAAACCATTTACCATAGAGGTAAGTCCTCTTTGCAACACTGATTTCCCCAAGATCAATTATTATTTTTTTAAATCTTCGAAGTATCTGAGGACTTTTCAATTTTTATTTCTTCTTTGCCATCCCTAAAGTGGGCATGGAATGAAAACAGAAATGGGGATGAGGAAGCAGGCTTTTAAAGGAAGCAATTAGAAATGTTTTGTATGGGGGACAGAAGGGTTTTCTAAGAGTAATAAGCATTTTGAGGGAATAAGCAACATAATTCTCAAGTGTGGCTGCACAGCAAAACCACTGAAAAATTAGTTAATCTTTGCTCATTCCCATGTCAGTTTAGCATTGCTTCTCTGCACTGAGGAGACTTCTAAAATAGGACATCTGCCACAAATTCTCTTTGGAGAACTAGTTCATGCACTAATCAATTTCCTCCTTCAGCACACATATTCCTCTGAAAAATTTAGTCACAATATCTGTCTAATTCAGAAAGTTGAAATAATGGGACTTCTTTTTTGTGATGAACAAAATAGGTGAGGATTCAATGAATAAATTGAGGAGTGCTGGAAATCAACATAAATGAAAAGAAAAGCTTTATTGTTCTATCAAATGAGGCTAAAGAAATTAGAGTCAAAAGAAGCAGGCACCTCACTAATGAAAAAATATAAAAAGAAATATACAGCTCGACAACCTTCTGTATGATGTGCTTTTAATTCATTTCTTGTTCCTTGGACAAGGTGATGACACTGTTCCAGTTTAATCCAATATCCTATCTCCAAAGTGATCAGTGTTCTTATTTCAAGCCTTGGCTCCTTTCTGCTTTGATTCAGCTCATATGGCTCCTACCCTTTGATTCCGTGCTCACCTCTTCTGCATGCAACTTGACCTTTTGCAGCTTTTCTCCCCCCTCCCATTTGCCACACTCCCTTTCTCCTCTCTCTTTCATCTTTCCATACATATTAACTCAGCAGGATTTTTGCTCTAACCTTAATTTTCCTGCATCCCAAAGCTTCACAGCTAAAAGGTTGCTGCTAATCCTCTTTCTATTTCTCTTTCTTTATAGTGTATTTTATTCATCCACTTTCATTTCCAGAAATACTTTGTATACATAGACATTTACTCAAACTTGTGTATTCTCCAGAAGAAGCCATTTTTCTAAGCCTTTTTTAATGCATTTTGAGGATCACCAGAGGTGACAAATGTAGAATCATATCTATATGAGTAAAATTCTTATTTTTAGCACATCATTAAAATTGTATGATATTGAGAAAAAAAAATGCATCCCGGCAATCAGGCAGAGGAAATCACTTCTGTTTACCATAGATGAGAAAAGGACATCCTGCTATCCTTGCAAATGAGTCCAAATGAAGTGGCCAGCACAGGGGTGAAGTGCCAGGTTATCAGTAGCTGAACTCTGATTAGGATAATTCTGCAGATCAGCTTGTCTGGACCTGGAGGCTGGTCAGAGGGCAAAGGTGCTCAAACCTGTTCTAATGTGGCACAGTGCCAGAGCCAAGAAACACTACCCCTGCTCCAGGAGTTTAAGAGAAAGGCCTGCAGAAGTCTCCTTTGAACCTGCAGGCACTGTAGTTTCATTCACAGCTACAGATGGGAGAGGCAGGATAGTCCTTGAGGAAGAACTCTAGGAAAAAGCGAGGCTAGAGCAGAAGTTAGAGCTTTTTTGCACAGATGGCCACCTCCATAGTAAAGAGAACAATCCATGGGAGAGGATTAGCTTTGACCTTTTTCAGCATGAAGGGTAACGCTTGGAGAAGACTGGGCAGGATGATTCCACAGTACCAAAGAGTCTGAACATTTGCATCTTATTTTTATACGCTATTAATGAAGGAAATACTGCAGGAAATGTTTTTTTTTTTTCTTCTGTGGAAATTCAGTCTCGTGGAATTCACAAAATATTTATAGGCAGTGCACTTCATTTCTAGCTAGGATTTGGCTTGGGGTTTATTTTTTAGTAGAATTTATTAACAATTTTGAAAATGACAGACGTTAATGATCTGCGTAAAATTCATATGCTCACTTCCATTAAAAGAAACCATTTTGTTAGGATATGGCTGTGTAAATTCTCTGGGAACATAAAATCTAATGCAATAAATTAAATGCAGTATAAATAGTTCTTTTAAAGGTATTAGAATATGTGCTAAAGAAATGAGTTGAGTGCAATCCTCCACCTACTGATGTGAAAAAGTAAAATTCCCATTGTCAGTAATGAGATGGTGATTCCATCCCATCCCAATCAGGAATTTCATCATCTCCTTCAAGAGTGATTTCTCACTAAATGTTTTGACATATGGAAGAAAAAAAAAAATAAAAAGAGTGTCCCTTTACTAGGAACTCTTTACCAGATGGTGGAGAAGTGGTTTCTCAGTTGATGAAATTCAACCCCTCCCTGCCAGGATGGTCGGGGTGTGCTCAGAGAAGGGCATCCTGTGGGTCCCAATTGACTGTAAGTGGGACAGACAGGCCACTGCTCTGTGAAGTCTGGTGCAAAGCACCTGCAGAGGACTTTGTCACAAAAGTCAATTTGCCTGCCAACTTTCAAAGAACAGCAAGTTGAAATAAAGCTATCAGGTTTCATATCTCTTCTGATCTTCCCACTTTTCTGTTGCATTTAAGCATATGCTTGTAAAACAAAAAGATACCACGTGGCAAATTGTAATGTTATCTCAGAAAATAATTCCCCTTTGTGTTATTTGCTGCCTATTCTTCTTGCCAAGCCTTATATTTAATACCTTTTTCAAAGGCTTTACTTCAGAGGAAATGCTAAATGTCTAATCCCCCATGCCCATCAAAAGGAGTGGTCCTCATATTAAACAAAAAGAGTTCCTCCTAATAAGCTCCCATTTGGTAAATGCATGCAGCTGCCTGTGCTTCTAAAATTAAACAATACTGGCAGAAATAACCCCAGAATACTCTCAGCCCTGCACAGGCACTCAGAGGATACCCAGAGGACAAAGCTCTTGTCCTTCCTCCTTGCTGCATCAGGTAAAGGTGGGTGTAGCCTGTGCTTTAGGCTGCAGAAAGGCAAAGGCTGCTCAAATGCTGTGTTCACACCTGCTCAGCTCCCTTCTCCCTCACATCTGGTGAAGGTGGTCTCATGATGGGAAATTCATGAGGAAATCTTCTGGGGGGCAGGACAGGAAACCTTTAAGAGTTTTTTATTCAAAGTTTCCCTACATCTTCTTTCTGTAAGAAAGAAGAAAATTTCTAGTGCCTAAAGTTTCAGTATCTTTTGGCCAAAACTAAAAATTTGATATTCCAATAGATTTTTGTCATGAGCTCTTCAAGAATATGTCTAAGGGCTTTCACACATCCATATCTACATATTTCTTGTGTTCTGAGACCAGCTGATGTAAATGCACATAATTGTTTTGTTTTTTTTTCCAGTAACCAAATGTTAAGCAAATGTTTACAATTTTTTTTCTCCTTGAGCCTTTTTATCAGATTTAAAACATCAGGATACTAAAAGAAATGTGTGCCTGATATGGCATGAAAATAGCTTTATAAAATCAAGCAGCACATCCACAGGAGCTGGAAAGGGAAGACTCATGGATGTGTAATGTGTGGTGAACACTGCCTGTTATTGAAACAGTATTAGTGGAGCACTTAGTCTATGGTAAAGTCTAGAACTATTCTAATGTAAGTGGAAATGAATTTAAACTGGAATATCTGACTAGAAACATTCTGATGTGTAAAAGACAAGAATTTGGATTTGTATCTGGAGAGATGAGCAGGGGCAGACACTAAAACTCAAATATTTAAGGGAGTTTGAGAGCTAATGGCCAGATCTGTTCCTACTTTTTAGATTATCTCTTCTTTTCCCTTCAGCATACTTTGACCTGCTAAATATAGTAACTTCTTCAGGATATTTGAGATAGAAGTATAACTTCCAAGATATTCTTTCTCCATAAAGCATGATCAAGGGGTTTTTAAAAATTTGTCTTTCTAAGGGTCTGGAAAGCCATTCCAAAAGTCCTTGTTTGATAATGTTGCGATTATTTTTTAGTTTCTTGTTTTCTAAACAGCTGCTCTGTACTCAGTCTTAACATGGAGTAGAATAAACCCCTTTCTTTTCTTGTTGCAAACTTGGAAATGAAAATTAATGCTATTCTAACTGGGGTATGAAATCTTAGGCTGGGTGAGAGGTCACTATATAATCTGGTAAGCAGTTTAGATTAGAATAGAAGAGTATTTTGCTCCCTTTCCCAAAGGATTTATTTCTTAGAGCTGTAAAGTCCAGACCATTTAAGTGCTATTGTTTCAACCAGCAGCAGGTGGAAAACACTCATATTGTTCTATTGATACCCTCTGAACTTGTTGAAACAAATTAAAGATGACATTGATGATCTGTGGTGGTGCTGAAAAACCTGCAGAGGTTTTTGTTGTTTTTTTTAATTTGTCCAGTTGTCTGTTCTATGTGAATCTGTGGAAGATCTGCACAAAATCATGCATTAACCTGAGCTCTTTTAGGAACCAAAATACCTGTTCTTGTGGGAGGATGGCCCTGCTCTGGTGTTTTAGTCTTTGAGAAGCTGATCCAGACCACGCTGGGCCAGGTCCTGAACTCCTGTCTGCTGTACAAAAGGCTGCCATGAATTCAGTTTTCTCCTTTGCAAGGGTGTGTGGGTCCTGTTGTGGGTATTGATCTCGGGCAGTAACGACGGTCTGAACGCTGGCACTCACCAAAGCAGCACAAGATCACAGTGCTGCAACTAAAAATTGCTGCTTATTAGGAGAACTGTCAGGACACTGAAGAGCCCTGAGTGTCTGCCAGGCTGCTGGAACTGGAACTGTCCCAGCCAGCCCCGGTGGCAGCAGAGGGAGAGCAAAGTGTATCCGTGCCACCCCAAACACATTGATCCAATTACACAGGGGAGGCTCAGGTGCTGCTGCTGCTCCTGCTGCCACTTACAAACACTTCAAGGGTTACTTTTTGCCCTTTTCCTTTTCAGTCTTCTTTTCTGGGGGGAAAGATTGAACAGAAATTTATGAGTGGGATAACCAGAGTGAGCAGAGGAAGGAATCTGTTCGAGTGCTCTGCTATGGACTCCCTGCCTTTCAGAATGTTGGTCTGCATCAACATCCATCTGCCTGGGATTATGCCATTATATCAACACCACTGAATGCACCACAACACCTGAGGATATTTCTATCAAGCTGGACAGAGAAGATGTAAGTGCCTGGATCTCTCAGGCAGTCTTGCTATGCCACCCAAGCCTCCAGGGCATTTCACAACAGTTTTACAAAAAGAATATTTCCATACCTAGCATACTGACAATTATTTTAATTTCTTTAAATTGGCATAGCCCTGTGGACAGCTTATTTAAAAGCTACACACAGTGTTATGTGTTCATTCCCTAAAGGTATTTTTACTGCAGGCACATTTGGCATTGAATTAATTATCACTCTAAAATGTACTTTTGGAGTCAGCCTAGTTTAGCTGGATGAAAAAGCTTTTTGTGGAAGAAATGGTGATTAGAATTTGGGGTCCATAATGGTTTACAAATGTCAGCTCCATTAGTCACTTATGGAAAGTGGGCTCATTCTTCTGAAATCAACTGCAGTGAATCTCTAAATGGTATTAATTGAAACTCCTTATAGTTGTCCTTAGCATCAGGGGAAGCTCACAGTCCTCTCAAATACATATTTATGTTCTTTCTGTTCACTGCAGAAGGAGGTTCTGTTACTTGTTTGTTTTCTAATTTAGTTACTCTTTGCTTTTAATTACTCTTTGCTTTTCTTACTGATCTTCACTTTTTTTTTTTTTTTGTTTGTTTTAATTGTAGCTGGCATCTTTTTGTCACTGCAATCTACCCTTTCTTACGTTCCTCTCAAAGTGTTTTCTGCCTCACCACCTTAGCAGTGGCACCTGTGAAAATTTGATTTGGGTTCCCTTGATCATAGAATCGTGGACTCATGGAATCATTTGGGTTGGAAAAGCCCTCCAAGATAATCAAGTCCAACCTTTGACCACTTGTCAATGACACCAGAGCATTAAGGGCCACGTCCACTCGTTTCTTGGGCACCTCCAGGGATGGTGAGTCCACCACCTTCCTGGGCAACCCCTTCCAATGCCTGGCCACCCTCTCTGTGAAGAAATTCTTCCTGAAAAAAGAATTTGTAGGCTGTATGAAGATTATTATTGAAAATTAAGATAAACATGTTGTTAAAAAGCAGCCAAAGAAAGCTTTGTAAAATCTTGTTTTGCATCCCCAGCATGTTTTATTCACCTCTGTCCTGTCCCCCCATGGAAATGGCAGAGCTGCTCAGCTCCCAAAATGTGTATTTTCGGAGTTGTTTTGCACAGGTGTTTCTGTAATTACGATGCATTTGGAATAAATGTTTTGTTTAATGGTGCTTAAATGCATACTTCCATCTGTGACAATGGGACCGACATCAGAGCTCTGATGAAATGCCTTTGGAAATGAGGAGTGCCAAAGATTTCCTTGCCTTCATCTGTGTCCACCCTTTATTTGTAAGTGGAAAATGCATCTGGGTTTAAATTCAAGCACAGGATGAATTAATGGAACCTGTGAAGGCAAAGCTGAAAGAGAACAAATAAGTGAAAAATGCAGGAATTTTCCTCATGGCTAGTTCCCAAATATCTGACTGTTAAATCGGATGAAATAAAGAGAAGTCTCATGACAAATTGAGGTTATGCTAAATAGCGCAGTGAAACCATCAGCCTTGTGTTTGGCAGCAGTCAAAAAAAGTGCAACACATATTTGAGACTACTTAAAGCTTGCTCTAAGTCTAAGAACAAAAACAGAACAAATCCTGAGTGGAAAAAAGCGTGTGCCATCCACAGCTTCAGTGACTGCAGCTGTGGTTCCTTCCTTCAGAAGGACTTGATAAAACTGAAAAGATTTCAGGGAAGAGATTGTGATCAAAGATAGGGAATGGCTTCCACTTATGGTTCTGCAGGCTCCTCAAAACAGAGGAAAGAATCCATGATTCAAGAGAAATGAAGGACGACAGAGCCATGACTGGAATGGAGAGTGAGAATAAAAACCTATATTTGCCTTCTGTTTGAATATGAAAAGCAGGAGCTATTAAAGCAAGTTAATGAAAGCTAGATGGAAAAGAGACAGAACAAAGTGGTTCTTCACACCACGTGTTGCAGATGCATGGAAATGTTTATTGAACGTTGTGGATGAAAAACATTCATGTGAGCTCAAGAGAGCAGACAGGAATGGGAAGAGATTTGTTGTGGGTTATTAAATGAGCAAACCACAACAGCCCCAGCAGACCTCCTGAGTCAAAGAAGGGTCAGACACTGCAAGGAAGAGGAATGTCAAGGAAGGTGTCATGACTGTTCTTGCTTTTCCCTGGATATCCGCCTGTGGTCCCTGCTGGAGAAAGAGCACTGGGCCAGGGGGATGCTGGGGCTCAATCAATACAGTCATTCCCATTTTCACAAACTATTTACTCTTTGAGGTTATTTAGGGAGGCTAATTGTGGTGAAGATCCACAACATTGGCCAAATTCCAATCCCTGCTTGGAATATTTCAACACAGGATTTATGACTGGAGATTTTTTTTCAGTAATCTTAATGGCAGAAGAGAAATATGAGCTTGGAGAAATTAAGTAAATGAAGAATGGATGTTCTGGGGGAGCTGTTAAAATAATGGATATGCTCTTTGCTGTTTACAGCACTGCTTTTCAAATGTTTTTAAGGTGATCAGTGTGTCTGAATAAGTAGTGATCAGAACTGATATATATTAGTCACCAAATCAGCCTGGTATGGGAACTAATGGGTTTAATTGCATATATACTTTGGAAAATCATATTAAATTGTAGATAATTTTCAATCTCCATGGGCTTTGAGTAGTAAATCCTGTGAATGTCAGTGTTCTTCCTAACTCACCCCTTCCTCACGTTTTCATGCCATGACCAGGACCAGAGGTATGTGTACAGCAGATTTGCAGCCTGTTCCTTGGTTTGGAAGATAAAGGCTTGGGAACATCCTGTTAGAAAGCTGTTTGAATACAGGTGATTGCACTGAGGAGCATCCAGGCAGTGGGATCGGGAGGTTGGTGCTTTCCCCTGAAGGAAAATCAAGGTTTTAGCCATCAAGACATGAGACTTGGCAGGGGCTCTCAGCCCCTCCACAGAAACTCCATGATTGTGAAGAAAACAAAGAAAACCATTGCAGACATTTTTATCTTTTGAGGTAGAAGAAGGTTCAGAACATTGAGGATAATGTGGATCAAAAGCTCAGAAAGATCAAAACCACAAAATGGTTTTGTAGTGCCTGCCCCTTGATTATAGAGTAGGCAGGAATATAATGAGTTAGATGAAAACAGTATCAAGTGCATAAATATAAACTCAAATTATTTACCATAAATCTCAAGATCATTGCTGTCAAGTGCATTTGTGGTCCCAAGAACCCTGCATTTACCTTAAAATCGAGCATTAATGTTAATGTTAATGCATTCATAGCATCTTAGGCAAGGTGCCTGAGATCAACAAGTAGGAATTCTGAATTACATAGCAAGAGAAAAGGGTCTCAGTTGGGATAATATAACCTGATATTTCAAAGTTTAAGTATTAGTTTCAGACTTGGCAGTAACTCCATCCATTTGTTTTCTATGTCAAAACAAACAATTTACCTTTTTCAGTCATTTATTTTTCAGGGGATGTTCTGTGCTTCTCAGCTGGTGGTATCTTAGTTGTAAAGTGCCCTCTTCACATCTGGATTTCTGTTTGGACCTACCAACAGATGCAGGGCCTGTGTTTTTTCTCTTTTTACTTTAGTCTTTTCTCTCCTTTCAGTTTTGTTTTTGTTATATTCTAACTCTATTGTCTCAGTCTCATGTGAGTGCAGCTAAGGTAACACTGTGTGTGTGTGTGCTGATGCTGAGCTGCCACATTTCATCCCATTTCTGCTCCCAGGTCAGGATATGAGGCAATTGAGTTATTCCCTTTTGGGATCTAGTATAAACTATTCCATGGTTTTGGCACAATCTCAGTAATGTGCTCTACAACAACATCCTACCAATATATAGACAGTCTTGTAATGTATGACTGGGTTAAATATAAAATCACCAAGACAAGCAAACAACAAAAAAATCCCACAAAAAAACCCACCAAAACTTTCTTTTCAACCACATATTTTAGGATGATGTTGAAATTTTAACAAAGAAACCACTGGCAGATTATTTGGATCTTTTATTGAATACTGACTTTACAGTCAAATATGTTTGTCAGTGCACAAAATGTGTTCAAACTCTACAGTTTTGCTTATGTTTGAATGAGAATTATTTCTTCTTTTTAGCCTTCTTGTGGCTTTTCACTATTATGACCAGGAGTAAAAATAAAACTGTGTTTTCTTATCTGATGGCACAGACCTTTTCATCATACCTTAATTTGTCTCCTGAGCCTAAGCTTCATTCACAGCTCTATGTTCAATTTAGCCGTGAGCTCAACTATCTACTTTTTTTTTTTTTTAATAACTGCTATCAATTCTACCTAAAATGCCCTCCTATGGATCATTATATTGTGACTTGGCTTTTCCCTTGCACTTTTCCCTGAAACCTGTCTTTTAGCTGAAGCCTGGGACCTCTGCCTGTCACTGCCCTCCTGAAATGATCATCTTTGATTCACTAACAGATGATCCCTTATCATGGTAATTCAGCAATTTTCACAGCAGGTTTTATAAAACAAACCCACAAAACCCCAGTAACCATCACCACTTCCAAACCATTAGCAAGAATTTTCTTGCTAATTTTCTTGTTGGAATAATAGAGATAATTACAGATGCTTTAGGTGATGTCAATGCAGATGCCTGTTTGGCTTTGTTTATACATTTTATTTAAAAATATTTCACATTATCACTAAGGCAGGAATAATAATAAAAAATTTAAAAAAAAACAGTGAAAATGTGATTTAAATGAAGAAATACTTTTGAGAGTTACAGGAACAACACCCAGCAGCTCATTGTGCCAAAATGCACTGTACAGTTTTAAGCAGTCTTATTGCATGAAGCACAGCACTTTCAGAACTTTAGAAAGTGAAGATTTAAGGGGAAGTTTCACATAAATGTAGTATTTCTGCCTCTTCTCAGCCATATCCTCAGTGGTGAGCAGAAATGCAGCTGCAATTAGAAGCTGCACTTGCAGCTTGAAGAGTAAGAATCCTTCAGCATCACCTTGAAAAAAAGAAATCCTGCTAGAGCTCATGCTAGAGCTGGCTTTTCTCTACAGTGATCTGGCTTAACAAGAAAAGCTTTCACACAGCCAAGGCTGTGCTGGACTGATGGCTGTGCCACACAGAGAGGCTGAGACAAGAGCAGGGTGTGAAGAACACGCAGGGCAAACATTCCCCATGCAGATCCTGGAGTTTTGCATTTTGCCCTGTGCTGTGTCCTGGTTTCTGTTCCATCAAGTCCAATGCAAAGTGTTCAGGCTGAAGAAAGACAAAGGAAAAGACAGGCTGGGCTCTCACACTTTTCTTCAGGAAAAGATTGAAATTCAGTTTCATCCTTTGGCTAAGAGAGCTGGAATACCCATGTCACGCAGTGAGAGGAATATTTCAATCATCTGAGCTTAGTATTAGAGCTGAACTTTCTCTCAGTCTCTCTTTTGGAGATGTTCCATTCTGTTTTAATTTGAATTAACAGTGCCAATGTAGTCTAGTTTACATACTCACCTGGGTGGTTGCAGGGAATATATGAGATGAAAGTTGACCTCTGTCAAGGAAGAATTTTTGTTTTGCCAAAGAGGCTTCTGGGAGCCCTGCACAAACACCTCCACGAGACAGATCCCTTGAAAGAGGTGGAAATGACACCAGGGCTCCTATATTCATTCTCGAGTGTCTTTTCAAATGAACCAAAGCTATACAGCAAATCAAAATCCTATTAAGAACAGAGATGACTGAAAAGATATGCTTTGTGTGTGTGTTAAATGAAAAAAAAAAAATAACAAACCATGAACATTACAAGTAAACACATGTTGTTATCTTTTCATCCTCTATTAGGTGATTCTCCAAGTCCTTGTATTTACTTACTTAAACTGAATTGTTATGTAGAGAGCCATGCATGGTTTTGTATCAGATTTCCTCTGTCATTTCAGTGCTCCTGGGATAAAAAAACAGAGAGATAAAATGGCAGCAGAGACAAATCTCCTGAGGTATCTACATATGAACACAGACTCCTTTTCCATTTCCCATGCAAACTGCTCAATGCCAGCTTTGAATTCTGAAAACCTCTCCTTAGAGTTACACAAATATTTACAGCACTTCTGCAGCAGCACAGGTGGGTTGTGACTTGTCCCCTTTCCTGAGGAGCACAGGGATGGAAAACGTCGTGCATGTGTTGGGGGCAGGGAGTTGGGGTGAGGAGAAAAGCAAGAGTCTTGTGGAATCTTGTCTGCAGAAAATAACAAACCAATTTCATACTTGCAAGCTGAGAATTAGAGGCTCAACCAGGAGTGATACAAGTATCGACTCTTAATTTGCTGTGCTTTCAGATTTTCTTTTGATTTCTTTTTGTCTCTCACAGGCAGAGACTTTTAGGCAAACACTTGAGGACATGCAAGAGAATTACACTTTTAATATTATAGTGCTCATTATTTTAATTAATGGCTGCGAGAAGTTGCTTGGAGACAATTTTTTAAACTTCCTGAAACGATCATTAATATTTGATGAGAGGAAGAACACTATCTCCTGGAGTAATGAATTGGTGTGTTACAAAACCCTGTGTCCGTGCTCATTCCTTTGGCTCCTGCTGCTCCCAGGGGGCTGGAGCCTCCACTGGAGCTGGGATTTCCATCTGCACTGGCCTGAGCTGCTGCTTGCTGGCTTCTGCCTCTGCCAGACCTCTCTGAAGGGGAAGCTGCCTGGTTTAAAACACCCCCTGATTTTGAAATGTTGGTGTTGGGTGTAGACAAAGGGATTTATGTGTAATTTGGGCAGTGAAAGTGATGTCTTGTGGAGGCTGGTCTGGAACAGAGACCAGCCAGAGCAAAAGGATAAAGCAGGGATTTATTAAAAGGCCTCACTGGGCACACCTGGGCAGCACAAGAGCCCGGCTGGGTTACACCCAAGATAAACCCAGAATGGTCCCAAAATGGATACCTGATCACGAGGTCCCACACTTTGATAAGTTCTGGTACATCAGCAGACTGGAGTTAATTGTCCAATTACAGCTTCAGGTTATGGAATTCCATCCTCCTTGTTCTTCTCTCTTCACTTCACTGTTGGTTTTGTTCTTGGGCCTGAAATTTGTGTCAGTTGTCCTTGGTGCCAGGCTAGAAAAGGAATTGCTTTGTCTCCCTACTCTGTGAAAAGAGCTTACCAACACCTAACACAAAACCCAGAACTACACAAGAAAACAACATAGAATCTAAAAAATAGAAAAGGTAAAAAGGTAAAACAAAAGACAGCCACACACCTGAGACACCAAGGTCTTGCAGCAGGGTTTCTGTGGGCCTGCCTGAGACAGAACAGAGATTTCCTCTGCTCAGTGCCCAGACATAAATACCTCTGGAAACCACAGTCCTGTAGCTTTGCATGTGGGATGTGCCACAGTATGTGCCAGCTCTTGCATTTGTAACCAGCTAAATCTGGATGGAATTATCCAGATATTGGCAATCATCAAGAACCTCAATTGCGAGCTTGCAAGGACCAGATTCCACTGCTCTATTCACTCTTCAGTTGAGGTCTCTTTGTTTCTCTCTTTTTTTTTTAAGCTTTTCCCATTGTTTAGATGGTCCTGTATGGGAATAATAATCTCTCAGTCCTCCAGTATCTGCTTGAGTGTTTCACTTTGTCAGGTAGCCATTGACTGCCTTACTGTCTATTCCTTTCTCCCCATTCTTTGTCACCTGTTGAACCAACTTGCTCAATGCTCCTTCTCTTGTTTTCTTCCATTTACTATAGTTCATAATTCATTTTTTAAGAAAAAAATCCTTAAATATCCATTAATTCATTTTTTCAGTGGATTATGCTTTCCCATACAAAGCCTATAAAGAGAATAGCTGATTTCAGTGATTATGTGTGGAAATTTGGGCAGGAACCTGGGTCATAAAGTCTTCAGCTCTAACAGCCAAATTTTGTCTTTAAGGTATGATGAAGAAGAAAAAACATAAACTATATGTACCCAAATAATCTGGCCAAGAGAAATTCTCCTGTCCCAAATTTTCAGCCAAAGAAGGCAATCAGGCTCTTTTTGGTTTCAAGGTGGTATCTGGGCACTCAGAGTAGAGAACTTGGAAAAGGTATCCAGCTCAGAAGATTAATTAGTCCAGTTAAGTCAGGCATCTAAACTTGGTGTTACCCAGAACCTGTAACTGTTTTCAGAATAAATCTGAGTACACTTTGTCATTTGCATTATTTCTTAGTCATTCAGGTTTTTTTGAAATGAACCTTCATTTTCAGCTAACCAGTTAGATTTCACAAGGCAAAAATAAAGAAAAATATTAATTTAATGCTGTCCTATTTTAATAGCAAGATTTTTTTGTTTGGATGAAACACACAAGTAATGACTGCACAAGATAAAAGGCATGAACTGAAATGAATACCTGAAAATTCCTGTAAGGATGATCTTTAATAGTTCTACAAGTTATTTTGAACTAATAAGTTATGGTTGGTGTTTTGCTACTGTGTTGGTCTCAGTGGACATAATTAATATAGAAGTTGTTTTTTATTTTTAACGAGAATATTTTCTAGTGCCCCTGAAAATGAGGGCATTTTTTCTAATTAATAATTCTCTCTGTTTAAAAGAAATAATATTCAGTCATAATAATGGCCACATTCTTTGCATGACTGGAAGGCAGCTGCTAAGCATTCTGTGAAGTCCTATCTCCAAAACACAATTCTGAATGAAATTCTAAGCTGGTATAAACAGGCATAACTTCATTAAGTTGAGAGGAATTATGTTTGCCTGCTGCAGTCTGAAGATGGCCTTTATTATCACTCGAGATATTAAGCACAGCAGAAAGTCACTGACTTTCTTGTTTTCAAAAAGCTTTGGAGCTTTTGGATGCACTGTAAACAAGAATGGGGTAGATTGGCAATTTAATATTGTCTAATGGCACCATTTCACCAAAGGTGTGTTATTAAGCAACACAAAGAATTTGTGAGGCTGTGCAAGGAACTCTGGAGTCATCAGTGCCTTTGTTGGTGACACAGTGCAGCTCATGTAGAGATTCATTTTGCTAATTATGTGGATAAAAAACTGTGGTGGGGGAAACAAAAAACTATTTCTCATTCAATCAAATCTACCATTAAATGTTTTTTCCAGGACTGTAGTTGTCTCAGCACTTTATAAAGAGCTGTTTGTTCGGCTTGGTGATTTGAAAAGCAGTGTAAGACAAAAGCAAAACCTTATCCAATAAAGAGGACACCTTCCTCCTGCCCCATCCCCATCCAAGGGGGCAGATTCACACTGTCTGCATGCAAATCAAGAACCACTATGCAGTCGTCCTTGCTTGGGGAGGCTTCACTAATCTTTCCAAATTTGTTATTTTTGTGAGAGGATAAAGAAAAAGGCAGTTGAAACATTTTGGTGAGGAGAGAAAATCTTTATCTTACCCTGTTCCAATATCTATTAAAAAACACTGAATAACTAATTTTTAATTTTTTTTCCAAATTCCTTGACACTGAATGTTCTCTACATGCCTGAGGTGTTACAGGTGCTGTTCCATCTGACTGTCTGAAGTTCTGGCACCACCCTGGGCTGGCAGGAATCTCCTGGCAGACTTGGCCAGGTTCACTCTGGCCTCTCGAGGCTGTGCCTTCAGCTACAGGCAGGGCTGGCAGAGCCCTGAGTGCCCTGGAAAGCCTCTCCTGGACAGGGGCAGGCTTCAGCAGAGCCTGTGATTGAGAGGTGTCCTGCCTACTGGGCCAGGCTTGAGAAGTCTGAAGAGACAGATGTGTTTTGAGCAAATCTTCCTGAGAACTCCCAGGTTCTAACCACATTCAGCCCCAGCAGCTCTCCCAGAATCAGGCAGTGTTCCCTCCTGTGCCACTGCAGCAGGACACCATAAGGAACCTCTGTGTCTCACTGGGAATAGGGGGGAACTCCAGGTAATTGTCTGTGGCACCAGTCCCGAGCACAACAGCCTGGGACGGGTTATTGCTGGGAGTCCTGTACTGGATGCTGTGGATTTTTGATCAGTCCCTCAAAAAAGCAAAAGACAGAGAGATGAGAGGAGAGAAGAAAACGTGGAAAGCAGGTGAGTGTGACAGCAGCAGCAGCAGAGTCTCTGCTGAGGTCTGAGCACTGAACTACAGAAAACCCTCACTGAGTGCCCTGCATGGGCTCACAGCTGAAAAATGTTTACTGAGTGTGTTTAACCAAATGGATTTAAGTGTACAGAATCCATTTGCAAAATGTCTACAACTATTGGGTAAATTGAGCTCATTGTTTGTATGGTTGTCTCTGCAATCAAACTGTAATCATGTGTAAACTGTGAGCAACCATGTGCAGTTCATATGCAATTATTTACAAACTGGTTTTGTGAAATCCAATTGTATTACCAGTGGTAATGAACTTCAGTGTGTAATAGCTTTTTTTTTTTCAACATCTTTAAAATGCTTCAGTGCCTTTCTTCCTATTTTAAGCCCTTCTGAATTTAAATATAGATTAATTTATACTACATATTTCAGGATTACCTTTCATTTAGTGATGAAGTTCATGTCACTAAATGCAGTGCCTTCCCATAACCTGCTTTTGCCATGCATACTTGATCACTCCAGCTCAAACCTGGGGCTGGTACTGTAATTCAGAGTAGCAGCTGAATAAAACAGGGCTGATAAAACAGTGAGAAAAGTTTTAAGCTGTGTTACTTTCTTTTCAAGGCTGCTAAAAGGTGTTCATTGTTTGCCTCCTTCCCAATCCATAAGCCTTTAAACCTTGAGCAGTAAGTCAGCATTGCTTTGCAGGTGGGGAGAAATGAATAGCAATAAAGCAATTTCTTCAAAATTTCTCTTTCTACTTTCTCTGGGAAGTAAGTCACAAAAACTTTGTGGAGTTGTGAAGCCACCTGAAAGTTTCTCTTTTGAGAGGACCTCATTAGTCTCCTCTTTACTGCTTAAAGCACATCACAGTTTAAAGTTTTAATGCCATATCACCAGAGAAATGTGTCTCTAGCCCATAAACACATGACAATGCCCTGTGAGGGGGCTTCTTTTCCACATTTCCCCATGCCTCACAAAAAAGAGCAACATTCACTGCCTGAGCCTCACATCCCAATATCAGAGTTTTCACTGACATTCTGTGTTCTGTGGATTAGAATGAGGTGGGAAGGTGTTGAAGTCACAATTTTTTGGAAAGGGTGATTCTGACAGGCATAAATCCAGAGAGTCCTTTAGATTCTGCCTTCTGCAAGCTGCTGAAGCCAGGCCAGTGAGCTCTTTCCCTCCCTCACAACCACCATGGCTGCAGCAAACAGTCCAATGCAGATGTAAGAAAATAAGCAGATTTTTGTCCCCACATAAGCCAAACAGCTGTGGAGCTCTATAAAGAAGAGCTTTGTTATTTTTTTATTTAGATATTTCCCTATCCTAGGAATATTCATCTCCACTAAGAGAGAACTTTCAGAAGAGATCCTGGGTGTTGATGTTGGACACGCAAAGACACACACGGACACTTGTTGGTGAGGAAGGTATTAAACTATTTATTAAAACATCTGACTCCATATTTATAGTATTTCCACACAGACCAGGGATTGGAGGAGAAGGTTGACGCCTCTCCCATCCTGTTGGTCAAGACAACTGCCCATCAGTTGTTTGTTATTCTAAGAGAAAGTCTGTAAACAAATTCATCTTAACATAATCATGCTTTTCATTATAACATTTGTGTGTGAGAAAGAACTATGAACTATGAAAAACAGTAAGTTGTAAAGAGTATCAGAAAATTTGAAACATCAGAGCAACAATCCTGGGAACCTGGGGAGGAATATGGGGAAAAAATATGCTTAAGCAAGGTCTGAGAGAATATTGGTAAAGGAGAAAAAGAAACCAAAGTCATCCTGATACTAAAATACTAATTCGACATAGCTGTGACTCTTCTGAATGTCTTAATTTAAATAATGGTTGTTTCTTTCCTTTCATGAGTATGTAAGTTCATTCCTGCTCTTCCTCCCCAAAAATTTGTCTGATATGTCTTCAAAGAAAAATGTCACAGGACAACAGTCTGCTGCTAGGGGGAAATGTCAAGGTGAAGCCTGGCCATGCATCATCCCTAAACGCTGAGGCACGAGGATTTCAAGGGGGAAGGTATTTATCATGTGATATTGTTCTACTGCAATGGCTCTCTATTTCTGTAGTGCCAGGTGATGGATGTGTGTTGGGGGCCATCATTCTCCTCCTGCAGCAGAGTTTCAGGGGTTCACTGTTGAAATCTGCATCCACATCCCTGCGGCCACGGGCACGTGTTGGCCACAGCCAGCCTGGGAACAGGGCATGCAGCCAGGATTGTTCAGCAACAGACAGCACAAAAATGCTGGGTTACCATCACACTGCTCTCCTAAAAACTTCTAATGGAGACTGTTTGACAACACGGATGGGCAGCGGGTGTGAAACGCAGAAAACAATTCCCAGAGTGACTGCAGTCGGGAGCTGGAGCTTGGTTTGGGGCACTGGGAGGGGTGTCCTGAGCACATCACCTCTCATGGGCTGGGTTCCAGCCCTGCCTCTCCTCTGAGCAGGACACAGAACAGTTCTGCTCCCTCAGTGACATCAGGAGAGATGGGTGACACAGACAAAGCAGCACTTCTTGTCACAGTCGTGTGTTCAGGTGTTTCACTGGTGTTTGGGGGGATTTTTATGTGTTTTTAAGGCAACAGGCTTATCCCTGCTTTAACAGAAACAGAGGTAGAACTAGAACTGACCTTTCAGGTGGCCCTGGTAGCCAGAGAGTGTTGGTGTGAACTCCCACTCAGTCTGTAAAATCTCAGTGACATCAAAAAGGGCAGTCATGCAAACAGCCCAAGAAGCTACTCTCATAAATAAGCTTTCCTTCGTTAGGAAGTGGAAAAAAACTCTAGCACAACTTCTAGAAACCTCATTTTTAAAAAGAGGCCTTTTTTTTAATGAACAAACATGATGAAGAGATCTGATTTGTTTGTGTGAGAGCATTTATTCTTGTCTTTGAGTCCTCACTAGTCCCAGAATCATTTGCAAACTAGAGTTTGTGCTAAAATTTTCTTATGTTTCTGCTACTATCCTTAACCTTGGAAACAAAATATTTTTATTTCAGTCACTCATTGATGTTAATAACTTAAAATTCATGTTAAATTATGCTAAAATTTCATAGTACACAGGTATTTTCATGAATAAATGGGAGACTGTAAATATCATTAAGATCCTTCCAACTGGACTGGAATAAACTACATGCACTTGTGGAAATATCTACCCTTTGTTTTTATTCACTGAGCTCTAACTGTGCCTAATACAGCTTTTTTACAGCATTTGGTACTTTGGTATGGGAAATATTGATTAGTTTTTACCTTCCCAGGGCATGGCTGGTTGAGATTTGGGACTTCAGATAAAAAATGCTCCCGGGAGAATTTTGGGGGATGATGGGAGTATCACTGAGCAGAAAAATAGAGCACAGCTCTATACAAATAGAGCTCTATACAAAATAGAGCACAGCTGAGAGTGAATCTGAAGGAGACTTCATTCCCTCCCCCCTGCAGCTGCTCCAGGGGGTTTTTACTCTGTTTTTACTCATATTGCAATTGCTAATTGTTGCCCATGGCAGAGCAGTGACTGCCCCACTGAGCCCTGCACGGACACTGGTGAGCCCTGGGAATGCATCCATGGCACCCCTCTCCCAGACAGGAGGGAATGCCTTCCTTCTCCAGGTCAGCCACTCTTTTCAGCAGGTCCTGTGTGTCTGCAGAGTATTTCAGCTGCCACATTTCGTTCTCCTGGCAAACAACCACCACAAGAAATTACTGCAGAGAGATTTTCAGGGAGCTTTCCTGGGGTTCCCCAAACCCAGTTAGCAGAGAGTACACAGGAGGGTGAAATGTTTCTTTGTCTTTATTGCCCCCAATGTTGTTCAAGTCAGGATCAGCTACATTTTTGCCTTGTGTAAAAATCGTGCACTGACTACTAGAAAACTGAAATGGGAGTATTTCATTTCATTTAGAAGTGACCTTGCTAGAGAGGCTTTGAAATCTATCAAAATATGCATTTCTATTGTCCTTATGAGATACTGCTCTTAAGTAATTTGATTGCAATGGAGATAATAGGAAAACGATTTGAATCTTTGCTTTTGCAGAGGTATGTTTGACTATTATTCTGCCTTTCTGCATCAAGAACTCATTCAAAAGAAATATGTGGAATGGATTGTTCAGGAAACAAGGTCAGTTTGTTTTATATAAACAACATATTCAGGCAGCTAAGCTGATATGGCTTCTGTAATACTGCTCCTTTTGTCCCAGTGCAAAGAAGGAGGTAGACAATTTAGGTTAGGGCTTTTTTATAAGTAGTGGTTGTTTTTTAAGGTCATGCACATTCTTTGTTTAAAAATTTGGAAAATATTTGCAAACAGTTATTCCAGCTTTTAATGATATAAATTAGCTAGTAATCAAGATAAACTAAAAATTTGGTTTGGACATTCAGGCTAGATTGAAAATATGATGACTCAAAAACTCCAAATGGAAATCCTGTAAATACTCATTTGGACTTCAGATAAAAATGACTTTCATCAAAAAGTTCGATGTGTTCTCTTTTTATGACTTAAATTTAGCAGCAAAGAATCATCTGTCTGTGAGACTCTTGTTTCAGGTGGGATCCTTCTGTCCTGCTGTACTGTACAGACTAAACTGTGGATAAAACACAGCCTCACCCCTGAAAACCCACCATTGTAACCAGGTGAATTCCCAGCCCTTGGAGTCAGTAAAAGTGCATGCAACTGGAAGAACTTTTGCTTTAGGACTGGATCTCAGTTAGATGTGTGAATCAGAGTTCTGGAAACCAGGACTGTCCTTTTGGCTGCAGGCCACATTTGTAGAAGATTAAGAAATAATGAAAGATGTCACTTTATTCTGCCAGAATGTTTCAGAGCAGCTTTGGGTGCAAATTCACATCCTTTGTGTTTGTTTCTGATTTGTTAGTGGAAGGTTTAGAGTGTCATAAAGCAAATGAGATTCTGGTCTTCAGGTCAGGCTGAAGATTTCAGTGAGATCCATTACGTAGCTTCATATTTTTCATCTGTTTTTTTCATGTCTCATGAAGAGATGTTGAACTTTTAGCTTTCTGAAAGAAGGGTATTCTTGTACTCTTTGCTTCCCTATATCATTTTACAACACATTTCAGTCCCACTGGGCTGGCATCAATTGCAAGAATATGTTACTTACATTCATTTTTTTTTGTTTTACCACACGTTCTCTAAGGAATTTTCAAGCTTGTGAGACTATGAAACTATAAAGATGAAAAAGATTGGGGAGTTTTAGGCTGTATCAAAGGTACTTTTCATGGCTTATGCTCTCTGAGAGTCATTCACAATCAGGTTTCAGGCAGTGCTCAAATACATCTGGAGTCAGTATTATACCACTGACTCCATTATCAGCTGTTGCAATCCCAGGGTGGCAAAAGGAGGCCACATCTTTTTGCTCATAAAGACGTCTAAAAATGTTGGCTGTTGTGGGATTTTGTTTAATTCACACCATGGAAGAACAGGCAGCCTGGAAAAATAGATTTGTTTTGTCCATTGGTGAGTTACAATTTTGTTGATTTTCCTGGGAGCTCTTGACCCACTGCTCCTGTTCCTCTTGCCAAAAGAGGATGAGTCCTCTGGTGTTGGCATTTGCTGGACCATTACATCAGAAGTTAAGAGAAATATGGGGAATGGTAAATCTTGTTTTCCCAGTGGGATAGAGTTGATGATTCAGACCAGAGTTATCAATCTCAGGAGTTGTTTTAGGGGGCAAGACCACATTGGTGTTGTGGCAGCAGAAGGGGTGAGACTCCCCTTCCTCCAGAGGGATGTTCACCAGAGCAAGATCTGACCCTCAGGATCTGAGCTGTCTGCTTGGGAAGCACATTTAGGTGCCCAAAGAGGGGCACTGGTTTTCTCCTTAATCCTCATTCCCACCTATTTCTCCCTGCAGGGGAGCCCTTTACAGACAGCACCTGGGATCACAGAACCTGAGGCTGAGGTGAGAAGGGACTTCAGAGAGCTTCTTGTCCCACCTCACTGCTCAAGAAGGGGCACCAGGATCAGATAACTCTTGGATATCTCCAAGTATGGAGACTCCACAACTTTTGTGGGCAACCTGCTCCAGTAAATGGTGGTTTTGGATGTTCTGGTAGAACCCCTTGTGTTTCAGCCTGTACCCACTGCCCTGTCACTGAGCACCTCTGGGAAGGTCCTGGCCCATCTTCTGTACCCCCTGCCCTTAGATCTTTATGGACATTGAAGAGATCTCTCAGTCCCAGCTCTCTCAGCCTTTCCTTGCATGAGAGAGGCTCCAGTCTCTCAATCACCTCAGTGGCTCTCCATGGACTCTGTCAGTAGCTCTGTCTCTTTCTTTACTGGGGAACCCAGTATTAGATACTGATTTCCAGGGTTAGTTCTCATTTTTGGTGTTGCTATGAACTTTTTTTTCCCCCTCAGGTACAGATGTGTATATTGTTTTCAGGAAAAAATCTAAATATCCACATGGAATATTGTCACAGCCCCAGGGCAGCCAGAGCTCAGGAGTGTTTGGCCAACACTTTCAGACATGGAGTGGGATTGTTGGGGTGTCCTGGGCAGAGGCAGGAGCTGGCCTGGGAGCTCCTTGGGAGTCCCTTCCACTTCTGGATATTCTCTGATTCCGTGAAATGAAAACCAGTTTATATAATGGCAAACATCCAAATTTTTACAAAACCTGTGCCCCTGTTAGAATAGAATTCTGGAAATTTAATAAGCATTGAATGTTATAGCAGATCAGTTTGAATCAATGAAAAAATGTTAGCGTTTTTCTAGGCAGATGGATGGAACAGAACAACTTATCTCCAGCTTTTTGGTGTGAGTACAGGAGTGCCTTTTCCATCTGATAGGAACTCTTTGAACACTTGTTCTGACTTTGGGGAAAAAATCCTCTTTAGACTCTCCAGTGGTATCTTCAACAATGAATAATTAATTTTTTGGAGTGAAAAAATCATTGTAATGGAATTGACCTTTCCCTATAGCAATAGTTTCAATCACTTCCATCTGTCACAAGTTCTTTGCAGGATTTTAATTAATGGTGAAAAATGTTTTCCCCCCATGTCAGTGTGTTGTTTAGAATCCCAAACACCTGAGTGCTTCATAAGATTCTGCCAATACAATAAAAAAAAAAAAAAAAGGAAAAAACACCAAACCTTCTGAGATCAGGACAGATTTCCTGGGGAAAAATCTGGAAAGCATAGAACCTCTATCTTCTCCCAGCTGGTGTTGAAGCCAGAAAATAATGACAAGTAATCAGTCTTCCCCAGCAGGCTGGGAATTGGTGAATCCAGCTTTCCAAAGAGCAGCTTTGCAGCAACATGGCCACATCCTTTCAGAGAGCTGTGTGAAATACATCTATATGGAATGGCTTTTCTTTTTGGCCAACCAAATCCTAAAACCTATAGCGTTAGCAGGAGTAGGGGCTGGGCTGCTGCCACAGAGCTGCAGTGAGGTCTGGCTTCACCAGTCAGCAGAACAGATCCTGCCTGGGCCTTGTTGCCTTGTCAGCAGTGCCTGGAGGGCAGGCACACACTCAGGGACAACTCACCCCCTCCTCTTGGGCAGCAGAGCAGCTCAGCAGCAGCCCAGAGGTGTCTTGGGCGCGGGGAGTGAGCCTGGAGGTCACTGCCCTCTCCACCCTGCAGGGCTGGCTGGGAGCACAAGGCAGCAGCAATTTACACCCATGGCTGCAGGTTTTGCTGTCTCCTCAAAAACTCCAGGCGAGAACATTCCCTCGTGGACTCTGTGAGTGTGCCACGGCACTGTGTGAGTGTGCCCTGGCACTGCCATGGATGACATTCCATCGTGGGCTCAGTGGATGTGCCACATCCCTGTGTGAATGTGCCCTGTCACACTGTGGATGTGCCACGTCATTGTGTGAATGTGCCACGTCACACTGTGAATGTGCCATGTCACTGTGTGAATGTGCGCTGTCACACTGTGAATGTGCCACATCACACTGTGAATGGGCCCTGTCACTGTGTGAATGTGCCACGTCGCTGTGTGAATGTGCCCTGTCACACTGTGGATGTGCCACGTCATTGTGTGAATGTGCCACGTCACACTGTGAATGTGCCATGTCACTGTGTGAATGTGCGCTGTCACACTGTGAATGTGCCACATCACACTGTGAATGGGCCCTGTCACTGTGTGAATGTGCCACGTCGCTGTGTGAATGTGCCCTGTCACACTGTGGATGTGCCACGTCATTGTGTGAATGTGCCACGTCACACTGTGAATGTGCCATGTCACTGTGTGAATGTGCGCTGTCACACTGTGAATGTGCCACATCACACTGTGAATGGGCCCTGTCACTGTGTGAATGTGCCACGTCGCTGTGTGAATGTGCCCTGTCACACTGTGGATGTGCCACGTCATTGTGTGAATGTGCCACGTCACACTGTGAATGTGCCATGTCACTGTGTGAATGTGCGCTGTCACACTGTGAATGTGCCACATCACACTGTGAATGGGCCCTGTCACTGTGTGAATGTGCCACGTCGCTGTGTGAATGTGCCCTGTCACACTGTGGATGTGCCACGTCATTGTGTGAATGTGCCACGTCACACTGTGAATGTGCCATGTCACTGTGTGAATGTGCGCTGTCACACTGTGAATGTGCCACATCACACTGTGAATGGGCCCTGTCACTGTGTGAATGTGCCACGTCGCTGTGTGAATGTGCCCTGTCACACTGTGGATGTGCCACGTCATTGTGTGAATGTGCCACGTCACACTGTGAATGTGCCACATCACACTGTGAATGAGCCCTGTCACTGTGTGAATGTGCCCTGTCACTGTGTGAATGTGCCCTGTCACTCTGTGAATGTGCCATCACACTGTGAATGTGCCCTGTCACACTGTGAATGTGCCACATCACACTGTGAATGTGCCCTGTCACACTGTGAATGTGCCCTGTCACTCTGTGAATGTGCCCTGTCACACTATGAATGTGCCCTGTCACACTGTGAATGTGCAATGTCACACTGTGAATGTGCCACGTCACTGTGTGAATGTGCCCTGTCACTGCCATGGGTGCTGGCATGGAAATGCCACAGAGCTTCCTCCAGGGCTTTGCTCTTGCACATTGGCATTAAATGGAAAATGGAATCTCTCCTTTGCTCACACTGCTGAGCAAACCAGAACAACTTGTAGATGTTTTAACATAAATGTTGCTACCCAGCTTTCTGGTAGCTCATTATCTTTGCATTTAAGCTAAGGTTGCTCACATTTTCACTGCTGCTCACAAAGGTGAGTGACTCTGCAAAGAGAGTTCTCACAGATGCCAGGGACACAAGCCCAGCTGGATTTGCAGGCTGCAGCCCTGCAGGGAGGCTGTCCCTAGGAAGGCACAGCTGGGATGGGGCTCTCTCATTACCTCTGGCACAGCCCCTGTGTCCCTCCAGGCACGGCCCAGCAGGCTCTGCCATGGCTCTGAGGGGTGGCTGGGCTCTGCTTTTGGAGCTGCTCTCGCTAAAGCCGAGCTGGGGTTGGAACAAGGCAGGGAGGAGGGTTTAGCTCAGACCCAATTTTAGTTCTCGAGCAAATAGCAGCATTGCTGCCAGCCTTCATTACATCCACAGACAGATGGTCTGGACTGAGAGACCAGCAATTAATGTACAATGTGTTCTTTGTTGGCACTTACCACAAAGGCATTTTTTCTGTGTATAAACTGTCTCATTCTTAAAACTTATTTTGTTTTGTGACTCTAGTGCCTATATGGAGCTAGAGGGAAATAATAATTCCATGTAGGCATTAAGTGGAGGAGTTGTTCTCTTTCTCTCAGCTTTCATTCAATATTCTAATTACTGAACATAATTTTTATTTTTGAAATACTCCTTGTTATCAAGTCAATTCTCCCTAATGTATCTTCTGCATTCAAATGAGCTATTTGCCCCTTAGTATTCTTGTTAAATTGGGAACTTTTAATTTCCATCAGGATCTCCTGCACGGGGAGGAGAAATTTAAGTCATTGGAGTGCATGCATGCTTTGGGTCCAGATGTTTGCCTGGGCGAGAATCACTGAAGTTTTGAAACCTGACAACTTTACTCGTTACTTTTCCACATTATTTGTATCCTCCAGCTTGTTATCAGACCCTTAATTCATTCCCTAAATAGACTCCAACATGAAGTGAGCCGGATGTATTCCTCAAAGCCAGTCCTTGCTCCCTGACTATTCCTCAACTATTTTCTATCCTGAATCCTCCTTTGGTTAGAGCTCTACATTTCCAGATATCATTCCCAAGCTTGCAAATCAGGAGCCACAAGCTTTCTGGGATTCCTGTTAAACCCAGGATGCCTGTGGAGGTGAGTCAGCACGTGGCTGGCTGTCACTTTTTTGCCAGGTTCAGGCTATAATTTGAAGCAGAGGTGATGATCTGCAAAACCAAAGTCATTTTAATGCCTCATTTACTTGATTCTATCAATTCATTCAATGAAGTTGGAAGGTTTTTTTAGCTCTGCCTTTGAGGTATTTGGGAACTTATTTAATCAGGATGGAAAGCCTCAGATGCTGAGGACATAAATATGTGATATGTAATCAGAGTCTGCATCATGGGCAAGAGATGAGATAATGTTCTGGGATTAATTTTCTGAAAAGTCTCCCTCCAATCTTTTTTTGGTCTTTTTTCACTCTTAAAATTGAATTTTATATATGCAGTAGAGAAGGCCAGGCAGACAAAAGTTTGGACTGTAATTATGAACTGTTATAGGTAAAAATCCAGCTTTCCATTCAATAAGGAAAATTTTCTTGGGAAACTCCTTTGACATCAGAGATAGATGCTGTTTATTTACAATCACACTTATTTACACAGGATTTTGTGGGGGGAAAAGCACTGTTAATACCATTAGGAATGACTCTTTGTTAAACATTTGAGTTGAGCCCTCAGGTTAGATATTGTTACACTGGGAATGTTTTTGCTAGTATTATACATTTTTCCACCTCAATTCCTCACTATCAATCTGTGGCTGGTGTTCCTAAGCTCCAGATTGCCGTGTAATAAGGAGAAATAAGTACTCATTGTTGGCAGATGCTGCTAATGTGGCTTTTCCTGACATTGCTTGTGTCTTCTAAGACTGGGTGTATGTGTGTGTGTCTGAGTATTCTTTGTAGGGTTTTCGTTTATCTTTTTGCTTAGCTTTGATTGGGGGGTGGAGGGAGGTTTGGGTTTTGTTGTGTTTGTTGTGTTTTTTAAAAAAATATCTCAGTAAATTCTCAGCTATTGTTCCGTGTTCTTTAGAAACAGATCTGTGCCTGAGTGATAGACATATCTTGCTATAGTGGTGCTCTTCAGCTCATGTCACATTGCTCATTGTCTTGTGCAAGAGATGCTTTTTGTGTCCAGGAACTGTTTCTTGTAATTTATTTTTTGTCTCCCCTCCAGCCCTTTTCCCAAAATTGCTTCATTTACAACTGCAACACTCAAGCTTCTAAGAAAGCATCTAAATTTGAGCAATACGACTTCCCACTTTCTCTCCCCCACTGTCCTGTTTTGTAGCAGCCTGAAATAAGAGCAAGAGGCTGTGAATTACCTGGGTTGAGGGGACTCTTTCACCCAGGATCACGTTCCCTTCATCCTTCCCCTGGGGACACCAGGAACAACTGCAGAGCTGTGGCTTGGTCCTTGGGATATTGCTGAGCCTTGAGCAGCCTTGAACTTCCCTGGGAGCTCTTGTGAATTGATCAGTCCTGCAGCTGTCTTGCATATCGAACAAAATACATTTTCCACACTTTGGACATGGAGAAAAAAGGATATAAAGGAGGTGTGGCCTCATAAATCAATCCAGCTAAGCCACCCTCACAGACACCTCATTGAAAGCAAATATTTGTCTCCACTTCTCTTCTACATCATCTCTTCTACATTTATAGTTCTATGCTGGCTTAAAATATAACTTCAAGACTGTGGAAATTCATGGTGGTCTGCTGTGAAGCCCTCCAGGACTGAGATTATCTGTGAGGCCTCCAAGGCATCTGTTGTGTTTCCTACATATGGAATAGAAAATATCTGCCTTGGGACTGAGCTACTTGGGGAGATATCCATATTTATGAGTAGTAGCTCTATTTTAGAGTACTTACCTTCATTCCAGAATCCAAAGGCCAGGAAAATATTAATTTATCAATTATACTGTACAATCTTCTGGAATATTTGGCAAAGAATAAGCCCTTAGCTGCCCTTTAGAAGTGGGCAGTAAGAAATCCAATGGTAGCCACCCTTTCCTCCCCGATAATGGTTTGGGCATTACTCTGTCTTCAACTTTTGGATCTTTACCCCACTCTGCTCATGGACATTGAGACTGACACACAGTTTGATTTCAGTGTTTAAAACACCTGAATTTAGTTTGTAGAGAGGAGTTAGGAATTGTCATTGGAGTAGTTTATTCACAACCACGGTGCTGCTGGAGAGGTTCTCCACCTCATTCCCTGGGTAGGAGAGGGACATTCCCCATGTCACGGATCCCTCTCAGATCTGCAGCAACATGCAGAGCCTGATTTGAGTGGACATGAAGGGAAGAGCCAAACTGGGAATGTCAGTAAGCACATAGTGGTTTGTACATAATGTCAGACCACACTGTCAATACGGGATGAAGAGAAGGGGGACGTGCAGGTTAAATTGCTTTTTCCCAAGTTTAGTGAGCTTTCTGCCTGCTCTCAGTGGACAATGAAATAAGCTGGAAACCTGTTGGTTCTGCTCAGTGGCACACACTTGTCCTTCTCAGGTTGTTTGCAGTTACTATTTGTTATTACTGATGTCAATGATCATCTCCAGTTTCCCGTTGTGTTCCTCCAGCCTCACCCAACAAAATTCAAACCCACACTGACATAATGATTTCATTTAGGATTCAGGCTCTCTTTTCGTGCCTAGGCAGCCAGCACAGGACTAGATCTCTGCATTATCTGGATGACTGAGAATCACTTTCTCTTTACAGACTAATTTACTGTGCTGGAATACCAGCACACTCTCTTTTACTACCCCTGCTTTATGGAGGAGTTGGCAGGAGCATTAACTCAGCTGCTGCCACTTGGAGGGTTTGCCTCGTTGGTAAAGGGAGGAATTCAGAGCTGGGAGCAGGCTCAGCTCTGGGATGCTGCAGCACAGGAGTGGGCTCAGGAGCCTTCTGTGTGTTTGCACTGTCTGCAGAAATGTTCTGCTGAAGGTCCTGCAGGGGAGAGGTACCACAAACAGCTGGGTGCAGGACCTGATGGCTTTTGTGACACTCATGGACCACCCCTGAAACAACCTCATTTTAAAATTCCCAGTATTTAACATTAAATTTCTGTTTTGTTCTGGATAAGTATCTTTATTTTTTAATTTCAGAGGCTGCCGCATAAATAAATAAAATTGGCTTTTTGAAATGTTTTACATCATTATCATAGCATCAGGCAAGGGTTTGTGGTTGGCCTAGGAAATGGCTTTTTTTCAGTTTGGAAGCTGCTGCCAACAGAGCTGTAGTGACCTTTAGGTTACTATAATTCTGCTTGTTTGAAAAAAGGATTTTAAAATAAAATCTGGTGTAAAGCAAAGCTTTCCAGCCACAACTCAGCTCCGTTTGGTTTTGCATGGAAAATATTGTGAGGCTGCCTTAGCCCCCCATGGAAGTGAGAAAGTGCAAACTACAACCAGGCACTTGTTTGACTGCAGCTTTGTTTTTTCAGTGTGGGTGGTGAGGAAGGGATTCCTCACTACCTGGTGTGGTGCTAAGGTACCCAAAAAAAAAATGAAATTCCCACAATTCAGTAATAAAATACATGCTTTGCCCTAAGGTGGTTTAGGTGTTGGGGGACTGCAGACAAAGATAATTTTCTCCTCTCACTTCTTTAGCCAAAGTATAGAAGTTTTGTAATAACCTCTATTTTATTTTAAGATAATTCCAACCTGAACTTGTCCAAGGAAGAAGCAAAGCCTTGGGAGAATTTCCTATGTCTCTTTTGTAGTTTAGCTTTTCTGAGTTGCTTATCCCTCACCCCAAATGGCAGCTTGGAGGTGGGGTTTGGTTGTGATTCATTTAGTCAAAGACAAAACAAATCCAAAACATAATAGCTATGAGCAAAAATATATTTTTGGAGAGGGAATTAATCTGTATTTTTAGTAACATGACACTGACAAATATTTTCGTATTGTGAACATTAATGAGTATCCTCAGAACTTTAAGATTTTTACAAGCTTGGCCACCTAAAAGTGGTTGAAATTTTTAATAATGTCTTAAAATGCCTGGTCATCAACAAGATAAAGGGCATATCAAACAGGATTTAATGCTTTTGAAATGTCAAATAACATTGATGCCTTAAAACAATACGAGTGTTTTAATTTCTGTGGCATTTTAAAGAAGTTAACTTTGCAATTTTATTGCAGGATGTAATGTGCAATTGTTAAAACATCATCAAAGTGATTGCTTTATTTGATTGAAAATGTCATATTCAGTACGGTGATTTTCACTCATTAACATTAAACTTGGGGAACCATATGTTAAAACAATCTTGTCTATTGAATGAGCACACTCAGTTAAATAATATGAGCAGAAAAATTGTGAGACTTTCTACTAAGCACTTTTATCCCCATTTTTAAAATCCTCTAGAATTGATTAGGACAAACCTAATCCTGCAAATGGTAAATCATTCTATTTATAGATTGCATGGCATTTTGATATTAAAATGCATAAAATGTGCCAATAGTTTAGAAATGAGGCCTCAGCAAAGAGGATTATTGGTCTACCTAAATAATAATACAACCATTAAGAGGATAACATTTTCCAATTGCAATTACATGCCTTAATTTTAAAGAAGCTATCATTTACAATAATTTGGCAGATTCAGTCCATATTTCTTTCACAAATTTATTTCTTCATTATGCCTCAAAACAAATTTATGGTGCATTTATGTTTGTGAAGATAATTTGCTTAGTTTATTGTGAATGGAAATCAGTAATTACATACAATCTCATTTTCTACAGACATAAAGTTAATTCATGGTAGTAATTTTACACAGAATATTAGCCTGTGTTAGTTATGATGAAAATGTTACTGTGGCAAATGTTCTATTGCAGTATAATTTCCTTGGACTTGGTGAAAAGGAAATACTGACGTAGTAAATAACACTTAACTCATAGATTTTGTGATCATTTTGGGTGATTCTAAAGATGGATTAATGATTATGGGGAAAATCCTTATCTGGGCCTAAAATCAGAATTTCTTTTGTGAGAGGAGAGTGGACATTTATGGAAAAATAAGCATTTCAAGAAGTCCAACAGCAGATCAGTGCTGGAAGTGAGTCTTTGATACTGCTGATGAAAGCAGCAGATCCCATTCTCCAAGGAATTCAAATGGAATCCCTGGATTTGGAGATCTAAAATGACCAAAGCTAAATAAAATGTCTGGAGGCAATGCTTCTATATTAACATTCCAGACAATGTTTTTGTTATAAGCAGTCTTTTCAAGTGTGCTATATCTGAGCCTTTTGTGGTAGATATTAAAGCTAACTATATTAAAGCAAAAAAAAAAAAAAAAAAAAGAAGAG
>VYXF01009253.1:522411-545377 GCA_013397295.1 Polioptila caerulea | reverse complement strand
AAAAAAAAAAAAAGGAAGAGATGTCTTCTTTACTCATATCCTGGATATTTATTTACCCAGAAGCATGAGCAGTAGTTCATGTCCATTTGCCCTGGACATTTTTGGGTTTGCAATGCATTCCTCCAGTTCTCTGTTGGAGATTCCATCTGAAAAATGGGAGAGAAAACCAAGTTATTAATTTTCTCCCCCACCCCAAAAAAATCTGTTGAAACACAAACATTTCTCATGAGAGGGGCAAAAACAGAGGAATAAGTGACTTTTTTTGGAGTATTGCAGAACTGTCTGCACTATTGACCTGGCCTTTGAATGTTGTGGTATCCAGTGGCAGAATTCTCTGCCAAGCTGTCGTTTGCCTTGAACTGAAGCAAAAAAATTCATTAAGCTGCTCTGGGAATTCTAATTTCCTTACTTTTCTGAAACAGTTAAATAAGGATAATTTACAGATTTGGAACGAACTTCCTTGGGGATTGGGAAGTGTAGTCCTGCAAACATGATGTTACAGGAAAGTGTCACACTCCCAGCTGAACAGAAGGAACACAAATCTGTAATTAGCCTTTATATCACAAAATGTATGAAAATGTTATACACTGTAAAATATCTGCCATCTCATTAAAAGTAAATGAGGTTTGGCAAACTCTGAATCTGTAAAATAAGATTATTTTCAAAGTGTTATTCTGGTAAGAATTTTTAAAGGGATCTTTGATTTTGAGGACTACTGTAAGTATAGCTGTGTGGAATCCATAAATTGTTATTGCATAGGATTTATGGAAGTATTTAATTACTTAACCTGAAATACTTTGCACTGAAAATAAAGAATCTGAAGCTCCCATGGCTTTTGAAAAAGTTGATTTTCATCTTTTTGATTGATGTCACAAAGTACTTCTGACCCAAAGTAATGCTATCAGAAATAAGGAATTCCAAAGGGAGGAATTCTTTCCATGAAGAAATTCCTGCTTCTGGCCCCCCTGAGCCTGCCCTGGCCCAGCCTGAGGCCGTTCCCTCTGCTCCTGGCCCTGTTCCCTGGGGGCACAGCCTGACCTCCCTCCCTGGCTGTCCCCTCCTGGCAGGGAGTTTTACCATCCAAAAATATTCCTTCTTTTAAAGAAAACTTTAAAAATCAGAATGAAGTGAATTCACTTCTACAAGACCAAAGTCCTTTTTTTCAGCTTAAAACCTGATCTTTTCTACTTTGAATAGAGATAGTATTTGGTTTTTTTTTTCTCCTTTCCTGGTCTTGCATTTTTGTGTGTCATGTAAAATATTGGTTTATGGCAGACATGGCCCAGTAACAGGTTCATGCTGTTGCTATCTGCCTGAGTCATTGATTTTGTTTGGAACTCCTAAGTGCTCCTGGAACACAAATTAAGAACAATCATTATATTCTGCATCTGTGCATTCTCTTCCAGTAAGTTCTTAAAATTTTTAAATCAGGCACAAATATTCATAACACCTAACACAGAGAGGTCAATATCAATTAATTTCTGCTTTAACTAAAGGAATAAATAGCACCAGTTACCAGCTGCTTTATAACCTGGCATTTGGGCACAGCAGAAAACTGAGAAGTCAACAACTTATCTAAAGGTAGAACTTCTTATTTTATAAAATAATGAATTAGCAGCAACAGTGAGTTTCCAGTCTGTTGTATTGTCTGTCACCTTCTCAGTCTTCCCTTTGTGCTTACAATTTGAGACTTAATATGGGAGGTTGGAATGCTTAGGGGAAATATCTTTAAATGAATTGTGCCCTAGAACAACTGCTGTGGAAGTGTAAAGCCTGAGAATTAAAATAGTGAATTTCAGCTGGGTGGAATCAAACAGAAGCTGTAAAAAAAACCCCTTTAAGTTACACAATTTATCTTATAGGAGTTTGTATGTGTATGTATAAAAATTTAAATGCTGAGATATTTTTTAGTTCCAGAGTCCTGATGAGTTCTACATTTTGCCAAGAGGAATGAATTCCCAAGTGTACAATGTTGTCCTCCATTTCTAGGGGAAATATTGAGGTGGCAGATGTCACTCTGTTCCTCAAATCATCACAGTAGTGGCCTTTTTTTCATCCAAACTCCTACACTGTTGCATTTTCAGAGCACTTAAGATGTGAGGTTGTCCTTTGAAAGGAATTTTATGTATGTAAGTGTATATACATTTAGTAAAAACTAGATAAAATATTATGTAAATCAGAATATCTCAAGGGGGAGATGAAAGCAACTGGAGACTGTAACATGTCACTGCAGAAAAACTTTTTGTTCAAAGAAATACTTGTTATTAGTTCCAAATTAACTCAGAAGTGAGTATTTGAGGAAAGGCTACATGGACTTTGAAATGATGCAGCAGAGCATCAAAACAGTCACAGTAATGACTTGTGATGTTGTGGGCTCTAACAGAGCTGTCTCCTCTTAAGCAGATCTTTCAAATACAGTGGGGTTTGTTTTGTTTCTGTTTTGGTTTTGTTTTGTTTTGTTTTTAACCATTACAGAATAGACTTCTTATAACTGAAAAGTAGTTCAAGAGAAAGAAAATGAGACTCGGTCCACCTCTGCAGTGATCAAAAGATTTAGCATTTTAAAGCATTAATTTTACCCACTGAAAAAAAAAATGTAGGGAAGTACTCTGTAGAATGATTGAAATTGAATTTTCAGGCTATTGACAACTTTAAAAATGGAATCATGACACAAAGTTCATTTCTTCTTGCTTCTCATTTTCAAATGAAGTAATTTCTGTCAAGGTGGGAGGAGTTTTTAGGAAATGCTTTGGAGTGAGCAAGCTCTGGGGTGGTTGGGAATGCAGATGAATGTGCCTTGGTTCCATCCCAGTTCTGAGGATTTGCCTTGTGCTGCCACCCTGACTTCTGCAGGTGACAGGGAACTGGGGATACTCCACTGAGCTATTCTGGGCTGATTCCAAAGGCACTGGACTTGCAGTTTTCTCATCCCTGCCAGTTCCGTGCTGCCTGGTGGGGTTAGGCTGGTTGGTCAGCCCCAGGTCACTGTGCTAAACAACGAGCAACCAGCAACAAACGGATGGGCTGTGCCCACAGAGTGTCCAACCCAAGGGCTGAATGCATAGCTTAGCTGGTGTTGAATGTGTCCTGCAGGAAATCCTGCGGGGCAGAGCTGGGCAGATTAATGACAGGGATTCCTGCTGTACCCCAGCGATGCACAGGAGCCCCATCTGCCTCCAGGAGCCCCGTGAAGCTCACAAATGGCTGCAGGCTGCCAGAGAGTCTGGCGAGAGCACCACGCATCCCTGCCCTCCCTTTATCCTCGTTTCGAGGCTCCAGCCCAACTGGAACTTCTGACCTGACATACTTGTTGTGTTCTTCTGCTGCTCCCCTTGAAAGGCATTCTGTAACGAACTCGCTCACAAAGGCAATGGGTTTTGATGTGGGGAATCAGAGGATTGCAGAAAAAGACAAAATCATCGCTGTTAGTTCAAAGAGGAGTGTGCCAAAAGAACAGCTTCAGCTCCAGGTACACAGAAGCCTCGCTGCCTCACAGCCACTTTGACTTTCATTAGTTTATTGATTGCTTCCAGCTGTTGCAGAAACAGTTTGGGGCTGGAGGCTTAGGCATTGTGAAATGGCTCTTTGATTGCTAACAATTTAGGAATTCTGGTGGCTAGCAAAATGAGCAGCCCTAAATTGAGAGTTTTTGTTGTATTATTCAGGGAGGAGGGGGCTCTAGGATGAATATGTACAGATTTTGGCCACACACACATTTAGCAGGGAGCCAGTGTGCCCTTGCACAGTGATGCTGTTGTTGCTCAGGTGGGGAATTACTGAAAGGAGAACACTAGGGGAGAACCTGACCCACACAGGCTTCATTGAGACCTGGAATATTTTCATGGGATGTAGTGAACCAAGCACTCATCCATTCAGAAAGTAGAGATGCACTGAGATATTCTGCAGCTGAGAGTTTAACTACAGTCCCAGAGCTTTTATTAAGTTTTATTGTCCTTCTCCAGAGCAGGGTTTGGTGTGCACTCAGCACCTGCTTGGAACCCAAGTGATGACAAAGCTGAATAGTTGTACTGTTGGAATGTTCTAGCAGCAGTGAAAAGCCAGAATTTAGGGGTTTATGCCTTTGCCTATCAATAAAAACATTTTATTCTTTACCAGCAGAAGCTTAAAATCATTTCTATGGCACAAAGCAGTGTCATGTCCTTGGGGGCTGTGGAGGAGCTGAGGCACCAGAGTCAGTTTAACCCCACTAAAGTGCTTTGCCCAAGCAAAACAGGGGCAAGCAAGAAACCAAGCTGAGGTGTCTCCTAAAAGCAGGGCATTATGCTGTGTGAAGGAACTCAAGGAACCTTGTTACTGTCAGGATTAGAAAGGGAAATTGCAAATGATAGAGGTATATAAAAATGGAAGTTTGCAACTTAGGTGCCCAAATCCCACATCCCTGGTTGCTGGGAATCTGAGCCTGTCTGAGTGGCAGCTTCAGAACTGCTGTTACAGATCTGTAATTGGTTTTCCTCCCCTTACAATGCCTGCAGACTTTCCTTGGACGTGGATAGGTTTCCTGCAGGTCATAAGCATATTTTAAACCCAGTAAAATGGAAAATATTTTTTCTTTTTTTTTTTTTCCTGTGGCACGCTTATATTATTTTTTCTCTATCTAAGGCCACTCTGTCCACTAAAATTTTGTTAAAGGTGATTTTCTCTCAAATCTCTGGCATTGGTTGAGAATAAACTCTTAGAGAGAATATTGCAAGTGAGTAAAAGAGATTGTCCATCTCTGGGCCAGGATTCACTTTAGGAGTTGATGAAATACCTGGAACAATAACCCTAGTCTGATCTGGGACAGATTTCTAAATATTGTTGCAGTGAAAATACTTATTAGCTGATTTCTCCCAGAGCACATTCTTCCCATTCCCTTCTGTATCCAAGCACTGCAGGTCAGGGATGTTTCTTTCCCACATTAACTTTATGCCAGCCTGAGAACTCCAACCATCCTTGTCATAAATACTTGAAACTTTGCTGCCTCACTCAGGGTTCTGAGTGTGACTAAAGCGAGCCTCCACCAGCCAACACAACCCTCTTTATGTGATTCTGACTTCTCCACAGAATGCAAACATGCTTCCTAATTAGGGCTAAGACCGTGAACAGGCCATTATTCTACACATTTCCAGGAGGCTGTTCTGCTGGAGAATAATAAAAGGGCACTGGAAAACAGGTATCAACAAATGAATATAGAATGGTGTATTAAATAGCCCACAGCAAATGCTAAGTAAATATAATAAATCCTAGGTTGTGATGAAAAGTGTAGCATTTGGTGTTGGTGGCAAAGCACTAATGAGAGGAGTCTGGGAGCTGCTAGGCTGGCAAGGGCTGGAAGGACTGAGCTTGTCAGCCTCTCACAGAGTCAGCTGTCTGCAGACTGATGCTGTGATCCCAGGCCAGTGTTCTCTGATCCTCCCTGTTTGGGCTGTAAATCCTTGGAAGCTGGGATTGGCTCCCAAGCTGTCCTCAGGTACTGTCCAAGCTTGGTCTCTGCTGGGTCAGCCCTGTCTGCAGTGCATGGGGTGATTTCGGGGTGCCCCTGGCTACCTGTGACCTGTGCCAGAGTGAAACCTCTGTCCATGCCACACACAGGAGAATGGGCATGTACATTGATGTTCTAGAAAGGATTTTTATTTCCATGTGCCATTTACACAGCAGAAGTGTGTTTGAGGGGACCATCACACCACTACTGCAGTGTGGGTGGGCCCTTTGCTCTTCTCAGCTGAGGGAGGGCTGAGTCCTTCAGAGCAAAAATCTGTGTGCCAGGCTGGAGCTCTGGACTTACTGACCTGCACCAAAGGAGCCCAAAAGACCTGAACAGACACGTTCTGACAGTCTTACTCTGTGAAGCCTGGAGCTCTACCTATGTTTGGGGTTTTCTTGAAGTTTCTAAATAATTAAATATTTCAGGAAAAAAACACCTAAAGGAAATCAAGACAACATTTAGCTCATTGCAACTTGCCCTTTTCTCTGTTTGGGCATAAAGAGCAGGAGAAGGTGACCAGGGATTTCAGCTTGCTTGGTGCAAAGCATGAATACTCCCCTGATCTGTATCTGTGTGGCTGGAAACTTTTTGAAGACTGTCCCTCACTGCTCGCCATGTACAGAGACAGATCCTCTGTGCCTGGGGAGTTTTTCAGCCTCCTGCCCAAGGACTGGGAGCCTTCAATCTGCAGCAGGCTGTGCTGGTGCTGCTGTTGCTGGGGGGCACAGGGAGGCACAGGGCTCCTGTGGGCTCAGGGGGAAATGTGGAATGCCTGTGGAACAGGGAGCCCTGGCACAGCACACACAACTAACAGCCTCCTGCTCTCCTTTCCAAGGAGGCTCTGGCTGATGCCTTAGGCTTTAGCTTTTGTATGGTTTAGATCCTGTGCTGTTTTAGTGGGTAGTTTTGGGTTTCATATTAAATGCTACTGAGCTTTCTTCACAGCACAGATAGACAAAACAATTCCTTCTCTAGCTTGGGACAAAGGACAACTTTCAGGCCCAAGAACAAAAACAACAGAGAAGTGAGAAGAAAAAACCAGGAGGATGGAGCTTCATAACCTGAAGCTGTGGTTGGACAATTGATTCTAATCTGCTGATGGACCAGAACTTATCAAAGTGTGGGACCTCATGACCAGGTGTCCATTCTGTGACCATTTTGGGGTGTGGGTGTGGTCTGGCTGAACTCTTGTGCTGCCCACGTGCATCCATTGATGCCTTTTAATAAATCCCTACTTTATCCTCTTGCTCTGCCTGCTCTCTCTTCCAGATCAGCCTCCAGAATGCATCATAGCAAGAAAAAAGGAAAGGCTTTTGCTATTTTTTCTTCTCGTTTTCATTTTCTCCCCATTGATGTCAAGATCTTTCTGTAGTATCAAAGATTTGTTTGGGTTTAGTGGGGATGAAATGTGTACAAATACTCAGAGGAATTCACACTCATGTTTCATCACTGAAACACTTCCTCCCCTTAGGTCTTTTAATAGAGTTTGACCTATTTATACAGCAGCAACAGAAATTTTTATAAAAATCTGAAAATATTTTTAGGAATTATTTTAGCCATCTTTACTTTTTCTTTTAGAAGAACTGTGGTTTTTTGGAGGGGGCATCCTACTTAATCCCTCAGAAGACGTAACAATTAGCTTGGAAAAGCAGAAGAATAACACAGTGTTGAGGTTTTGGCGTGTAAATTTGATGTCTCCCACTTAGAGGCAAATCAAGATAAACAAAGATAAATTATTCAGACCAGAGCTGTCCTTTCTGTCTCTGGCACGAGTGGAAAAACACAGGCTCAGCTCCTACTTTGGGACCAGGCAGACTTGTACAGTCATTGTTGTTAATTCTGGTGGAGCTTTGTTAGTCCCTGGGCTGCAGTGAAAGCCAAGGGAGAGTGCAGCAAAGCTGGCATTACTAAGTGGAAGGAAAACCAACCTAGAGTGGAGAAAAGGAGGAATAATTAAAGAAAATTACGTAAAAGAGAGGGTGACGGGGGTTAATATCTCATATTTCAAATGTGAGGAATAACCACATCTGGCAATATCAGGTGAATTCTAAATACATTGATGGGAAACAAGACTCTGTGAAACAAGAAACAAGAAACAAGACTCTGTCAGGACTCTGTGCTGCAATGCTTGCCTGAGTTCACTTTCTGTATTTCCTGATGTGCTTTCCAGATGAACAATGTCTCCCCAAATCTTGACTTTTCCAGTATTTAGCCAACTGGGGCTCTTTTGATACCTTTATTTTGGGCTTCTCACCCAGTTTCAAAAACCTTTTGGCCCCTTTGCCTTGCACCACCTGATTTTACAAAGTGCCTTTCATCCCTCCTGTCCTTCCAGCCATGCAAGTGAGTTTGGCTCAGTCTGAGGGTGTTTAATTTGCATTAACTCTCCCACCAATTTGTGTGACAGGCCAAATGAGATAATGGGACTCTTTGGAAGCGTGGGCACCTCCTTGGCAGCTCTGGATGCTGGGCTGCAGCCTGCCCACCTGTGCTCTGTGAGGCTGGGTAGGACCTGGGGTAGTCCCTGGTGCTTTCTGAAGCACAGAGCAGGATGCAATTTGGAGTTCTCCAGCTGCAGGAGATAAGCAGGGGGGTTATGGCAATGCTGGACAGGGGCTTTTCCGAGGGCATGAAGTGATAGAACCAGAGGGAAGGACCTTAAACTGAAGGACTCTGGGTTTAGATGGGTACTGGGGAGGAATTGTTCCCTGGGAAGGTGCTGAATTCCTGGCACAGGGTGCTCAGAGCAGCTGTGGCTGCACCAGCTGTGGCTCCAGCTGTGGCCCCTGGAAGTGTCCAAGGCCAGGCTGGACAGGGCTTGGAGCAGCCTGATCTGGGGGTTTGGAATGAGATCTTTGAGGTCCCTTCCAACCCAATTCTTCTGTGATTCTATTGTGTGTGGAAATTTTGAACTAATGTGTCTTTGGAAAGGAGACTGACTTCACAATGCATGAATTCAAAATTCAAGAATTTCATTTAGTTCAGATCCCTTCACCAGCAGAAGAAGCAGATGTAGCTAAAATGTATTACCCCAAGCTGCAAGCAGAAATCCAGCTTATATGATGGCACTTGGTTTACTGACAACTTTTAAGGTGTGTGAATGAAAAGCCATGGTCTCTTTCCCTCTAGGGGAGAAATTTCAGTGCCATCTTATCCTTTTATTAAAGTAAATTCTGCTGGTCTCAGCTCACTTCCTAGTGACTCCATCCCATATTAGATATTACTGTATTAAAAAAAAAGGGGGACAAATTGACAGCATCTGATAGTGAGAGTCCTTGGAATTGAATTAGCTCCTCTGTCAGGATTGAGGTTGTTGCTGGGACAATGTAACAAAATAATTTTGTTCAGTGGCCTTTCACAGCAGCTGCATCCGAGAGCCAAAACGTCCCTGTGCTTTGTCTTAGGGATGTCAGAGCAGAGATGTACAGAGCAGTGGGGCAAGAAAAGTTGTCCCTAATGAGAATTAACTACACCAAGGTTTGTTTTCAGAGTGGGGGAGGTCTGACCTGGTCTGGAGGAAGATGGGGTTTGTGTTTTGCAGTTTTATAATTGGAAATGACACTGATGACATCAGAATTACTCTGATTTATTCTTCACTTGCATTAATTATCCTGGGGCTTTATTTCTCTCTCTGCCTTCCATTTCCTGTTGGGTTAGACTCAGGATTAAATAGAAGATACTCCTGGGGTAACATTCCTTACAAGATAGTTCAGAAACCTTCTGTGCCTTAAGAATGAGATACTGAAGGGAGCAGGCAGCTGAAAGTGTTAACCAGCCAGCTCTGACTCTCACACAAGGTCCATTCCTTGTTCACCTTTCATCTCGGGGTTGTTTGTCTTTATTTTTAAACCTACTCACATTTGTTAACACCAGAAGAGTCTATGATTTTGAACAGGACTTTACAAGCTGTCTTACCTAAACAGCTCCCAGTGATTTGTAGCTGAAGAGGATTTTTATCTTTCAGCAATCTTGATCTAACACTTTCTGCCCTCGTGTACTTGTCAATATTCCAAAGAATATGATTCAGAATTTTAAAATAATAACTGTTGCATTTCTTTTTATTCTGCTTTCTTCTTGATCTATCTTGCAAAAGAAAAAGCACCAAGCAAAAAAAAAACCCTCAACAAGGGACTAACCTGCTGTGTGTGCTTAGGTGTTACAGGCGTGCTCTGTACAGTGATTTCACTGTTTTTTCCCTAGTTAACATTTTGCTACTCATAAGAAGAACTTTTACCATCTATTTGATATACATGGAATAAAACTTTTATTCCACATTTTCCTCAAGGCAGAAATATTGACATGTTTTTGCATACTATCAAGAAGTGAAGCAGAGCTGACTAAAATCATACCAAAGAATGAAAATGGCAGGTAACACACTGAAATTTCAAAACAAGGGTTTTTTTTTGAGCCTGGTAAGAAACAATTACCAGGGTGAAATTTGTAACCTAAAATTGAACATTTTTCTGGTCTGTGCTGTGCTATCAAAATGAAAGTGTCAAAGGGAGAGATTTGTGAAATATTTACCTCACATAGGAAATGCTTTTCTGGGAGATGTTTATTTTAGAAAGAAATCTTCCTGGTGGTGAAACACAAGCCAGGCAATACTGGTCTGGCACTGCAGTCACTGGGATGTTAGGGTGAAACTGCTACTATAATTAGCTCCTTGATTAATTTTGGACAAGTATTTTTGATACAAACCTAAAAATTCTTATTTCTCTCAAAACATGCAAAAGTCCCAGTCTCCACTGATACTTGAATTCCCTCCTGTCCATTTATACCTATATCAAGGCAATAATGCAGCCCTGGATTTAGTTCTAAGCCTTGTTCTTTTAATCTCCTTCCTGAGAGCATTGAGAAAAAAGCAACAGCCAGTGTTTAATTATCTTCTGCAGCAGTAGCTGTGCCCAGGGCTGGGGGAGGATTATTTGCCTCACATCAGCAGTCCAGGGGTTCTCTGTGTGCTCTGTGACCCACTTGCTGGGGATCTGCAGTGACAGTACAAACACAGCACCAGGAAACCACTCTGCAAAAAAAAAAAAAAAAAAAAAAAAGAAAAACACCCAGCCNAAAAAAGTGACAGCATCACTAGCCCTGGCATAAAAAGAGGGAGTAAAAGAGGGAGTGCTGCTTTCTCACTTTTGGGATTTTTTTTCATCACTCTTTGAAGGTCTGCATGGTTACAAGGACTGGGGGACAGCATCAGAGCATCCACTCAGCTTCACTGAAACCCTCTGACCTGCAGGGCTCTGCTGCTGGGCCTGGCCTTTGTTAGACTGACTTCAGCGACACCTTTGGGGTGTTGTCAAGTGGAGTGCTCAGGCTGCACTTTGTATTTTGAATATTTAGAAGTACCTTTGCATCGAGGAACACTGAGAAGTCCCCTGCTGTTCCCGTGCTAGCAGGAACACATTTCTTATCAATTTAGTTCAAGACAAAAGGTGTGTTGTTAGTTTGTTCAGTTAGCCTTCTTCCAGTTTAGTTTCTGGTGGAAGGCAGATTTCTCTCGACTCATTTATATAATAAAAAGTTGATAGAAAGCTATTTGTGGGAGTGGGGGAAATTCCAGATAATTTAAATCATCTTAATGAGAGAGGAAAGGGAGCTGAGACTTTCATTTTGTCTTTAAAGCTACAAGGTAGAGGTTGAAGTGCTAAGAACAACTTTCAGATGAGAAGAATTGTTATGAACTTGATGAATTAATTAAGGTCAAAAATTAAAATACGACTGCAGTTCTGTACCTCTGAGTCATTTGAATATACTTAGAATGGCAGTGAATAAAAATACTCAGGCTTACCCAAGTTAAAAATGTCATCATTTTTGGCTGACATAGGGAATATAACTTAAAATCCTGTATGTCACTGAACTGCCAGAAATGTCTGATAATTCACAGGAAAATTAAGGCATTTATAATGACAGAGCTGTTTTATCAGTGTGATGCTGAGAATTGAACCTAAGCCTGGCCACCACAGCAGTTCAGCAGGCTCACAGCTTCGTCTGTGCTCCTTGTTCCAGTTTTCCTCATCGAAGCCCCCCGAGGGCTCGGGGATGGGACCCATCATTGTCCCTTTTACAGCAAACCCAGACATCCTCGGGCAGCTCCTCTGCAGGTAAAGCTGTGCTGGGTAGTTTTGCCTTTCCCCTCCCTTGTCAGGTACTTGTGACAGGTTCGTACCGATTTTTGTCTCAGCGTTTCATTTTCCCTGCGTGCAGAGGCAATTTGCTCCCAGTGCTCTCTGTTGTCCCCCTGCTCTGTCTCTGTGCCCTGCCAGGAGCTCCCCAGCAGTGGCTGCTCCCTGAACACAAACACCCTGCACTCCCCAGGCTCGGCTCCAGTTTGTACAGGAGTTTCCAGCTGCTGGAAATGCTTTTCTCTTTAAATACCTTTTTTTTTTTTTTTTTTTTGGCTGCAGGCTGCATTGTTTAGCAATCAGGTTCCACTGCATAGCTGATATCTTGGTTAGGCTGGTCAGGAAGGTTAATCCACAAACACCAGAGGTTTATGTCCAAAAAGGAGACAGAGGAGTTCTGTAACTTTATTCAAACACAGGGAGAGGCCATGGGGCATTCCCCTGGGGTCTCTCCAGTTTTTGGAGGACACAGCCTCCCTTTTATCCCAATTTCCCAGCTGCATTTCCCTCTCTCTTTCCCCCCTGGCTGACTTACAGAAAGGTACAGAGTTCCCAGAACACCTGATACATAGGATTCCCCTCCAATGTATAACCCTCCCTTTTAATTTTTAATTCTTATGGAATTACAGTTTCTCCCCATTGTTTCTTTCATCTTTCAGTAGCCAATTTCATTTATCAGCAAACCTACAGTTTGCTTGTAAAGACAATTATCTTTTTTTTTTTCATTCATCAATCAGTGGAATCCTTCCCATGGTTTCCTTTGTCTCCCAGTGCTGGTTTTATCTACCACAGCTGGTTTGGAAAGACAAATCCCTCATTCCTCTCAGGCTCCAAATGATTGGGACTGGGTGAGATGAAGAGACTTGGGGTGTCCTGGAACCTGCTCATTCCTCCCTCAGCCCTACAGACTCAACAATCTGGGCACCCCTGGAGCCCTTCCCATCACCTCACCTCTTGGCCTCCCAACCTTTAAAACAAGCCAGGAAAGCCTCAGCTGAAAGCACAGAGTATATTCATTTGCTGAAGGTTTCTTGTTGCCTTTTGGGTTTTGGAGAAGTCACTTATTTAGGAGCACTAATGCACTGTTAAGGTAATAGGAGACAAAAGAAACTGTAATGATTACTCTGCTTTCTACAGGAACTCAGGGAAAACAACCAAAATGAAGATAAAGCTCTGCTAGCATTGCTAATAATACACTTGGAAATGTTTTCCTTCAATCTATCTTTTCTTCTATTGACTAAGAAGGTGAGTTAATAGGTTTGTTCACTTAAGACATATGTGTGGGCTTTTAATTCATGCTGGTTGTTTCTCCCATCATTTCATCCATGATGTACCAATCCATCCTCAGAGCTGGGCTTGCTTTTTTTTTTTTCTCCTCCATATTGGTTTCTCTTTTTTTCAAGCTACTCTTTTGAAATATGAATGGTCAGGATTGTCTCCTGATAGACTCTCTAGGGGCTCAGTGATGTGGCAGGGACAGACATATCTGGGGACATTCTAAGCAGCCTCTTGACTTTCTAAGTATAGGCTCATGGAAATTAAAAACAATTAACCAGGATTCTGCCCATCTAGAAAATGAAATCAGAAAATTTAATACCCTATACAGCACACAGACCCTTGTGTCCAACCTGATGTGTAACATACTTAAATATCATTAGCATGGAATAGGTGCTATTCCTAGTAAGACCTGGTCAGGAGGAAGATCTAAGACAGGTGGAGCAGTAGAACCTTTACACTGCAGTTTGATAATAAATTCTCATTTATTTAGTATTGTCAAATATGAAGTGACAAAGCTCTTATCTGCAGGGCTGGAATATAAACCTACACATCCTGATTTCAGAACCCCTGCTCTAGCCAGTAGATCCCACTATTTTCTGCTGGGTTTGGTCGCTTTAGTCACTACTGTTTGTTGTAAAGTATGTGGATATTTCAACACATGCTTGTATCTCCCAACAGAAACCTCCAGGACCTGCAGGTCCCTGCAGTGAAACACAGCCCCAGCAATGCCAATCTGCCCCTGATGGAGTCAAGCCCCTTAGCACAGCTCTGCTTTGCTCAGCAATGCCCAGGCTGAACAATACTATCAGATCCAGCAGCTGCTCTTCTGTTCAGCCACGGGCTGAAATGCAGGAGGTAAACAAAAACAGAGCCACACACCCCTCACCAAAGGCCTGGAAAGCTTGATGAGGGCTTTATTTGGCCTCTGAACATCGACTCCACCTGCCAAGCCTTTGGTGCTCCACTGCTGTCAAGGCTGGAGCCCCATGCTTGGGGTGGGGGATGAGTGTGAGTCCACTCTTCAACCAGAGGATGAGACAATTGCTCAGCCAGCATTCTGAGAAGCTTGTGCTGTTTCTGAACATCAGACACACAGATTGTGAAGGGAGGAAGGGCCAAAGCAGTCTCATGGGCCTGCACTGCACAGCAGAGAGCTGCATTGCCCTGCACTGTGTCACTTACACTGCTTTTGGCACTTTTATGTGCCCGTTTCCCTCTTGGGTTTAGCTTTTGTTTTACAGAAATTCCTGTATTATTCCTGCTCTGTGATAGCTGGCAGTTACCTATCTTCTAGGAAGATAAAAAACAGCATTTTAAGCTTTATATGGAGTAAAAGATCCCATTAACGCACTACTTAATGAAGAAAGCTCTCTTCCAAGGAAAGAAAAGGGGATGGGGAGGAGACTCTGTATTTTAAATCATAGCTATAATATAACTGTTCCTTTTCTCTGTGAATTAAAAATATATTCTGTCTGGACTTAATTTTTTTGTAGAGAGCTGTACATTCAGGTACAAACAACTGGTATTTTTTTTCTACAATTGATGTTATCTAAATAAAATCTCAGTCATAATAATGGATCCCAAAAATGCTTTAGCTGGGAAACTCCTTTAACAGAACAAATTCAATAATTTGCTGTAGGGCTCATGTTTGTAATGTAATGCTTATGGCCAGATGGATTTATTATTGACTTAGTTTTTATTAAAAACAACATAGAAGGTATCAGTAGCTCACTTGCTCTTAGCCAGTTATCTGAGGAAGGCATCCAAGCCTTATATCAAAAAGGGCATGAATTCTGAACATGAAGATTGATTGATTCTTAAATGAAATACTTTTAATATTTCATGGGAAGGATTTTTCTGTGGCCAAGTAGTGCATACCACGATAAATGTCTCCTGGGCAGAAAGCAAACTCGTCTACTAAAATTTGTTTCCTTTTCTTGAATGTGGATTTTTTCTGCCCTGGCTCTGATCTACAGCAAACATTTCTCCCCTCTGCAGCCAGCATCACTCTAGCAGCAGGTGGTGCTGCACTGGGGAACTGCTGGTCATACCTGGAGGGGTTTCTGGTGTCCCACAATAACCACCCAGGCAGCTGCTGGATGTCTCCCAAAGGCCTGGGTTAATTAACACTCATGTGCTAGTCCAGAATCATGGAACTGGCATTTGGAAAAAGCAACAAGCAATCTCACTCCAATCGTCTTAAAGTTAGGTGGGATATGGTGAATGGAGCATTGCAGGAATTTTGTTGTGAACAAGCGAAATTATAAGTGAAATTCTTTTACTCCACACTGGCTGCCAGCTCCTCTTTAACTTCTGACTTGTTTCCAGTACTGTCTGTAAACTTGTATGATATTTATATATTTATTGCCAGTCTTCCTCCAACTTCCATACTTCCAAAATTCTGTAGTTTCGTTGATGGGAAGTGTGATGTCTAGAAAATTCACAGGCCTAAGAGGAATGTAAGCACATACTTTGAATAGGAAAAAAAATCTTTTTGCACAGAGTAGATATTTCAGGGACATCAAATATGCCTGCAGTAGACTTTTTAACAGCCTGATACAGACCCATGAGAGTCTCATGACTGTTTTCATTCTGATTAAAGGAGCTAAAATTTCTTCAAACACACACCACCACCCCTTTTATAAAACTTCTGCAGAGTGGGAGTGTAACTTGATAGAAACTAATTGCTCTGGATTAAAGGAACAAGCCTGCAGCCTCCACATATTATATCAGCACTCAGAGCAGACAGTGACTTTTTTTTATGAGGAGGAAATTGCATTTGAAATACTCTCAATATTCATAATGTCTTGGGCTCTCTCAAACCTTGGGTGTGGTGTTATTTTAATGGTGCACAGGGATTGGTTGTGTGGAGGAGGCAAAATTGGTTTGTCACGGATCCAGAAGTGATAAAGCTGATTTTGAAATGGAGATTAAGGCCTTGTGGAGGGGGAAATGACAGTTTTCTTTCACAGAAGAAATATTAACACATTAATGCTCGTTCATCTTCATTTTAATGTGTTTGCTCTGTTCCAGCCGGGTACATCAGAGGTCAAGTACTCTGATTCATATTTCCTGAAGGCGTTTGTTTTCATGCTTAAGTTCTCTCAGAACAGAAAGTTCCTATCTAAGAATGAACAAAATTCTGGGATTCATGGATGTTGGTAGCCAGCTCCAAAGCTCCAACAGCCTGTTAGCTTGAACTGCTGGCAAAGTGTGAGTGATGAACCCCAAAGCTGGGAGGGGATGGGAGCAGATGTGAGCTTCACAAATGGATCCTGTAAATCATGGCCTAAACCACAGAGGCAGACCTGGGCACATAAATATATCATCCCTTTTTGGTATGTTTTTATCTCATTCCCAAAGGAAACTTCTCTGTGCAAAGGAGATTTTTGACCATTTGCAGTCTGAATGAGAATTCTCAATGCAATTAAAAAGAAGTATGTGGACTCTTAATGAGGAGAAAAGAATCCACTGATTTCATGCTATTTTTAAGATTAAACGTTCTTATTACTATATTTAGGAAAAATAAAAAGAAACAAATATCTTCCCAATGGAATGAGGCCACAAAATGTCAGGATCAGTTATTTTAACTTTTTTTTCACCATCCCACCAGGCAAAATATATCAGTCTATCAAAAGACCCTGGAATATACAAAGACAATCCCACAGTGTGGAAAGGAAACTTCTTCTAAAGTCATGGACATGCAAAGGCAGAAGGAACTGGAACTTCAGCTTTATCAGCCATATCAATATTTTACTGCAGTTACAAATTCACACAGATGCCAAGATACTTTATGTTGCCAAATGGTGCTTTTATTTTGCAGCACATGTTGTGCATTCTTTTTTAGAAGTGAACACATCTGCTGTGACTTCTTCCAATATCCATTTTTCCTTCCCTGCAATTTGGGCTATGAAGATTACAAAGCCATAAATCAGAACCATGGTGAAGGCAAGAGATCTGATTTACAAACGTGGTTAATCTTTGCCTCTGAGGATGCCACGAGCAGTGCAGGAGGCTGGGACACCCTCAGCACTGGGAGGTGGCATTTCTGCTGCAGCTGGCCTCCTGTGGGGACAAATGGGAACAATTTCAGCCAGCATTCCCTAATTTTTTAATGATTAGATGAAGACACAGTCAAAGAGCAACTGCTGAACTCTGAAGTTATTTGGGAGAGAGACAAGCAGGTGATGAGGGTGGGGGTGGGTTTCCAGAGAATCCCAGATGAGTTTGGGCTAGGAGGGATCTTAAGGATCATCTTCTTTCAATCCCCTGCCATGGCAGGGACCCCTCCCACTGGCCCAGGCTGCTCCAGCCCCAATGTCCAGCCTGGCCTTGGCCACTGCCAGGGATCCAGGGGCAGCCACAGCTGCTCTGGGCACCCTGTGCCAGGGCCTGCCCACCTGAACAGGGAACAATTCCTGCCCAATATCCCACCCAGCCTTGCTCTCTGGCAGTTTAAAGCTGATGCCTTAAGTTTTAGCTTTCATAGTATCCCCATTCTGTACTGCCTCAGTATAGAACTCTGAACTCCATGTAAAGTGTCAGCAAGTTCTCTCCCAGCTCAGTCCCACAGAACAATCCTTTGCCAGCCCCAGAACCAAGGACACGCTGCAGCTTCAGCCCAAAAAGTGCAAACAGCAGAGAACTGAGGAGAGCAGCCTGGGAGGGTGGGACTGTGTTACCTGGGGCTGGAATTGGACAATGAACCCCAATGTGGGAATGGACCAAAACTCATAAAAGTGTGAAAATTCATGACCCAGGGTCCCTCTTGAGTCTATCTGGGGTGGAGCCACAGCCAGGGTCCTGTATTGCCAAGGTGTATCCTGTGAAGGCCTTTCAATAAATCCCTTTTTATTCCTTTAGCACTGTCCAGCCTCTGCTCCAGGGAGCCTCTCAAGGCATCAAAGCCATTCCCCCTGGTCCTGGAGCTGCATGCCCTTGTACAAAGTTTGTTGTTATCCTGCTGGTCTCCATCTCTATTTCTCACAATTCCTAAAGTGTCACCAGCAGAGTGTTAACAGAGTAACTTTATATAGAATCCTCTACGCTGCAAAATACTGAAGCGTTGCTTGATTCAAAAGACCTTCTGTTGTTTCACTCCTATAACTTCAGCCAAAATTCTTTCAAACTGTTGAGTCTTTGTTGCACTCACACTTTTAAGGGGCACAGATTCCCTTGAGAAGGGCAGTGAGTTTGCTGGTGCAGATGGATGAGAACCAGCTGTGGCTTTTAGGGGTTTGCAGGTAACTGTCCCAAAAAGGGGCAACATTTAGGTTTTTTTGCCAAGTAAATATGTAACAAAATTTGGGGTCCTTGGTGACCTTAGAACTTGTTTGGAAGATCCAAACTTAGTAATAAGAAAGCTAATTCATGTTACAGTGACATGCAAAAGATTGTTTAATTTTCAAATATAATTTATGTAATGATATCTCCACCTTGACAGTAGGCCCACATCTTTTGTGACTTTCAGTTGAGGGTCTCATCCTTAGGTATTTCCTGGTCCAGGTCCATAAAACAAAGGCATTCCATGTCACTCCCTGGTACACTCCAGAGACTGACTTGAATTGTATAATGTTTAGATTTGGGTTCTAAAGGTCTATTCTGCCTCCATCTGTGACCTTATTACCTGTCTGTGTGTCCTCTCAGCTTCCAGGAGAAAGGGGTGTGGTGGCTTTCAGCAAGTGGAGTAAATAGGAAGGACAATTTTTTAGCTTTTCCTTCCCAATGTCAGCTCTGCCCCTACCCCTTCCCCTCCCTAATATTCATATTCTTACATAAAAGTTTTTTTCTTCTCTTATGGTATAGAAAGATATTTAAACTGCATCACTTCCCTCTGCTTGTGAAGTTCTAAAAAGAGGGACCTGGTGTTGACTGAGCTAATCCAAACATGGAGGTAAGGCAGTGAATAAAAGTGAAATTCTACCATCAAGTCTTTATGTTCTCAGAACCAATCATGTCTCTATCAAGTGCTAGAGCAGCTCCTCGCTGCTAAGCAGCAATGACCAGTAGCCAGTGGCTATTTTTATTTTTGTTGGTTGTTTACATTTCCCTCTTTACTGGTGAAATGCTTGAGGAGCTGGAGGTTTTTTCCTCACAATGCCTCAAGTTAGAATTAAAGTTGCAGCAGTCTGAGCAGGAGTTAATTCATTCTGCTATTAAGCCTTCAGTTACACTGAGGCTTTATCATTCACTGCTAATAAATGGTATTTATAGTTGGCATATACCTCCTGTAGCAACAATAACAAATGTGTTGCCTGAGATAACCTACTTTATTTAGCTGTTAAAAGGCACTTTTCATTGAAGTTTCACAATTTTAAAAATTCATTATAAACCTCTTGAATCCTCCAAGGACTGAAACAATGCGTGAAGCTGGATGCTTAAAGTGCAGGCTAGATTTTGAAAAGGGCTCAGAAGAGCCCACAATAGAGGGCTGATATTTAAGTATGCTAAGCACACAGCAGCTCCTAATGTGATACTTAGATCTGGGCTCTCAAAAAAGTTCACAAGAACCTCTGTGCTGTGAGCTTTTGAAACACTGGCCATGTCACAACAAGCACTGCTGGGGACTTTACACTCCTCAGAATCTGCTAAGTCTGCCTTTGATTTCTCTGTGTCTCAAGCACTTTCAAATGCCTGGACCTAAACAAAGATCTGTGTTTTGTGTGGGATTAGTTCCTTTTATCTAAGAATATCATTATTCCATCCTTTTCCTATGTTAAATAAATAAATAAATAAAAATACCTGGTGTGGTGCAAGACACTTGTAGACTTAGAAGAACTGGGTAGTGTTCTGACTGCTGTGCATCCTTGCTTGTCCCAACCAGCCAGAACAGGTTTATGCAATAAAATACATTTTATTGTATAAGCACAGCTGAGAATTCTGTATGGGCAAAGGAAAAGTTGGTAACTCCTCCCTTCCTCCTGGAAGCTTCAGTCTCTGGGGCAGTCAGTGCAGCTGGAGGCAAAAATAAAGTGTGTGCAGTGGCTTTCAAAAGGGTGAGAGGAGTTTCTATTCCAGAGGTGAAACTCCCACAGGAGGTGGTGGTGAGGTGAGGGACAGGCTCTGCTCCCAGGGAACAAGGGACAGGACGAGAGGGAACGTCCCCAAGCTGTGCCAGGGGAGGTTCAGCTGGGATACAAGGGAATATTTCTTCACTGAAAGAGTGGCTGAGCACTGGAAGGGGCTGCCCAGGGAGGTGGTGGAGTCACCATCCCTTGAAGTGCTCAAAAGCAAGTGGAAATGGCACCAAGTGGGGGGTTTTAGTGGGCATGGTGGTACCTGTTTGAAGGTTGGACTCAATGACCTTGGAGATCTTTCCCAACCTTACTGATTCCATGATTCTGTCACCAGGTCTCCATCTGCTCTTTGTGCAGCCTTACCCAGCCAAGAAGGTCCCAACCTTTTGGGGCAGTCAGGGAAGTCAGCAAACAGGATGGAAACTTCTGAAAGCACACCAAAAATGCAGAAACCCCGTGAAAAAGTGAAATCCCTGACTATTGCCTGCAGAACCAAGCCCTAATTCTTTGCTGCATTTACAGCTCCAGGCCAGAGGAGCAGCCAGTGTGGGTGGGTGGGCCCTGTGCATTGTGTGTCCTTGCCACAACTGTACTGTACGTGTCAGATAAAAAGCAAAGCCTGTGGTAAAGAGAAAGAGCTTGAGTTCTTGTATTTGCTCTGCCTGATAGTGAGGATTTCATTTGGATGATTCAGCTTACCACTTCTACATTTGCTGTGAATCAGTATTGAAGTGTCATGTTGTAGGAGCTGCCTATTGATGGGAACTTAAATTAGCATTAAGGAGCAGCCACAGACTTTGCAAGATAATCTGGCTTTATTTGTGCCTTCCCTTCTTGGCTTCTGTGTATGTATATCTTATTACCAGGGAAAATTACTTTTCTTTGTGCTGCCCTTTAGAATTGGGAAGAAATTACACCAGTCCATTGAATGAATAGCAGCACAGAGATTAAACACGGGGGGTGTCAATCTGCTAAAAGTTACTGTGCTAAACAGCCAGGAAACCCTTTGAAAGGGATGGCAGGCAAGGAGATACTGAATTAATCTCAGCATTGCCTGTGACAATGCAAGGACTTCAGTCTGGGGGAGATGTGTTCTGCCAGAGCAGGGAAAGGAGAGTTTTACTGCCTTGGAAGGGTGCTGGGGAGTCCCTGCAGTGCAGGAGACACCTCTTGGTGCTGGTGCCAGGCTCAGGGGAGCAGAACAAGTACCCTGGAAGGAGTGATGAAATGCCTGTGTGGGAGTATGGATAGCCAAGCTGTAAAAATCCTCCTTGATTAAATGCACATGCAGTGGGGCTGAGGATTTAGTCCCCATTTACAGCAACAGGACTGTGGTTGGTTGGTTACATTTCTGATTTCCAAATCCCTTAAAGACCTAGGGCCATGTTATCCTGGGGTGTAAAACTGAGAAATTTCACTTAAATTGAGACCTACATAAAAGTGAGGCGTGAGACAAGGGTCTGATCTCAGAGTTTTTTTCAGCTGGAGTAATAAAATGGCCAATTTATTTTTTTCCCAGACACCCACTGAAACTTTTGGGAAATGAAATATATTGTTCCCACACACTTCTGAATGGTTAGGGAGTGAAGAGCTAATGGTGTGTGGTTCCCTTTATCCAACAGTCCTTTTCTGACAGGGGTTGGGCTGATGCTCTGTGACTGCTGTGCTCATAATTAGCAGAGCACCACAGTTTAGACCCATTTTAGGCTGTTTTCCAGCATCCTGGAAACACAGGCATCGTCAGGAGTGCCAGGCTTTTGCAGCTGGCTCCACTCATTGACCAGTCCTTGGCTTCAAACTCTGCATTTCAAGCCTTGATGTGAGAAACAAAACGTTAGGGATGTTTGATTGACTTTCTAGTTATTACTGAGATCAAAGGCTTGCTTTTGTTTGTTTGTTTGATTTTTTTTTGCATCAGGCTTCTTTATTCTACCACCTGGGCTGGGTTATTTTTTGAAAGAACTGCATGCAGAGATGTTAAATTCCAGGGAAAACTCAGTGATCCAGCATCACTCTCTATTAGGTAACAGCTGAATGCACTGCCATTACAGGAACTTGAGCACAAGTTTATCTGTTTTTCCTGGGGAAAAGATTTAGCTTTCTGGGTCAGCCTTGTATGCAGGCAAATTGTGAGTTTTTTTTCCTTGCAGTGGAGCTTTCTGCAGTGTGGGTGGGCAGTCCTACCACTTTTAATAACATTTCTCCAATCCTGATTTGGAGTGAATTGGCAGTACCTCGATAGCCAGGGTTCTGGTGAATCCTTTGGGGTCCTGGTGAATATGTTTGTATATTTAACACAAACAAAATTAAAATCTCACCTTTCCAGAGGCTTACATCTTAGCCAATCCACTAAAGTGGAATAGGTTTTTTTGTTTTCCGAAATACTTTGAATTTATACAGCAAAAGACAATCTGTTAATTTGTATTTGCTGTATATATTCCATGTCTGAAGTTGGTACCTCTCCAAAATACATGACTGCTTATGGAGCTTTTAATAACATGTTGTGGTGCTGGTGATGATAACTCATATTTAACTAGGCAGTGCCTGTCAGGCTTCTTTTTGCTGGAGTCTGGGAGGGTACCTGAGCTTTGCAGCAGACTGAAAAAATGCCTGGCTTGCAGTGATTAGGGAATCTCAGCGTCTGAGAACTCCAACACTTGCATTTGGGGATGCAAATTGTAATTTTTTTCCCTATTATGATGTTTCCATACCATAACATCCCAGTAATCCTTACTCTACACATGGATACTTCCAACATTACCTGAAATCAGCAGTAGATCAGTAGTGTGGGGTGTTTGGGATAGGACAGGAGTTGGGAAAACATTTACATTTTTAATGAAACATAGTCCTTTGAAAAATCAAAACCACTACTTGCTGACATCAAACATGATTTTAATGGATCCCTATATTTTGTATTTTAAAAGAAATATTTATATACTAAATTTAGCTGAATGTATATTGTAAATATGTGTCCTAATTTGAATTAGATACATTTCAAACAACTGAATTTTTTTTTCAGCTGAAATGAAACACTGTGGCCAAAAGCTATTTCTGCTTTT
>VYXF01009253.1:502008-522338 GCA_013397295.1 Polioptila caerulea | reverse complement strand
TGCCTTTTTTTTTTTTTTTTTTTTAATTACAAAAACTTCAGAACTTGATGTGAATTGACTCATGGCCAAACACTTCATGTTTCTCAGCTATCCAAAATAAACCATAGTGAGAAAGCTGAGAGATCATCTCCTCAATGGATATGTTCAAATAGGAGCTGATTCAGAACATTTCCGTGGGTTCAGGAATCCTCAGCTGAGCTCTGAACACGGATTGTGTTCCCAATTCCATGTCCAGCTCCTGATGAGTAACTGGAAAACTGCTGTATGAGGTGCAGACCTGAGCAGTAAAATGTCCCAAATCTTTTATGAATACCAACAGCAAACTCCAGCATTTGTTTTCTCCATGCTGTTGCTCCCCCATGTACCAGTAATGCTGTTTTTTGGCTGAAAAATCACATTTTTGTCCTGAGAGAGGTGAAAGGCAGCTCTGAGCCCAGTCTGGGTGTCTAAATTGCTGAAGTGAAGGGTCCCTGTGCAGCAGGGTCCCTCAGCAAGGCTGGGAGCTGTGTGTGACCTGCCTTTGCATTGTGTATTTACATCTTTGCCTGTCTGCTTTATCCTTCTTGTCCTCCCTACACGAGTTTGTTTGTCCTTGTTTACTTCAGGCACTCGCATTTGATTTCCAGATAATCATTCTGCTGGAAAACATGGACCTGTGCTGTTATAAGAGGATAAATAGAATAACTTCCATGGGAATTTGTTAGCAGGGTGTAATCTACCTTTTAATCCCACCACTGGTTTCCTTCCTTCAGAGTATTTGCTTTTCCTTTCCCTGATTTTATGGTGTGTTCCCAGGACCTTTAATATCAACTTGATTAATTCTCGTTGCGCAGAGGAAGAAGGACCCTGAAGCAAAACAAAAACCATTTTTATCCAGAACCCACTTATTGCAATTATCAGGATTCGAGTGTCTTAATTAGACCAAAAACAAAGCAGCTTTACTCTTCAGATCACAACATTCAGGCTATCAGAGGTAAAGAGAGACAACCTGAGGAAAGCTATTAAGGGCAAAATGATGCCTAACACTGCGTGATCATAGGTAGACAGATGTTAGCAGCAAGGCAGCAGATGTCCTACTAGACAGCAATAAACACACTGGAGGCAAGCACACATTCCCTAACAAGGCACAGGGACAGGAGGGGAAGATGCAGGAGCTGTTGCACCCTTTGGGGCAGTGAGGAAATGACCTTTATCCCTTGGGCGAGCACCTCACACGTGTGGATGTTCAGCGCTGTTCAGAAAACTAATGAGACTGAAGGATTTTCATCAGAGGTGAATTTTGGTTTGATTTTGTGCTTTATGATTGTGATTAGGTTTCAGTAATGTCCCTGTTGCAGGTCAAATCCTGCCTTGCTCTAGAGCCAACAAATGAACTCTAAAGGGCTCTAAATGAACTCTACAAGACCAGCTATGCCTGTGAGGTTTTTTGGTAGATGAGCATTATCCTAAGCCTCCTTTTGTTATCTCAGAGATATTTTGTCTCAATCCACGCAGCTCCTTCCAGGAGCCAAGGGAGTTACCTCTTACAGCAGGTTTTGGATATGACCTGGTGGAATTAGGAAAATCAAAATATTAAGGAGAGAGAAAGACAGAGGGAATATTTTGAAAGAATAGGAAATTATTATTTGATATCTATAGGATAATCAGTATCCAAGAAGAGGAAACCTTTTCTGGTAGCATACTACTAACAAAGGTTTAAAACAAAGAAATAAAAACAGAGAAGTAAGAACAAAGAAAGATTTAAAGCAAAGAAATAAAAATATTCTTTAAGGTACAAGTGATTAAATACTGGAGGGGGGGTGGGAGGGTTATGTCTATATGGTAGAACTGAATAAATTCCTGGTCAAGTTGCCTCCTGACAGAAATCATAACAGAATTGTGGTGCTGCAGATTGTGCCAGATGAAAACCAGTCCTGTTAGAGTCTGGAGCAACAAAAGAGACTGTCCAAAATCTGCCCAGGCAGCGTGTGTGTCTTACAGGCACTGCTACATCAAACAAACATCACTTGTCACTTGTTAGGACCATTAACTAGACAAGTCCAAAATAAAGCACAGACCAGAAAAGATACATCTTACATTCTGTAAATTGTGTGGTCTGAAATCTATTAAAGCTGACAGAGAAGAGGGCTCTGAATTAGTGAGCAGGCTGATTACACCTCGTTCTTTATTCCCTATTGACTTTGGGTATGCCATACCTTTCCATTTCCTAGAGAAATAAATTAAAAGTCAGAACTCATTTGCCTGATGGAGGGTGCAGGTGGAATTTTGTTCAGACGAGCATTTGCACATTGTGAAATCCAATTTAACCCCTTGATGGGGTATAGTTTATTTTCTTTTGTTGACAGCTTTGTGGCAGCTAAAATAGGAACCTGATTAAACAGAGACAGTGAGAGATTGAGGTCTTGTTCTAACAGCAGGAGGATCAAGGCCTCTAATCTTATCTCCCTGAACACTGAGATGAGCTGAGGATGCTGGCAGCGAGATAAGCTTGGCTATTTTGAGCTATAAAAGACCTCAAGAAAAGAGAAGAGGTGTGAGGTGTGGGGAGATATTATTTTTCACACACACAAATAATACTGCTTGTTTCAATACATTTGGGTCAAGTGCTTGGAATGTACAGGATATTATAAAGGCAGTGATTTCATTTTGCTGTACGGGCATACATCAAAGAACAAATAATAAGCACTTGCTGCCTCTTTACAAAGAAAATACTTGTCTCCAAATTCTTAAATACAATTCATAATTTATAAACTACCAGGAGCACAGTAATAACAGTAGAGGCTGAGTGGGAGGAGACCACTTCTGGCACAAGTGAAATTGCTTCTTCTTGTAGTCAAAATTTCAAAATATTTTAAATGGAGCAATAGCATCAAATCACCAAAGAAAGCTTTTGTCAGGTTCAATGCAGACCTGTCTCTACAGGACTGTGTGTTTATCTTTTTCACATTTATTTGGAAGTAAACAAAGAAATTATTGAAGCTCTGTTCCCCTTCTGGTTCCGTACATGGTGTTGGGTTTCTGCATTTTCTTGTAATACTTTGTCCCATGTCAAATTTCAGGATGTTAAATAAAGTTGAGAATGAATGAAGAAAGGAAAGGAATGAGACAACACTGGGCTTATATTTAGTTCTTTATTTCCTGGGAGAAAAAAGTAGAAGGAAAGCCTAGATACAAACACACAAAAGCATAATATAAAAAATACTTTTTAAAAAAGTAAGCCAGAAGCTTCTGTTTTTGTAAGTGTCCTTAACTGGTAAAGGTTTAAAATGAAAGTTAATCTATTTAGTTCAGCCATGGACCTGTTTCCTGCAGATCTGTGCTAGCTGGAGGTCAGCTGAGTCCACAATATCTACAGTTGGATCTTGTACTTTCCTGAGCACATTTGTGGAGCTCCTTTGGTGAAGGATCAGCCTCCTGCACTGTCTGGCTAAATGGGCTCCTGCTGTCACCTGAGAAAGTACAACCAACACGTTATGTTCTACCTGGTGGGGTCGATCTTCTCTGATCACTGATTCCAGCCTACTCTCAACCAGAATGGGTTTTGGACATCAAAATTATTTTTTCATTTGTGTGTAGGTGTAATTTCTCTTTTTCCATTAAACATATCCAAAGTTCTCTGTCAGAATGTGCATTCCTGGCACATATTGCAGAGGGGCTTGGTTTGTTCAAAAGTCTGTAATAAATATTTTTTAGAGGCTTTACATATTTTTAAGGGGTTTAAACCCCTATTGCCAAGTTGTGCTCTCAAATCCTTCTGATGATTATTAACATTGATTTCCACTTTTAATAGCCAAACTCAGTGTAGTGCATCATTGCACAGTTAAACTGGCCCAGTTGCAGTGGTGCACTGATAGCCAAAACCTGGAATTTCCTTATGGGGTTTGTTGCAACAGCAGAGCAGATCCTTCACAAGGGTTGTGCAAGGTCAGAATTTTTCTGGGATTCCCGTTTTTCTTCTCAAGTACCTTGAAAATAAATTGTCCAAAAAGTAACTTGCAAACTATTTATTTCCCTACAAGTTTTTTTACAAAAAAAGAAAAAAAAATTAAAAAAGAAAAAAAAAAAAGAAAAAAAAAGAAAAAGAAGGAAAAAAAAAAGAAAAAAGGGGGAAAAGGGAAAAAAGGAAAAAAGGGGGGAAAAGAGGAAAAAGAGTTTTGGCATTAACAACAGCATCATATTTCATAAAACGCTTCACTTTTTTTGCTTCTGCTAAGCTGGGAGTAGTGCAGTAACAAATTACTGGCAGTGGCTTGACTAGAGAGGGAGTAGTAACCAAGTGCAGAACATGTGCTAAAATTGTGTTTGTCACTTAACACTGTGTTACTGCTCTCAGAAACCTGATACTTAATTACTCTGCTTTAATTGGGCAGTACTGAGATTGAGAAATATCTAGTGATTAAACAAAAAAAAAAAAGTAAAAAAAATTTCAGGAAAGAAATATTTGGAAGCAGAAACTAGTCTCATTCCCAGAAAGGCCTGCAGTGGGGTTTGTTAAAAAATGCCATAATTATCTTTGAGCTGCAGCAGAACCACTCTGCACATTGACATTTTCCCCACCCCACTCCAAGTGCCTCCCTGCAGAGGAGTTTCAAGCAGAAGAGCAACACCCTTAAAAATCTGTGTCAGGTGTGCCCCAGCCAGCTGAATTGCACATCCCCTGTTTGCCTCGGGATTATCCCGGGTGCTCCAGTCCCTTGGATTGTGCTGCTCCCCAGAGCCCAGGGAGCCTGAGGGGTGCAAGGGAAGGCAGGAGTGACTCTGCCTGAGCTGTGCCTGCCAGGATCAGGGTAGCAGGGTACCACCCACGCCTGCTGGTCAGGAATTTAGCTAGAAGAGCAGATGCAGAAAAAGGAGAGTATCAGGAACTTTCATTTTCACTAAATCAATTTTCTTGAGGCTGGAGGTTATTCTGGTTCTCACCCAGATGATGCATTGTGCTTAAGGGAATTGAAGGGCTTTGGCTGGCATTTTATAGGGATAAATAGACATAAAACACCTTTTTTCAACCTATCAAGAATTTTTCAGATACCCTGACATTAATTTGACCCTTAGTTTGAGAGGACAGGTATTAGGAAAGGTAGAAGATAGTACATTACTTAAGTGCCATTTAGTTTTAATTACTAATGGAATTGCAACATAGTAATCATCTGACAGTTAAATATTATTGGGAGTTTGCTCATCATTATTGGAGTTTTGCCACAATCTTTAATGGAAAAAGGACTAAATCTATGATTTTTTTTGGTAGGAAAATTTATGCATTAAGTCCTTTTTATTAATTCTGTGCTAGGTCTGAATAGAGATTACTCTCATTGAGCACTAATTATGGGGTATGTGAATTAGTAAATAAATTTCAAGGATTAAAGTTGCAATATCACAGTACTTTTGGAAAAGAACCCGTTTCAATATGCACTCAGAGTGTACTTGAAGAAAAGACTGGGCTTTATTTCATGTGAATAAAAAACAGAAGGCAGGAGCAGGATGCCTGACCACCCTTGTTTTTGTAATTCACTTTTCAAAGGATGTTACTGGTGATTTGTCTTCAATTGTAGATGCTAATGCCAAACACATTGATACATTTTTTTTCCAGATGTAAAAAGTTTCTTTTGACATTTCTTTATTTTAGATTTTAGTTGTCCTTAAAAAACTTCAGGTAGGATGCTGAAATACCAGTTAAAATTGCTGGTTTGGCTGTAATGCTCTGTGGACAATTATCCTCATGCCTGAATATTTTCTTTACACAACCATTGGGGTTTGTGGTTTTTTTGTTATTAAGTTGTTCTTGATGCACAAGTTGTTTTTTTCACAGAGCACAGGAGTTATCACAGTCAGCACTGCATTATTACCTAGTGGGGTCAACACTTTCCTGACAGAGTTTGCTCTTCATCCACGTGGAAATGGCCTTATGGAAGTGACAGCTGTGATCAAAGATGAAAATTCAATATTATTTATGCAATATCCATCCAAATCATAATTACTCAATGCAAACCTGCTTACAGGTGCTGCGAGATCCACACCACTCAATTCCATGCTTTATTCTGGATGTTCTGCCCTGCCCTGTGGAGTTCATAATTTCCTCTAAAAGGGAAGAGAGTGTATAAAGCAAGTGTGATTATACCAGCTAATTAACATTCCTTCCTCATTGTCACATCCTGAGAGGGATTTTTCACTCCTTTTTTCCCCAATTTTAGGTTGTTTGATGTAGCAATGCCCTCTCAGAGTCATCTCTCCATCTCCCATTTCCAAATGAACACATGGCTGGGATCCATATCTATCTATCTAAGCATATCCCATCACATTTATGTGTTGTTACCTTTATTTAGCATGTTGTTACATTTATTTATTTATTTGTTCATGCCTGCAGCCAGTGCCTGTGTGCCACACAGGGTTATGGCCATGAGCAGAAGGCGTGGCTGCCCTCAGCAGTGCTGGCAGGAGACTCTGAAGTGACATCAACCCAGGAACTGTTTTTTGGTGGTCTTTGTGGATCCCTTCCACCTCAGGACATCCCATGATTTGAAATACCCCGTGGCTGTTGAGAGTTCTGGTGAGAGGCTGATGGAGAGCATCCCCAGGAGTGAATCAGAAGGAAAAAGGACAAAAGCAGTTCAGTGTGGGATCCCTCCCCTGCCTGACAGGGGCAGGGGGGTTGTGAAGAGGATCCTTGCTGGCTGTCCTTCAGCTCACTGAGCTTTATGCCACCCTTAGAGGGAAGGACACACTGGTGGTTTCCAACATTCCTATATTCCTTCATCAATAAGTGTTTAAATATTCCTCCCTTAGTTATGAAAACACAGATTACAGCACTCCTAATGATACTTGGAAGAGCACCGTTTTTATTGTGCTTAAATTTTAAATGTATGTAGTACTTACAGAAGGACCTTCTCCCCTTACAAATAATCAGATATGTTACTTTAGAGAGATCTTAAACTCTCAGTGTCTGAGTCAGATTTGGAGGCAGATTTATGGCATAACAGCCATTGTTTATTTGCGTTACAGCTTTTACCAATAGTGTCCCACAAAACAGAGTGTTCACTTGAAAACAATAAAACTTCCAATGAATTAATTGCTAGAAGCCTTTGGAAGAAAAATAACATAAAAGTGGTGGGAGATGACTCTTTATCCCTCACTTTAATTTATTTTGGCCATTGATTATAGCGTTTCCAATCAGTGGAAGCACTGCTGAGTGTTGGATGGGCTGTGGGCAAGTGCTGTGCAAGAGTGATTTGACTGAATTCCATTGTGCAGGAGCCCAGCCTGGTTCAGCTTTTAGGAGAAAAATTGAAAGCTTGCCATGGATCAATCATAATAGGGTTTTGATATTATCTCACCCCAGTGCTGGGTTGACCCCAGGCCCCACTGCCTCTGTTCTGGGAGGAGTTCATGCTGCATTTAAACCTGGATCTGTCCAAGTGGAATTGCTGGGCTGCAGTAAAGGTGCCTCCAAACTGCAGTTCTCCATATGGAGCCACTGGGGGTTGTATATGTGCAACAGCTTGGCAATGGAACAGGAATTCTCAAGTCTATCACCAACTATAAGCATTGGAGAAACTGAACTGGGCTCGACAGCTTGAATGTAGTTGCACACCACAGATATTTATTTTAAAATTCTTTGCTCTGAGTGTTCTTGAATGGAGGATACCCTTCACATTGTCCTCACCAAAATAATGAAATCACTGGAGTCAAGGATGCCAAATGGGAGCTTAAGAGTGAAGCCCTGGGAGTGTGATGATAAAGGCCAGACTGTGCATGATCTGAACTTTCCTTTTTCTGAATTTGCATCACCAGACAGCACCAGGCGGTTCCTTCTCCTCTTGACATCAAAATAGGGCATGAACTTGTTCACCAACTGTAGCTTCCAATCTTATTTGTAAACAATTATCTTGTGAAGATATAGACAAAAAATATCTCTTGTTGTAACAGCCTGGAGCCTGTAGCTCTCTGTAAATGTGATAATTATGATTAGAGGGAGCACACTGAAGTATTAGACCTGTACTAGAATTTAATTACCCACAGTGTCAAATCAAAAGACAGCTAAAAATATTCCATGTGTGGTTTAGTTATAGAGGGAAAAAAACCTTCAGGTTCACTCCTTTGGTTGCAGTGATGGGGGCTCAATTGCAGTGTGCACAGGATTGTGTGACACCTTGGGGGTGACTCCAGGCAGCTCCCCTGGCCTTGCAGCTGAGCCATGGCTCCAGCTGGCTTGGCTTGAGCTGTGTGCATCCCTGTCCTGTCCCTGAAGTGCCCATCTCAATACACAGGCTCCCCAGGTAAAAAGCAGTCACAGACTTGATTTAAAATATCCTCTCACAGCTGCAGTTTAAGCGGCAGCTATTTCTGGAGACAAGGCTCTTGAGGCTACAGAGTTAACATGGAACTTTCTAAATGGATTTAAACTGTCTGGTAAGGCAATTACAGCTGGGGAATTGCTACAAAGTCGAATCTTCCTGGAGCCTTGAAAGTACAGATTCTGGCTTACACTTCACTTTTCTTTTTTATTTTTTTTTAAACCTTATCAATTTGAAAATGCATATAATCCGTAATGAAAAAGTTTGGATGTGCTGAAAAAGATGAATTATTAAGATGGGCGTGCTTCCAAAACAACCCAGGACACTTGGCAGAGTGGGTGAAAGCAGTTTATTTTTCCCTTCTGACCAGAAGCATTTCAATTTGCTTTCAGTAGGAGAGATTTCCAACTCAGAAAAAGGTGTTCTGAAAGTCTTGGAGATCAAGCTGGAATATCAGTGCAATATGTGCTCCCACCAGGGTGCTGAATGCACCTGGGCAGGGAATGATCAGGGATTGATCATGATAAGCAGTGCTGCCAGATAAATAATGTGGGTTCTGTCAGACAACACTGAAATGCAAAATAAGGTGTAACCTACTTCATAACACTTGATTTTCAAGTAGAATCTTTTATTCTAATCTTGCTGGCTATTTCACCCAGTGTGCAGGTGAGTGACTTTTCCAGGATTTTCACAGCATCCAAGCCCTAGGTGCAGAGCTGTTGGATCGCTGGTAAACCAGCAGGTGAGGCAGGATTTCTGTTGTTTTCCTTGCTGGTCAGATTTAGGTTTGCTCATGGAATTTCTATTATCTGGAAGGTGGAAATGTGGTTTTGGGCAGACAAAGGGTGCTGCTCTCCAGGTGTGTGTTCAGACACAGGGAGGGGAGGCAGGAGCACAGCTCCCCCTCCTTGCTCAGCCCCACTGGATGGAGAGGAATGGCAGCTGTCCCTGCCAGCACTCACTGTGGGGTCTCTGTGGGGTTTATCCTGAGGTTTTTTGGTAAAGAATAATTTGGGAACCCTTCCAAAGCAAGGCCCAGGTGCAGGAGTATCTCACTTCTGTGCTGAGATCAGGCTTTTGAGTTAGCCAGAGATCAAATTGTTGAGTTCTAGAAATATACAGAGGCACAATCTGGGCATCAGTGAAAGTAAACAGTTAAGGTTTCTGTGGAATAAGGAACTTCTGTATTAACAGTAAGATGTTGCCAGTGTTCAGATGTCTAAATTTTATTTCATTCTCACTTAGCAGATAAATATTTGCAAATTTTGGCTCTCTATTTTTTCTGTCATTGCACATTATTAGAGTCTCCTGTCCTTCTCTGTGGTTTGATTTTTTATTTCATTAAATCAATGTATTAAGGGATGTGTTCAGAGTCAATCAGTATCTAGAAGGGGAGAGATAGCCTAGCCTAGGAGACAAAAGCTATAATGAGGTTAAAGGGCTGTATGTTGAAACTTGGGAAGTTTATTAGAGAAATGAGGTGATTTTTGTTTTTCAGGGAAGGTAAGTAACAATTGAGGCAATTTGCCAATTGTTTATGGCATTCTATGTCAATTTAATTTTGGGGTTTTCGTTGTTCTACTTGGTTGGTTGGGTATTTTTAGATACAATGGTTCTAAGGATCGTTAAAAACCAAATTTTAAAGAGGATTCTTTGAAGGACTCCTGTGACCTGTCAATCAGATGTTACTGTATCATATCTGGACTTTGTCCTCTCTGAATTTATAAGTGCCATTCATTTTAATGGCTGAATTTTAAGGTCCCAGCTTTTTAAAGTGTGTAAGTACATGAGTGGAGAGGGACCTCAAGGCCTGGGATTGAGCTGTTTATCTGTTATGTATTTGTAACAATTAATACCATGGAGATGAAACTTGGTGTGTGTTAAGAGAGTGTCAGTATCAGCTTGGTGAAAATTAACTTGTAGCTGTTTATTAAAATGTTCTCCCTGGAGCTCTGTGTTGGTTGTGTTGGACGTCTGGACCAGATGGACCCTGGTCTGAGGATCTTGTGTAAAAAATTGTCAGGTTAAAACAGTATTTATAAAACAGCAATGAAATAGCCTGCTCCATGCTCTTGGGAAGGACTGGAATAATATAAAACTTAATTTTGGTTTAGGGCATAACTGGGAAATACTGTTCCTGTGACCTGTGTCACAAATGCAGCTGAATAAATATTGACACATTTTAGAAGTAACTTTAAATTTTCATCCTTCCTTTCTGGGGAAGAAATATTAAACTTTCTGTAGCGGTACTCTTGTCTAATAGGGAAACCAGTTTTTTTCTTAATTAAATTTCTAGTAAACCAGTTTTCTGAGACTCAAAAATAAATGTTGAAAACAAAAGAAACCAGTATATGCAGGTCACTTTTTGAGTATTATCTCCTGCAGTAGACAGAAATGTTGGCATTAACAATTCTGGATGTTTTCTATGATCAGTGTCATCAGAATTGCAGAATCACAGTGTGGTTTGGATTGAAAGGACCTTAAAGATCATCTGATTCCACCCCTGCCATGGCAGGGACCCCTCCCACTGTCCCAGGCTGCTCCAGCCCCAATGTCCAGCCTGGCCTTGGGCACTGCCAGGGATCCAGGGGCAGCCACAGCTGCTCTGGGCACCCTGTGCCCGGGCCTGCCCACCTGAACAGGGAACAATTCCTGCCCAATATCCCACCCAGCCCTGCCCTCGGCCACTGGCAGCCATTCCCTGTGTCCTGTCCCTCCAGGCCATTGTCCAAAGCCCCTCTCCAGCTCAACAATGTGTGAAAAGTACAGGATCAGTTAGGGTTGGTAGGTATAAACCAAGCAGTTTTGTGTCAGCAACATTTCAGAGTTTGTAAAGCACTTTACAGGTTAAGCCCTGCCTGGCTGATTTGCAGGGCTGGGCATCCCCCTTTCCCCTGCCCTGCCAGGGCTCCTTGCAGAGGAGCAGCCACAGGAAAACCAGCAGCCCCAGCTTGGTGTGCACACAGCCACCACAGCCCCCAAGGGACCACTCAGCACAATGAGGGTGATAACTGAGCTGGCAAGAGGCTCAGTGGTTGGAATAAAAACAGCATCAGCTTTTCAGATCGTACCCTTCTCTAATGTAATTAAATTCTGAGTCACAGACCCGGAGTGAGGCACTCTTCCACCGGGGCTGTTTCCTGAAGGTCAGCTGGAGAGGGGAGTCTTCAGCAAGAGCAAGCCAGAGAGAGGCAAGTTCCCTGGTTAGGTTTGTGTTTGAAGAGCTTCCCAAGGCTTCACTAAGTTGGGAAATTGCCCATTTAAGCAATAACACATAATGACATATGACACTGCTGCTTGAAGTTGTCCTGTATGGGAGAGCGGATATGAAATAGAGAAATGGATTCAGGCTCTCCTTTTGCCAGGTTTGGTGAAGCAGAAGTGTCAGTTCTCTGGCTTGTCCTACTGCTCTCCTAAAATAATGGGCTTGATGAACAGCATTCAAAATATTCAAAACTATTCATCTCCCCATACTTACAGGATCTGATTTGATCTTACATCTCAGCAGCTCCCTTGCCCCCAGACTTCCTGAACATCATATTCCTGCTTTTGCTCTGTTTTCTCACTTAGCCATGTCTGAGGCAGCTGAGGGAATTCCCACTCTCTGCAGCAGTGGCCAGGAACATCTGGTATGGAAAGAAAGCTGGGAAGGTTGTTGTCCTGGTTTAGGGCAAATTTGGGGAGAAACCTCCGGGTGGAGTCCCTCTAGAAAGCAAATCCGAACGGCCCCTCCTCCCAGCTGGTTCANAGCAGGTTCAAACAGTCACAAGAAAATGAAAAAAAAAACCCAAAAACCATAGTCTGGAGAACTTCTCTGCCTCAGCTGGCCAAAAACTCACAAACAGCAAAGGAGAGCTCTCTGCCATCCGCACTGCAGACAGCACAGGCCGGGAGTGAGGGAAGCTGAAAACTCTGATCTTTATGTTTTGAAAACAATTGCCTCAGACATTCCACCACTTCTCCTTCGCTCTCAGATCCAGTTTTAAAGGTACAAAACTTATTTCTCAACTAAACAGATGAATGGGGATGCAATTCAGCATCAACCCAGGACAGTTGTGAAGTCTCCTGGCCTGGAGTCACCCAGCGCTCACCACGAGGAGCAGCTCTCCTCCAGTGAAGGTTTCCAATAAAAGGGTAAATTACTCAAAAATAAAAATTCTGTTAAGGATGTCATAGAATCATAGAATATCCTGAACTGGCCAGGACCCACAAGGATCATCAAAATCCAACTCTCATGTCACAGACACATAGGTGACTGGACATATTTTCAAAGGTGTTATGGGCTGTATTTTAGGCCCTTTTGAACTTTAGTGATATTTAGGAACCATTTGATATTTATGAAAACTTATTTGGTTTGTAAATAAACATGATTTTTTTTCTTAAGTGTTGAGTAATTGATAGCTCTTCAGGTAAATCCCTGACAAATTGTCCCATTGCTCAGCTGTCCAGAGAGTGACAACTTCAGTGCATGGATCACAGGGATTTCTGTGAAGTGAGATGTTCTGGGGGCACATTCATGAACAACCTTAACCAGAATATCTTGGGTCTGGCTGTCTCTGAGTAACAGGTGACACTGATTCCTCTGTCACTTGCTGTATAAACTTCATGGTTTATTGGTTAAAGACAAAAAACTTGAAGTAACATCTGAAGAAGCTGCTGTTAGTCATTAAGAGCTGTTAACAAACCTGATGGTGAAGATTTCAGAACTGCTTAATTTCTTTATGAATAATCTTTTTTTTTCCCTCAGATAATTATTTTAAATTAAATTAGACCTAGAGTCTCATACAATTGTCTATTTTGTAATGTCCACCTCAGCTTCCATGGGTGTTGGTGCTTTATAGATGCAGTGAAAATGCAGTTTTTCATTCACAGCTTCCTTGTGACCCTTTGAAACTCTGCCAGAAGTTCCAATGTGCTTACAGTCATTTTAATTGTATCTCAGCTCATGCTCACGTGGTGGTTTCTCCCTCTTTAACATCTCTAAGGAAGAGTTCACCAAATTGCTCAGAACAGATCAACCAGCGTGGCAGAGGTCTGCTGAGCACTTTAATTGCTGTCCATTAAAACTGCAAAGCTGTTCTGCTGTGATCAGACACCCTGAGATGCACCTACAGAGGATCCTCATTCCATTAATTCACTGGATGCTGCTTCTTATGTAATGAAAAATGAAGTGAGCTTTGACCAAAGCTTGGGAACAAAACTCAGCAGTTAGCAATGGCAACCCAATTAAAATACTTTCCATGTACTTGTTTTTAAATATTCATGCTATTGAACCATTCCCACTTAATGCATAAATGACAACATAATATCCAACTGTAACAGTTGGTGGAAGCCATTTTAAGTAGCAGTTTAACAAACAGAGATGGATTTTAATTTGCAATGCCAGTTGAGCTGTAATAAAAACTAGTATTCCAGCTGTGAAAAAAAAATAAAACACAGCTTGGTTTTGAGTTATTTACAGATGTGTAATGATTTTTTTTTTTTTCTTAAGCCATACAATGGAACCATTTGGTCATTACTCCTTTCAAGCAGCATTTGTATCAGATACCCTTCCTAGCTTTAATTTCTGGAATCAAACTCTTAAGAAAATTCACATTAAACTATTATGGCAATTCTTAAGTGTTCATTGATTATAGGATTCAATTTCCTGTTGGAAATCTGACTGTTCAGTGTTAATATAGCTGTTTACTTGTTTTTATGGAGTCTGATGAGTTTCTGTTGACTTTGAGATAAATCCTACACTGCTGTCTTTGAATGATTTCCATGGGTTGGCATTGTTGCTGTCTCCTGGAGTGTTATTAGGATTTTTGCAACTTTGATTTCTGTTTGTTTATCCTTCTCAAAATAACAACTGCTGGAATCATGGTATTTTGTGAAAGTTTTAGCATTTTCTCTTTAAAAACGAAATTCTCAGTAGAATGATAGAAAAGTCTGCAAGTAAGGGCCAAGCACATCCTTGAAATCTCTTCAGAAACTCAAAAAATGAAAAAAAATCCAAGTTTTGTGAGCATTAGGTTAGGGCAAGGAGGAGACAGGTCACATACTCTAAAGCAAGCCTGGAGGAACAGCTCTGGGTGCAGCAAGGGGCTGTCACTGAGTAGCACAATAACCTTTCTGCCCTGCTTTATGGCTTTATTAAACACACACACCATTATGGTCCCTGGAGATTCACCTGTTACTAAACACAAACTCTCATGACCAAAATGTTCATTTCCCTAGGAAGGGATAGATAAAATACTTCTCTTATTTGGATTAAGGAATTTAGCCAGCTTTCTTGCTTTTCAGTTTGGTTGGTTTGTTTGTACCAGCATAGTCTTATTAGAGTCCAAACAATGGTAAAATGGACCATATTTTAAACCAAGCCTAAAATTCAGGGGCCTGAAAGTCTAAAAACAACAAGCAGAGCAGCAGAACTCCCAGAGAGGACAATCTGTAGAACTCAGAAGCCTGAAGTGCTTTAATGAAGAAATAAAGTTCAGAAAATAAATAGGAGCATCTTCAAAAAAAAGTTGGGATTAGATGTTTGAAATACTCAGGCAAACAAAGGAAAGGGAAAACAGCTCTGGTGCGGGGAATCAGGCTTTTTTAGAGGATAAGAGAACACAGATCAAGAAAAGAGCTGGAGTGCCTCAGGAAGTGAGGCCAGCAGGTCAGGGAGGGGATCCTGCCCCTCTGCTCAGCCCATTGAGGCACAGCTGTGTTCAATTCTGGGCCCAACAGTTCCACAAAAACAAGGAGCTGCTGGAGAGGGTCCAGCAGAAGCCACAAGGCTGATTTGGGGTCTGGAGCATCTCTGTGATGAGGAGAGGCTGTGGGAGCTGGGCCTGGTCAGGCTGGAGAGAAGCCTGAGAGGGGATGTCTCTAATCCTCACCAATATCTCCAAGGGCTGCCAGACGATGGTGCCAGACCCTTTCCAGTGGTGCCCAGTGACAGGACAGGGAGTAATGGACATAAACAAAAACACAAGACATTCCATCTCAGCCTGAGGAAGAACTTCCTGCCATGGAAGGTGGCAGAGCCCTGGATCAGGTGTCCAGGGATGTGAAGGAATCTCCCTCTCTGGGCACATCCCAACCCACCTGAACCTGTCCCTGTGTCACCTGGGTGACCCTACCTTGGCAGCAGGGCTGGACTGGAGGAACTCCAGAGGTGCCTTCCAGCCCTGACAGTTCTGTCATTCTCTGACTTTGTAGGAAATCACATTAATTGTGCCTATCTGAGATTCAAGGTTTCCCACTTTAACTAAAATTTTCAGAATGGTCAAAAGTTTCACTCTGAGCAGCTGAGCCAAAGTGTAGGACTGTGGAAAATACTCCAGTGACAAATGGAGAAGCTGCAAGTGAATGTCTGAATTACAGGCTCCTTAATTGGGAGTGACATCAGGAGAGTGTGACACGAGCTGCCATGGTCTGAACTGCGTGTGTGTTCAGCACAACAGTGCCTGGCGTGCTCAGGAGGTGCTGGGAGGAAAGGGACTGTGGGCAAGGGCTGAGCTGCAGAACATGTAAACCACAGAAATATTCTTGAACACTGCAGTGAAATTGATAGTGCATCTTGTGAAGGATAGGAAGGTTAAAAAAAAAAAAAAGAAAATTCCCTGAGAAAAGAGTCTTGAAGAACATAGCTTTTACAAAGTGTGAAGGATTTCAGTTCTACCCTACAGCAACTGCAAAAAGTCATTTGTTTCCTTCACGTTTTTTTGAGTTTTGTTTTTTGGGTTTGTTTTTTTTTTTTGCGTTCTAGTTTAATTACCTTTTCCAAAAACCGGGTAATGAACATTTTTCCATCAGTGCACGTCAGATGTGAGTCCTCAGCTGCACCAGGAGGTGTGGGAGGTGTGTCCTGCTGTGCTGCCAGGCCCCCAGCCCAGGGCACAGTGTCTGACAAACAGCAGGCAGGCTCAGCTGGACCCTTCCTTCGCCCTGCCACCGGGTAATGAGAGAGGGGCTGAGAGAGGGGCTGCCTGCCCCTGCATCTGGGCACTGGCTGAATAAACTCTGTTTGAGCTGCACCTAAATGACCTGTCAGTAGCAAGGCTAAGGAATAATGGCTCCTGGCTGCAGCCAGGGTGAGAACTTGTCTGCCTCAGTTTCCTTTCCTTCTGAAACAATAAATATCAGAGATGTGTGATTCGTCTGGGAAGAGACTGAGAACAACAATAAGAAAAACAAATGAGAGTATAACATGAAATCTTGATTTATATGGCAAGACATAGGTAGAAAAGATGAAGAAAACATGAGGCAATAATTCCCTTCCATCCTTTTACAGGATTGCAACACTAAACAGCCATCTTCTGGCAGGCACTTGCTCGGTTACATTCCCTGAAAACACTGACATCCATCCTGGCTTAAACCTTTTGAGATTCCAGGAGAGACTTTTCAGAACTGGAGCTGCTCACTTAGCTGCCTTCAGGGCTGGATTCCTGTCATTCTTAGTTAAAAGCTGGTGGCACGGCATTTTTGCAGAGGGCACCAGTATTACTGCTATGCAGATCACTTAATTATTCTGAGTATTATGAGTGCAAGTCTCTGAAGATGACAGAGTAATGCAGGGAAAGCTGAAATGAGAGGTAATGGAAGGTAATGAAAAAGTCAGAGGTAGACAAGATGATCCCATGATGTGAGGTCGAGCAAAACAAAACACTTAATAAAGGACTGTGGAGCTGGAATTAGTCAGGATTGCTGAATGGGCCACCGGTGTCACCAAAGCAATATCCTCCCTTCGAGTGGGGAAGGTGCAGGGTCAGTGCAGTGCAGAGTGAACACCCCACACTCCCTGCAGGCTGCTTAAAAGCCAACAGCACACCTCCTGGAAAAGAATGATCCTCTATTCAGCTGGTCTGGGGAATAGGAAAGATGAAGCTTCTTGAGGAAAGTAACAAAGCAAACACAAAACTACTGCCAACCCCCCAAAAGGGATGCCTGAGTGAAGGATGTGACCAGAGGCATGGGCATTTCTGTGAAATCTTTTGTCCAAAATGAAAACGTTTTTAAAATTTAGGAAAAACAAATCACAGCAAAGAAGTACTTTGAAGTACTTACTTTTCATTCACATCCAGGACCAAACCATTGTCAGGATTTCACTTCATGAACTGGACTAGAATATTCAGTTTATAAGGAAGAGACTGGAGGAAACTCTGCCACATTGCCTTCCTTCTGAACTTCCCTGCCAGGAATCTTGTTGGTGTTGATTATTATGTTTATTTATTTGAACTGAGAAGTAACTGCAGCCTCTTTCTGGCTTGGACCATGACCCTCCTGTGCTAGGTGTTTTACAAACAAAAATTAATAGGACACTCCCTGTCCTAAATCACTTTTAATCTTAAAACAGATAACAGATGGAAACAGGCAGACGGCAGAGAAAAAAATACGTGACTCCGTCTGATCAAGAGTGTTTCCTCATCAAAACCATGGTGATTGATAAGCTCTCCTTTAAACAATTTGGATGTGATAGCCTTGACAAAAGTTTTGCTGAAAAGTAGAGGAGAGAATTTCCAGTTAAGGTAAGAGGGACCCACAGGGGTTAATGATGGTGTCAATTCAGTGGGTTGAAGCAGATCAAAGTTCAAGTGTTTTCTCTGAATTAGGTATTACTAAAATCAGGCTTTCATATTTCTGTGTGGCTGCTACCCCTACACTTAATCTGGAAGAAGGCCCTGCTGATTTTAATTACACACACACGTGTGTACATACAGGGACACACATGATCACACAGCCAAACACTCATGAAAATACCTCAGATTTGTCTCACTGCAGAGCCAGACTCAAATTTTCACAAGGAAACCACTTCCATTTTCTATGTACATGGAGAAGAAAGATGCAGGAAGGGAAAGAATAGAAATTAATTATCTGAAAGGCAAATGTCTGTGTCAGTCTCTGGTCTCAAACTGCTGCAAGTCCTTGTGGCTCACCCAGCTGTGATGGAGAACTCCCAGTTTAAATCCACAACTGAGAGGTGAGAGGATGGCTGAGGAATGAGAAAAAAAAACCTTTTGTACCAGAGAATAATTTACCTTTCTATTAAAAATTGTATAAAAAACTGTTTCTGTGACCTTCAGAGGGTGAAATCTTTGATGAATAGATACCTAGTAAAAATGTTTAGCTTGATATGAAATAATCTCTCAAAACATAACAATAAAACAATGTTATTTTCAGGATGTTTGCCACATACTGCAAAGAATGAGAAAAACAAACAGGGATCTCTGTCTCATCCCCTACAATTACCTCAAAGCAAAGTTATTTTAAGAAAAAAATTTAATTTACATATAAATGTACGTTTTATTCAGCACTAAATGGGCAATATCAAAGCTAATTGAGGGTAGATATTAATTAAAACTCTGTTTTACATAGTTGAACAATGGAATAAATATATGTTGAGATGCAAAATATAATATGAAAATTCAGTACCAGTGTTCCTTTCATTGTTGTGTGGGTACAATCAATTAATGCATCACTGTCCCTTCTGTTTGACACATTGCAACATTTTGTCTAAGACTAATTTTAATACCTTGAAACACCCATAAAACCATTCAATTCCTATTCATTGTGATAATTTTTGTGGATGAGATGAAGTATTTAATGGCTTAGCTTAGTCATGTTTCTTATGTATTTATCATGTTCAATGTTTTATTGACTTAAAAAGGTTTCTTGGGTTTCCTTAGCTGCCCCATGAACGGACCTGCCCAAACCCTGGGAAATTTAACTCAGGCTTTGAAGGACATTATTTGGGACAAGGGTGTTTCTTTGCAAACCAGATCTACTTCTGTGTAGGAGAATAGAAATACAAACAAGACTGTATCTTTTGTTTTGGTTTTTTTTTTCCTCTAACCAGAATGAATGGAACAATCAGTAGTAGACAAGGAAGTTTTCTCCCCTAGCAGGTACAAATTATTCATTAAAAAATGCCAATTTTTAAAATTACATTTTGATGTTTTTCAGGCTAAATATAAGTCCAAACCCTATATTTACCCCATGGTATCTCTATTTTTGTTCCATTTTTAAAGGATTCCAGTTGGATAAGAAACCTTTCTTAGTTCTTATGGACTTAGTTATTCTTTTTGAAGATTATAAAAAAATGTTCTTGTAAATAAAAAAAAAATGCAAACCAAAAAAACCCCATCAAACACTTTCAGTCTTTATTTGAATTTAATTATCCCAGTAAGAAAATCTTTAATTTTAACATTTCCTTTTAAGGATGGAAGTCTGTTTCTTTAATTTAGGAGTATATCTTGTGAAGTAAATTTAAAAAACCATCAGTGTACAGAAAGAGAGGCATAATGAGGAATTCAGACACTTTTCCTATATTCTCTGATTTTTCGTTACTCATTTCCTCCTTAGGAGATTGAAAATGGGAAAATTATAATTTCATCTTTTCTCCAGCACAGTAATTTAAAATTTGTTAGGAAGCTAAGTTATGCCTAAATACTGAACAGAAAGTGGGAGGAAAACTTCCTGTGTTGACTAGAAGTAAAAACATTTAGTGAAAGCATTAAAAAGTCAAAACCAAAAAAAAAAAAAAAAAAAACTTTAAAGAAAAGTTTAATTCCAAGAAAAGGATTGGGATTTTTGGAAGGAGCTAATAACTAGAAAGGACCTGAGTTTTTGAAGGCAGTCTTGGCTGAGCTGCTCCCTCTGCACCCCATGGAACCTCTCCTGCTGTGCCCTTTTGTGCACTCAGTTTCCTTCTGGCCCCAAACGTGGCTCTCTCTTTATCCATCCGGCCTACATTGACTTCAGACTTTAAATCCCTGCAAGACACCCCCAACAGCAACATTTAAAAAAATAAATCTTTATACTAAATCTTTGTTCTGTCTCTGGACAACCTTCTTATGCTGGTTTAGTTTTCTTTGTGTCCAGATAATTTTTGTCCCTAAAATCATGACTCAGTAGAAGCCATAAGGTTTCATCTCCTGCATTGTCTTTCCCCTGGGACTGACCCAGTCCTGCCTACAGTGGCACACATGATACAGCAATTTTTAACTTGTACATAAGGAAACTGCCTGAGATGTCAGAGAAGCAATTCCTTTTCTATCTCAGTTAAAA